>QRFJ01000102.1:1556611-1858638 GCA_006176705.1 Cocos nucifera | reverse complement strand
TACATTCCAGAAGATCACAATGTGATTGTGAGTCGACATGCCATCTTTCTTAAAAAATAGTTTATTCAAGATAGCGGCATTGAAAAATAGATCAAGCTCAATGAGAAAGTCTCACAAGAGCAACAAGCTAAGGACCAAATGAAACCAAATCAGATTAAGTCAATCCATACACTACCTCCTCTATCTCGTAGATCGAAAAGGATTTCTCATCCTCCTGAGAGGTACTTAGGTACTACTTCAGAGAATGTTGAGAAAATGATCATCGTAGGTAATGGGGTTCATGGTAATGATCCCAAATCCTATAATGAGGCGATATCAGATATCGACTCCAAGAAATGGTTAGAGACAATAAAGTCAAAAATTGACTCGATGCACTCAAATCAAGTCTGAACCTTGGTAGATCCATCAGAAGGTATAGTACCTATTGGGTGTAAATGGATCTTCAAGAGAAAGATTGGTGCAGATGGTAATGTGGAGATATTTAAAGCTAGATTAGTGGCAAAAGATTATAGTCAACATGAAGGCATTGACTATCAGGATACCTTTTCGTTAGTAGCTATGCTAAAATTCATTCGCATATTGCTTGCTGTAGCAGCCTATTTTGATTATGAAATATGATAAATGGACGTGAAAACGACATTCTTAAATGGATATCTTGAGGAAGATATCTACATGGAACAGCCCTTAGGTTTCACATCCAGTGATGATGATCATAAAGTATGCAAGCTGCAAAGATCCATATATGAACTTAAGCAAGCATCTCAAAGCTGGAATACTCATTTTAATGATGTGATCAAAATATTTGATTTTATCAAGAACAAGGAGGAGCCATGTGTCTTCAAAAAGGTCAGTGGGAGCGTTGTTGTCTTCCTCGTATTGTACATAGATGACATCCTCATAAAAAATGATGTTCCCATGTTGACCATAGTTAAAATATGGTTATCCAAAGAATTTTTCATGAAAGACCTAGGAGAAGCATCCTTTATTCTAGAAATCAAGGTCTATAGAGATAGACTGAATAGGATGCTAGAACTTTCACAAAAGATGTACATAGAGGAAAGAGGGGTTTAGTACCCTTCAGGCATGGCATTCATCTTTCCAAGAAGATGTGCCCTAGCATACCTGAGGAAATAGAATGCTTGAGCAAGATCCCTTATGCTTTAGCAATAGGGAGCCTCATGTATATCATGTTATGTACACGACCTGATATAGCCCATGCTGTGAGTGTCACAAGCAGATATCAGTCAAATCTAGGTGAAGAACACTGGACTTCTATGAAATGTATTCTTAAGTACTTGAGAAGAACTAAGGATATGTTGTTGGTCTTTGGTAATGGAGAACTCTAAGTTCAGGGGTATACAGACTCGGACTTTATGTCCGATATAGATGATCGAAAGTCGACATCTAGGAGTCTATTTTTGTATAATAATGGAGCTGTCAATTGGAAGAGTTCTAAATAGACGGTAATAGCAGATTCCATCATGAAAGTAGAATATATTGCTGCATCAGAAGCCTCAAAGGAGGCATTCTGGTATAAGAAGTTTGCCACGGAGATCGAAGTGATGTTATCAGATGCCATTCCTTTGTACTGCGACAATAATGGCACCATAGCCCTTGCTAAAAAGCCAAGATCTCACCAAAAATCCAAGCACATTGAGCAGCAATATCATCTTATCCACGATTACCTCGAGAAGGGATACGTCAAGGTCAAGAGAGTCAATTCCGCAGACAATGCGGCAGATCCGCTTATAAAGCCATTGGGTCAGCAGAAGATCGAAGCCCATCTTGAGAAAATGGGACTTAGATTTGTAGCCAATTGGCTTTAGGTCAAGTGGGAGTTTGTTAGAATATGTGTGCCCTAGAAGTCAGAATTGGCTGACACTTGTAATACACTTCTAAGGACAAAATTATAATTTTGACTATGAATAATAAAATGGATTATTTTCTATCACATATGTGTCTGTGATATATCTCTTGAGTTAATGGTAATAATAATTCTTATTTTCAAGAGTTGAAAATTTAAGACAAAAATTTTCATTATTAACTCATAAAATGCTCCTGACTGTAGAATCATCATGAGGATGATGATTGATCCAGAATGTTAGTGTACAATCGATTCTTTGTAGTACATGAGTCTTGAATCTATGGTGTAGAGACACCGGAGCGAGAGTATAGATACTCGTTAGAGAACGAGGGCACTGAGCGTGACCACCTCGAGTAGTCATAAGAAAGTCTACCTTCTCATCGATGACTAACTCGATGCTGTAGTGATATGTCTGGTTCTTTGATCTGAGGTGCATCGGTAGTTTACCTTGAGGCTGTCATAGTTTGACTACACCATGACTCGGTCTCCTAGCTATTCAAAATTCTGAGGTGTATGTTGGCTATAGCATGTTCATTGTAGGAATTGGATTGCACCAAGATGGAATCTATCTACCTCAGTGGATGAGAAGCGGCCCTATGATAATCATGAGAATCAAGTCCATAAGCCTATGGCCATGGTAGAATGTGAGATAATAAAAAGAATTTCTATTAAAGATTTTCACATTGGACTTGAATCGAATGATTAAATCATATGATAGAAATTAGGGTTTGACGAGTTCACCTTAACCCTAATCTAATTGGAGCTCAAAATAGAAGAACTTAATCACACAAATAGCTGCACCGAGAGGTTCATTTTTAATTTTGATGGGTTACCACCATATACTGCTAGGTGTCATTGGTGGATTTTGGGAGCAACAGAATGATTTTGATAATCGATCATTCTAGTTGTCTGAATCAGAAAAGTTCTGATCCATCGAAAGAAATTTCGATGATGTCGATGATGGAGATCATGACATATCCCATTACCATATAGAACTGAATCTAACTAGGTCATACAAATAAGAGTTTGGATCTGGATATCATCAATTGGACTAATCCAGTTCAGTTGATTTGAATAAGATTCAATTAGATTCAAGAAAATCGTGCTAGCACACGATTCAGCCTAACGTTCTCTTTTTCTTATCATTAAAAGTTATCTTGACTGAGCCAAATGAGTTTGTGCTCAATCAGATACCTTTACCTAGTCTGACTGGAGCTTGTACAAATTAGAAAAGAATTGTCTTAATTTATGAGATAAATTTGAGACAACACCTGCCATTTTTTGTCATCTACTAATTCTTGTACTTTGACTTGATCAAACATTGACCTTTGACCCTTGGACATCTGTTCATATGTCACGCACTTATTGGAGAGCAAATAGGGGCTTGTCCCCTCTCTAAAAATTGAAAAGAAAGGGGGCGCACACCTAGGATGGCGTGCGCCCATGGATAGGGATGCTGGAGTCCCATCCGTATGGGATGGGACTCCAGGTTGCTTGTTGGATTCAAATTAGGTGACCCTCACCTATAGACATTGACCAGTCTTAGGTGCCACCTTAGGATGAATTCGTGGGTCTCTCATTCCACCAATCAGATTTAGATCTGATTGAACGAAGCAACATGATTGGCTGGGGTGATGCAGCACTACATGGTGCAGCAGAGTCTATAAATAGACCCTGTCTACGCCCACTTTTTACAACTGCTCTCCTAGCCCACGCCCCAAGGCTATCCCTCTCCCTTCTTCATGCCACCATCTGGCCCTCTCTCTCCTCTCCATGCCCAAGAAAATTTGATTCTTCAGATTAGTGCGAGTCAGACAAGAAAAGGATGACGAAAAAGGAAGAAAGCAGCACTGCTGTAAAGACGACGGATGATCTTCAGAAGGTATTTTGAAGATCCTCCAAATCAGATCCAGATCTAATTTTTGAAAAAAAAAAGAGAAGAAGAAGATCTTTAGATCTAGCTCGAGTGGATATCGGTAGAGGCCAGGCACTTGCATGGCTAGATCCAGAACCTCAGAGCTTTTGCAGGATCATCAATGGATAATCAAATTAACCAGGATCAAGGTAAATTAATTTAGTTTTAATTTAATTTAATTTTTTTAATTATCAAATCATAAATCAGATTTGAAAAGTATCAGATCTGATCTAGATCTAAGAAGAAAATTTTTGAAATATGCCTCTCAATCCAATCAGATCTAAACGAACCTGATCCAAGAAATTCAGGATTTTCCTTCATTTAGTATCTTGCTTGGTCTTTGTACTTTTTGGTTGGTTGTCATAGATGTTGTATTTTTTTATTTATCTATATTTTGTGTACATTGAGGGCCTATAACTTATATTTGAATGAATATTATACCTTGATTCTGCTTTGGATGATATGGTTAATATAACTCTTGTTATCTTTTGGATATATATAATGCCTATGAATTTAATGAATCATGTATCTTGTACAATTCAAATAATCTTATATGTCTATGACTTATAATTTTAGTTTGCAAATGCTGTCTATACTCATAATGGAATGTTAATTCAGCAGCAGAATATAAAAAATTTATTAAGGAGGAGTTTCTTTTTTTATATTTGATGATGTCAAAAAGAGGAAGAAGGTATCATTCATTGAAAAATATTAACATATTGTGCATGCAAATAGTATAAGCAAATTAAAAGTGAAGCAAATTGTTAAAGTTTTAAGTTTATTGTTACAGTTTCATAGTCAAAATTGCTGAAATTCAATACTTAATATGAAAATAATAAATAAATTATTAGGATAACCCATTATCATGGCTTTTAAAACCTTTGTTATGATTCTATTAAAGGTATGCTTTCTTTTCTGCATCCTATATTGTCAAACATTGTTGATTTTTTTATGAACAATGCAATATGTACAAAACAACAACCTAAATTAGGTGCATTTGAACTCATCACTTGCATATATCTATTTTGAGCTTCTTAACTTAAAATGACATCTCTATTCAATATCAATTTTATTTTATTTTTGCTTATACTTAATTATTTTATCATCATCAAAAAGGGAGAGATTGTTGTCCCTAGGAATAATTTTGATAAGCACAAAATAGTTGAGAGGGGTACTAACGATTTTTATTCTTGAAGATATTTTTAAAAGTTATTTCAGAATTTTCAAAAATTTTTGTATTGCAAAAACTTAATTAAGATGGTTAATTTAAAATTTACTTGAGTTGGAGCAAAAATTAAAATTTTTCGAAAGCCTCAAGAACTCCCAAGATGATGTTGATTCATTTGGAGGTGGTCTCAAATTGTTTGAAAGCTTAAAAATAAAGATATGATGTTTTGGATAAAAAAAGGGCAACCCCTAGGTCGACCCTCTTTTTTGGCAATTGGCACGTAGAACTGGCATGCTAATTCTGAACTAGCATGCAAAAAGGAATGACCTATAGGGCGCTCCATGAAAGAAAGGGCGACCTATGGGACGCCTTTTGCAGGTTCTACAAACAAGATAAAGAACGTAGACTTTCTTGTCTGTTGCAAAAAGGATGACCCATAGGGTGCTCCTGAAGAAACTGTACAAAATCACAAAATGTTGTTTTTCTCGTCCGTGACAAAAGGGGTGACCTAAGAGGTGCCTCCTACAATGGGATTTCTGCAATGACTATTTTTCTTCTCCATTCAGCGCATTTAATATTTTCCAAATGATCTCCAACAACTACCAATGGCTACTATTCATCTTCTAGTATTGAATGATGGTTTAAAAGCATTCAGAAAGAAAGAAAATCAAACGAATATTTAGCTCAAAGAAAACTCAGCTCTAGGCAAGAGAAGCATTGATTTCAAGCTCAATCACTTCTCTAATATATATTTAAGTCTTCAATCTCTTTGAGAGGATTCTTAAAAGCTTCCTCTAATTTTTGTAAAGATTTTTTAAAGCTTTATTGTGCTCATTAAGGAGATAAGTGTGCTGAACGTGTATATTCTCTTTACTCTGTTTTACTATTTTAGGGCTCAAGCTTTTGGGGATTTCCAAAGCTTGAGAAGGTTGATCCAAATCTTGAATCAGATTATTTTTGGATTGGCTTGTACCTGAAAAATAAGTTTTCTAGCTTGGGATAGGTAGGATCGGAGGATCCGATATTGTATTCATTTGAATACGTTAGTAGATTAAAATTTTTAAGTAGGAGCTTGGGGAGTGGATATAGGTGCAAGATTAACATCAAACCACTATAAATCATCTTGCTTGTGATGTTCTTTTTTCTTCCTCTTTACTTGCTCTATTGTGCTTAATTCTTTTCTATTAAACTAGACTCTTGCATCTTACTTACCTAACTCACCTTACTTCACTTAAAACTTCAAAAGTACATATTGTAATTCTATTTTTAAGTTTAAATTTAGAAAAAAAATCTAATTCATCTTTTCTTTTAGGTTGCATAGCTGGGCAACACTTTAGATTTTATGATCCATGATTTTATTGAATTATCTATGGAGTAATTGCATCATAATTTGATTTAAACTATCTTGATCTAATCAATTGAATTGTTGGATAATGTAGCCTGATTAGTCTTATTTTGTTATATTAGTTTCTCTCTCCTCTAACTTTATCTCTCCACTTGATTTATGAACTTAATGATAGATTTTCAATCTTGTCATAGTGAATTTAAGTTTTTATTATCTTCATTGGTCTCTACTGAATCTTTGCATCTTTGATCTTGATCAAATAAAAATTCTGATCAAACTGACCTCTGATTATCGAATGATGTACCGACCTTCATCTTGACCTCTTGTTGAACATTATTAATTTAATTACTCTCGATCTTTGTTAGACCATCTTTCTTTTAGCCCAATCTTAATTGATAAAGTTAGGATGATCGTACCAATCTGGATCTTTAAATGTGACTGTCATCAACTTATCTTTTCGGATTATTTGTACTCTTTCTAATTATTAAAATTGATTCTATATAGGAATGTAAATGTTTAATAATGGAGTATCTATGAACCGAAGATTTTGAAAAAAAAATGTTAGACTTATGTGATTTGTTGGAATACATATGAGGTAAGTAATATTTTATTTTTTTTAGATTTATCAATAAATTATAATAATTTTCTTGACATGATTCATGAAATGATGCTTGAATTTAATAAATAATATTTTGCTATTGAAAGTATCTTATTTTTTTGAAATGTTATGATAAAGCATGATTGAAAGTATCTATTTATTATGTATTACACTTTATTGATTTCGATACCATATGATTATATGAAATCTTAACGAACTGAAAATAAAAAATGAATTATGAAAGAAATTATGTTTTAAGATGATTTGAACTCTCTTATGTGAAGGATCACGCCAATAGGGGCTAATACATTGGCAAAGAATTAGTCCTGAAGGTTTATATCTCTGGTGAAACCAATGATATATCGCCAACAAGACCAGTAATAAACACCAGCAAGACCAATAGTTTCAAAGGACTTTACTTCTAAATGATTTGCAGCTCATTGCAAAATGATACACGGTATTATGATCCTACAGTAAGGATAATATGGTTATAGCTCATGGCTGACAAGCATGATTAATAAGAATTTAATGATTTGAAAGAAAATTGAATTCTTGGAAGAAACTCGAAAAGATTGAATTTGGCATAATAATATTTAAAAAATATTACATAATAGAAATTGATTTCGAATTGATAAACTTTATATGCTTATTTTCTATAAATGGTGATTTATTTTATTATCTGATAAAATCTAGTTGAAGTGATCATTACTTATTGGCTGTCTAGGTCATTACTCCTATTTTATTATTTTTACATAACCTGAGAAATAAGATGATATAGGAGTATGTATGGAAGAGTGATTAGAGATAGACAAGATGATTAAAAGCAGAATATCAATACTCTTATTTTAAATAGAAATTTTATTGAAGCTGATATAAGATCTTTTGAACATTATTGAACTTTATGAAATATTGAAATTAAATTTTAATTAGTTAAATTTTATATTTAATTTATTGATTAATTATTTTATTGTTGCTTTATAATAGCATGATGCCTTGCATGCTTGTGGAAAGAATTTTCTATAAGTGTACAGTGGTTATCATGATCTTTAGTTCGCGATCTTGAGTTAGAGGCGTGATAGATAGAGATTGGATTTTGGTAAGATTGTGGCATTCCCATTTTTCTATGAAATCAGAGTGGAAAAGAAACTCTTTCCAACCAAATGGTTAGCACCGCTCATTTCCATTCCAAAGTCTAACTTCTTACAACCAAACATATTTTTAAAAGATATGCTAAACCATTGATTACTATAAAATTTGTTCAGTCTCAATGCCAAAACAATGTTTTTCGCTTTTGGTGGGCCTGATTCCACCATAAAAGAGAGAGAGATTTGTTGCCGTGCTTTGGAGCCTACCATAAATGGTTTCCTAACGGCCAGTTTAGACAATACAGTACAGTGTTAGATAAAATTGTATCATCATGGTGACCTCAGTAGCAGGGCTATAGAAGAATAAAAAGGTTGAAAAATTTACCAACCATATGCATCATGCGCCATTGCAACGCACTTTCCTTTCGTCTTTTGGATGCATAATTCTTATGTTGATCTCAAATCCTTTAATCTATGTTGCTCTTATAAAACTACTTTGCTTGCTTCTGAATGGGCTCATGTCCAAAGGAAACTAACATTTGAGTTTGAAATCAATCATGGGTAAATAAGATATATATTTGAGAAATAAATGAATTGTAGTTTCGAAACTTCCATAGAATACTGCGTTGAAGCTCTAGAAGGTTATATGGTTCAACCAATGCCTATGTGCATTCTGATTTAATAATTGACCTCATGCAAGAGTTCCTAGATTTGAAGTTGTGATACACCGAACCCCTATATCACCATACACTCCTTATCGTAAGACTCCAGAAAATATACGAGGTTTTAAAATCCATTACTACTTCATTATCTATAAATAATAACTACTTTCAGTTAAATTAATAGCATAATGAGAAAGTGTCATACTTTCATCATCTTTTACTTAAAATAATAATAATAATAATCTCAATTTAAAATATATATAATTACAAATGTAATCATTTGGGTATTAATTATGTCCTAACTATCCATCTTTTCACCCACGGACCCAAACCACACTAAAGACCGAACATCCAATAATTCCGAAAAGGAAAAAAAAAATTAGGAGTTTACAGCACAGTAAATTTCTAATATCTCTAAGAAATAAAGTATAAATTAAAATTTTATTTTAACTATAGCAATTTGATAAAAATAAGATACATGCATTAATTAAATGTTATTTTAAAACATACCATAGATAATAGAAAAGTATAAAATTCTATCCTAGTCTTCAATAACTACGGTCATGGTCAATCTCGTGATAGAGTGACGTGCCTTCCTTGAATCAAAATTCAAAAAATTAATAAAATATAGTACTAAATTCAGTTATTTGAGTCTTGTTGCCCTCTATTTGATGAAAATACCATAGATGAATAGTCATTCCATGAATAATCATTTTACTATTTTATTTTCTATCAAGAATTAAGCTTATGAATCCAGAGTTTGTGAGCTAAGGATCACAGCAACTATCGTATACTTATAGAAAACTCTTTCCATAAGCATGTAAGGCATCTCATTATGATATTATAAATAAGTAGTGAAATAAAATATTTAAATAATTAATATTTGAATCTTAATTTAAATAACTAAATCAAAACTTAACTTTAATAAAATTACAACTAAATGTTTGACAAAATAATAAATAAAGTCTTACATCAATTTTGATAAACCCTAATCAGATAAAGTTAAATTTTGACTCTAGTAGCACTTCTATAATGAAACCGCATATCAAGCTAATTTTCTAGATCTATAAAAAGAATAAAAAATCTAACAATGAGATAGACCGCCAAATAAGTAATGAAAACTTTAACTCAATAAATCAAGCAAACAATTATGTATCAATTTATTAAAATAATACAATAAGGACATCAATTCAAAATTTAAATTTTGATGTATCGTATTATCAAATTTTTATATATAAAAATTTACTTCATCACAAAGATAATTTTTGTTCATAATTTTAAATTCTTCAAATTATCAAGTTCATCTTATTAACTATAAGCTATAACCATATTTTTCCTATGGTAGGGTTATAATATTGTATATTATCTTATAATGAGTTGCATATCATCTTGCAATGTATTGTATATCATTTAGTAGTAAAGTCCTTTAAAACAATGAATTTGCTAGCTATTTGTCATATATCTAACTATGACATAAACCCTCAGGACTAATCAATTACCAACGTATATGCTCCTATTGGTGGAGTCCTATACATAGCTAGGTTGATAGTTCAAATCATTATATAATTTCATATCTTAGTTCAAAAAAAATTCAAATAATCATGAGATATTGAAATCAATCAAATTAGATTAATCATTATGATCATCATCATAATATTTCAAAAATAAGATATTTTTAATAATCAAATATATTTCATTATACTCATAAATCATGAATTAATATAATTCAAAATTTATCAATTTAATAATTTATAAATTATTAGATAAATTTGAAAAAGATAAAATATTAGGTAATTTTATAAAAATAATATTTATTTAAAAAAATTTACAAAAATAATGCTTCTTTCAAACTATTTATGAAAATATTATCTAACTTAAAGTCGTCCTTTAGAAGGATGACTTTATGTGCTGACTCAACCAAAAATATACTATCCAAGTTTGTCAGCTTGCCACGTAAATAATCGTCCTATCATAGAGCACCTCTATGAGTTGCCCTATCATAAGATGATTTAGGAGTTAAAATCATAATAAAAAATAATAAACCTCTCTCTCCTCTCCTGACTAAACTCCTCTCTCTCATTCTCTTTAAAAAAAAAAAATCCACCTGCCTCCCCCCCAGCCCTCTCCCTCTCGGCTCTCAATCCCTATCGCCACTCCCCACGTCCCCCCCACCCTGCCCCTCTCCCCTCTCGACCTCTCTCGATCTCCTTCGTCACTCCCCGCATCCCCGCCGCCACCACTCCCCACCCGCTGTCCCGCATCCCCCCACACCCCCCCTTCCCTTCTTGGCCTCTCTCGGTCGCGTTGCCGCCGGTCCCCGCCGCCGCTCCTACCTCCCTCCCCCACCCCAATGGGCGGAGACCAAGAGAGGCCGAGAGGGGAAAGGGGCGGGGTAGGGGGGATGCGGGAAGCAGCAGCAGGGATCGAGAGCTGAGAGGAAGAGGGGCGGGTGTGCAGTGTGGTGGATTTTTTTTTTCAAAGTGATAGAGAGAGAGGGAAGAGAGGAGTTTAGTCAAGAGAGGAGAGAGAGGTTTAGTTTTTTTTTTTTTTTACTGTCGGAGAGTAGGGAAGACTCATAAGCCTCATTGATAGAGTGCAACTTACAGAGATGCTCTATGATAGAACGATTATTTATGTGGCAAGCCAAAAAACTTGAGCCATATATTTTTGGCTGACTTAGCACATAAAATCATCCTTCCAAAGGACGACTTTAAATTGAACAGTATTTTGATAAATAATTTGAAAGATGCATTATTTTTATAATTTTTTTTAAATAAATATTATTTAGGTAAAATTGCTTAAAATATTACTTACCTCACAAACGAAACCAAATTATAGATCCAACTAATCTTGAAAATCCTCCTCTAAGCCTAATATATAAAAATTATATTTTGATTAAATTTCTATCATAATTATTTTAAAAATAATAATTCTAAAATCCAGTATCCCCACAATATTCCTTAGATGATAGCATTTGAGACTTTGATGAGACAATTTAAGTCATCTAACTGATCAATCATAAATCAAAAGTCATACTAAAAAATATGATAATTCTATAAAAATTATTGGCAGTCGTATCTAGCAGTGCCTGGCTTTGCTGGTGTAGAGACCAACATACTACCCGAGGATCATGGTTTAGGTCCTCTTCGCTAGGATTGATCAAGGCCACTAAGGAGAAAACTCTTTTTCTAAGATCCAAGAACCCTAATAGAGGAAAAAATAAGAGAGAAAGCAGTGAGAAGGTAGAGAGAAAAAATGGAGAGAGAAAGAAGAGAGCAGGTAGGGAGGAGCGAGGAGGGAGAAGAGAGAGAAGCAAATTCTTTTTTCTTTTCATTTTGCTTTTTCTCTCTCCTTCCTTTGTTTGGGCGAAATGGGGGCATTCATTTGAATCCCCTTCTCTCATGAACCCAAGGGGGGTCCTACTAGGAGATGGTGGCCAAGGGTGTGACTCACGGTGGTGCAGCCATGGATCCACATCGAGCAATCGATGGCGACAAACGGCATTGGAATCAAGCAAAATATGGGAGAAAAATAGGATATTTAAAATCTAATTTTTTTTCAAGAAATATCAGCAATAATCAGTTGAAATCCAAGCTTATAAACCAAGAGAAATTAGAAGGAAGGTTGCTTGAGAGATCTTACCTTGTCTCCAGTGATGTTTGGGCCATGATTTCATCGGGCACAATGATGATCAACTAGGAACAAGAAGGGAAAAGAGGGAGAAAGAAAGAAAGATAGATAGATAGATAGATAGATAGATAGAGAGATAGAGAGAGAGAGAGAGAGAGAGAGGGATCTCGATGATGGATGGCCATGAAAGGGTGGGGTTTTCATCTTATAAAGGAGAGCCCTAAATTATGGCTCCAATCAAATCCTTTTTAAAGAAGAAAAAGAATCTCATTGAGAGTCTTCTTCCTCCCTTTCCTTCTTTATTTTTTTGATACTTTAAAAATTGTGCAGCCATATTTTGGGCCACAAATTGTTGCAAGATTAGGTCAAGTGGACCAGAACAAAATAAGTCAGACTACTAAATATAAAATCTACGATCCATCAATATGTACCAGTGATCAACCCTACTGATTAGGCTTAGAAGAGAACTAGTTTTAATTTACACAGCCATGTAACTCCATGACAAGCAAAGAGATAAGTCCTCAAAATAAATATATGATGCATCAGCACATATCAGCAATTATCCCCAATTAGTTAAATCTAAAAGGACTAACTCGACCAACGATCAGCTTTGACTAGTCAAGCCTAGAAGAAACTAGTTGCTGACGTATAGCCAATGATCAGTTCTAACCATTGCCTAGATCCAGATCATAGTCTAACTAGAGAGTTTATATCATCAGTTCTCATAATATAATCATACTTATTTTTATAATAATCTTAAATTCTAAGTAGCATATCTCATTTTTCAAAAAAAAAAAACAATAAATAGTTTTTGTTCAAAAATTCATGCATGGGCGAACATGCATAATCTCATTTCTAAATGTCATACAACATTAAAATAGAAAAAATCAATTTATTTTCAATCTGTAGTTTGCAATAATAATGTCGGACATCTTATGCTTGATCCATAATTTTGAATAATATTTTCCTGTGAGCATGCATAATATTTCTCTATTTTTAAATATTTTAATGATTTTTGTATATGACTTCTAATTTTTAAACACATGAATGGATACAAAATATAGAGATAAAAGAAAACTTACAGTCAGTCTAGTCAAGTTACAACCTTCGACTTGTAGCCTGATCTCTAGATCCAATGATCCTCTAGCATTGAAGGCTCTAGCATAAGTAACTTACAAGTTTAATTCAAAAAAAAATAGATGAGAAGAGAGAGAGAGAGAGAGATTCTTGGTTTGGCCTAGATCTAAGACTGATCATGGGTCTAATCTAGGTGGTCGTCTGGCGGTCGAAAATGGGAGGCCGATAGAGAAGGAAAGGGGCATTGCCCTTTGTTGCCTTGGTGATAGCATCCAAGACTAAGAAAAATGACTGGAGAAAAGGTAACTCATTGAAGGTGGGGAAGATGGTGGAGCTTGGCTGGAGGGGATGGATTCTAGTGGCCACAGTGAGCCTAAGTCATCGGCAAACAAGAGTAAATGAGAAAAAGGGGATGATGGCTCCAATGATTTCTCGGTGAGGGAAAATTGAAAACTTTAACTCTTTAAATAAAAGCAAAGGATAGGTTTTCTTAGTCTCTGATGAACTCATGATGGAGGAGAACTCTTCCTCCTCTATCGTATTCAACCAGAGGTCTCCCCTATTTTTTGGATGAGGGAAAGGGCCTTCAAGCCTTTTGATGGACACTAAGCTGGGACAAGGGTCTGGCCCATTCAAGTGGCTGGGCCAAGGGTCTGGCCCATTCAAGTGGCTAGGCCTTATTCTCCCCTCCTTTAAAAATTTTGTCCTCTAAATATGAAAAATCTAGACCTTTCAAAGCTGAAGGTACTCAGCCTAAAACTCATATGTTTCTATATTCCCATGCTTAGTAACTCTATTAATGATGATACTTCTCAAGTGTCTACAAGCAACCGACCACTTGGATGAATCATATTGATCCAAGAATTAATTTTGATAATTACAAAAATATTTGAAAGAAGTACTAATGACTACATATCTTTGACTAGTTTAAAAGTATATTTTAGGAAAGCTAAGAAAATTGAGCAAATAAAGATGCATGGAGAAGGCCAAAGTTTTAAGTTTTCTAATTGGAAACAAAGATGATAGTTTTTGGGAGCCTCAAAAGCATTCAAATATGACTTTGGAATGATAGGAGGCGATTTCATAATTATCAAAGGCCCAAAACATGAGAAAATAACATTTTGCACATCAAAGACTGCCCCTTGAAACTTAGGGGGCGAACCCTAGGTCATGCCTTATACTTTGGGGATGCTGGCATACTTGGAAGCCTTGGCATGCCACAAGGGGTGACCTTTGTATCAACCCCTACTATGCCACCAAGCCAAATCGAGAGTTAAATCTATATTTTTCCATTAGGGGCGAGCTCTGCATCGACCCCTAGGCCCTGACAAGTCATAAAGGTTAGTTTTTTAGCCTAAAAATGATGCATTTAATGCTATCCAATTACTCTCCAATGGCTTTAAATGTCTAGTATGGTTTTTTGAGACTATAAAGATTTTCAAGAGAGAAAACACATCAAGAATCAAGAAAAAATATTCTCCAAAGAGATTGAGACATTTAGTGCAAGAAGGATTCATTTTAACTCCAACCATCTCTTCCAAGTGCATTCACTACACACTTCCAGCTACAGGGTGCATTCAAATACTTCTTTAGTGATTTATAAAGTACTCATATTATTTTTATTGTGTTCATTAAGAAGCTTTGATTATTTCTTATTATATCTTTCTTGTACTTGTAAGAATAAATTTTGACTGTGTCAAAACTTAGAAAAAAATTAATCTATATCTTAAAATGGAGTATACTGGGTTTGCTCGTGTTCGGAAAATGAGTGACTAGTTTAGGGAAAGCACATTAAGAATCAAGAGAAAAATTTTCCAAAGAGATTGAGACATCTAGTGCAAGAATCATTCATTTTAACTCCAACCACCTCTTCCAAGTGCATTCACTACATACTTTTAACTGAGGGGTGCACTGACAAGCTTCTTCATTGATTTATAAAGTGCTCATATTATTTTTATCATGCTCATTAAAGAGTTTTGATTATTTCTTATTGTATCTTTCTTGTATAGGAATAAGTTTTGGGTGTTCCAAAACTTAGGAAAAGGTGATTTGTACCTTGAAATAGAGTGTACTGAATTTGCTCATACGAAAAAATGAGTGACTAGCTTAGAAAAAGCTATGAGATTTGGTCGGTGGGATTTGATGTTGTAATCATTTGAGAATGATTAGTGGATTGGAATTCCCAATTATGAGTTTAGAGAGTAGATGTAGGTGTTGGATTTGAAAGGAATATGCCCTACAAGTTAATTGAAATATGTATTTTGATGGATTATTCTTTTATCTTTCAGACTCATGTAATAATATTTTTTAATAAATAAAGATATTTATATTTCATCATATACTGTGTCTTAATAGTTTATTTAAGATTATGATAAACCTCATAGATTAGGACTATAATTTTAGGATTATGATGAGATCATATCAGTGAGACCTAAAATCTTAAAATCCTAATGTAAAATATTCTTGATCGATGGAACATTGATTTGAGGATCAATATTTTCAAAAAAAACTAGCACATCCTATGTATGCTCGTTGGAGAGGGTGACTGATCTCACAATCACTTGTATATGATAGTAATACAAGAATGTGGGTGCTCATTAGAGAATGAGTTCACTAAATTGATCTGACTTAAGAATATCTGATGGAGTCTTATGTACATGTCAATAAATGATTCTCATAGTGGAAGTTGTGCATGTAATCCTTTGACCTCAGACTGTCATAGAATCTTATATGCATGAATCCGTATTTTGGTTCATACTCATTCATGACTTAATCATGTATGGAGTGTTCTAGATATGATGGATTGTATATAAAGGTTGTGAGTAGGTCAATATGGAATCGATCACTTTTAGTAAGAGGATTGCATCTTACTTACTTCAATCGAATGATGATTCAGGAAGACTTTAACCAAAGCATGATGAAAATTAGAAAAGATTTTCAATATTCATTAATCAAATCATCATTATAATATTGAGAGAAATATGAATATAATATTAGATTTGACATGATTCCATATCTAGAGTCATATTCGGGATGCAGGATAATCGTAGGATCGAATTGCACGATAACTTTTTACTAAAGCATATTTTTGGTATTTTCATCAAAAATTTCATATCTTTTAAGTAGACATGATATATTGCTAGACATTAATCTTGTCTTATGGATTCGATCAAATTAAAGAATTTAATTTGACCACCAAGTAGAAAGAGTTCTGATTGATCGAATCGAGTTAGCTTGATTTGACCTAAATCGATTTGATTGGTTTCTAATCAAATTAGGTCAAATCACACTTAGACCTACTATTGGCTAGATATGAAATTCAATGGATCACACACAAAAAGAATTGATCAAGGGTCTAATTGGATTAGATCATGTTTGCAAATTGAACATGCTAGCACATGTTACAAATTCTAACACCTACATTCAAATCAAATTCGAATTTGGTTTCAATTTGGACTAATTAAATCTAATTTAATCCAAATCTGATTTGGATTCCTAATTGGGTTGAACAATGGTTTATTGGGGCTTTATTTGGGTGCCACATTTTAGCATCCCATGTGCCAAAGAGTCTCTCTCTTTGGCATATGAGGAATGATTATTGCGCAAGGTATTTTTGGCGCATTGAGTTTGTTTGGTGCCAACTAATTTTTCTTCTTATCCACTCATTTATTTCACATAACATATATATGGCATGAACTTCAGATTAGGAGGAGGTGCAAAAGAGTGCTTCTGCCTATAATATTCCTCCATTGGTTGTCTAATGTTTGGATAAGAACAAACACCTAGCCGTCCCATTTTGAATTGGTAACACTTGGACTTGAGAGTCCAAGTGGTTGTGGACTCTAAAATTTCCATGCCTACTTCTGATTAGCACCCTCAATGTGGACCATCAGATGGCTTTGAGATCAGATCTTGACCCTTCAAAATAATGGCACGACATTTGTGAAGTCTCGTGACTCTTGAAAATCATCATGAAATTATTTCTGCATCGAAGAGTCCTTTTGCAAGAAGAAATCTCTTTAGAATAATTTTATTTGACTTCCACGTGTCCTAAAACTCCAAATGGGGCATGATATTTTGAATGGGCGTGAGAAATTTTAGGTGGCGCACCTATATAGCCTATAAATAGGGGGCGCACCAGGCTTCCAAGGTATTCAATCCCATTCCATCTTTCTAACATCCTCTCCCATTGTCCAATTCTCTCTCTTCCTTCCCTTGTTAAGATAAGGTCCTATTTAAGATAAGGAGTCTTCCTTAGGACAAGGGTCTAGGAAAAGAAAAAGGAAGATAAGAAGAAAAGAAAGTAAAAAAAAAGAAGGCTAGGAGGAAGGAAGCAAGGCTAAGAGAAGGTTTTGCCCAAAATTAAATTCTTGCAATAAGAATTTAATTCAAGAAATCAGATTTAAAAGATGTTAGAGATTTGCTCAAGTTTTCGTGTGGATCAACGTTAATGAACATGTGGGCACTTGGTGGAACCCTTATCGGACTGCTGTCGAAATTCAGACTCAAGTCAGGATTTAGCGATTCAGATATATTTAAATACCCTAAGTTTATATTATAAATGCATGTTGTATAATTTTAATTTAATAAGATGGTCCTGGGTTAGGATTTGATTTTAAGATTTCATATAAATTACTTTGAAATCCATGCTTCCTCCCTGAGTCCCAAATCCTACAGGATTTGGCACCGAACCACTATAAATCTTTTATGTTTATAATACTTTGATCTCTTAACTTGCTATCTTATCTTGTATACTTGCTTACTTATATTTTTATTTTGCATACTTTCTATACTTGTCACTATACATCACTTGTATTTTTAAAGCACATATATTATGACATATATCACTTAAAATTTTTAAAAAATCCAATTCAACCCTCCCTCCCCCCGTTTTGGGTTATTATGTTGGGCAACAAGTGATATCAGAATTTGGTGCTCAAGCCCTTTCTTGATCTCACCACAAAAGCTAAAGATGTATGGCAACCCAAAATAGAGAGACCAGTTTACTTTAACTTAAAGGATCCACTCAAAATATTAGGTAAAAGAAATTATTTATAATGTTGTTCATCCTTTTAATCATCTCATTCTATTTTATCTCTCTCAACAAGAGAACTAAACTCTTCCAATTTCCCACCAATTCCATTCACATCCATAATTTGCTACATAGTTTTTTTTTATCCCAATAACTTTAAACAAATTTCAAAATTGCTATCACATTTTACAATCATTTCAAGATTTGGTTCCCATAATACAAGTCATTTATATTACTCAAAATATACATTTGTATATCAATTATTTAGCCTCAATGTGCATTTGTATATCAATTATTTAGCCTCAATGACATTCTTCTTGAAACTGGGTTTGGTGCATTTAATCAAAATTTTAACAATATAGATCTGCTATGCTTATCCAAAACAAAGTCTTAAGGACCTCAAGTTATATCTGCAAAATAAAATCAAATATTATGAAACAATTCAATAGATTTTTAGCACTAGTAAAGATTTTGAGATATCTAATCAAAACCTAAATTCTACTCCTCTCACAAACTTAAGCTCCTAAAATCTTAAATATAAGCTCTGATACCACTCTATCATGCTCCGAACCTAGCATCCAGTTCAACCATGCGACACAATCATACATTCCCTAGGGTAAGGCTTTAAAAAATATACAAGATCTTAAAATCTGTTACAACTTTATTATCCATAAATAATAACAATATCAATTCATAATAATTAGCAAAATTTATATAATTATAAATATAATCATCCTTCAATCATCTGATCGGATATTAGTAATGCTCTACCTATCCATCCTTTCACCCATGAACCCAAACCATACCCAAGCATGAGCATCCTACAACCCTAAAAAGAAAAAAAGAATTGGGGGTGAGCTTTATAGTTCAGTAATTTTTCAATATCTTTAAGGGATCCAACAAAATTTAAATTTTTATTTAACCATAGCAATTTGATAAAAATAAGTTACATGTATCAATATAATTATTTTTTCAAAACATGCCATGCATAATAGGAAAGCACAAATCCTCTTCCAATCTTTAGTGACTACAGTAACGACCAGCCCTATGACAAGGTCCAGAAAAGACTAATCTTGAATATAAAATATGTGATCCATTAGCATGTATCAATAATCAACCCTACTAGCTAGGTCCAGAAAGGAACTAACTCTGATTCACACGCCCACAATTAACCCAATAACAAGGAAAAAATATTAGTCCTAAAAATGAATACATGATGCATCAGCGGATGCTAGCAATCAACCCCAACTAGCTAATCTTAGAAGAGTTAACTCTGCCAATGATTAGCCTTGACTGGCTACATCCAGAAGAAATCAGTTTCTGATATATGGCCAATCATCAGTTTTATTAGTTAGATCCAGATCATAATCTAACTAAAAAAAATTTATCACTAGTTTTTATAATATAATCATACTTATTTTTATAATAATCTTAAATTCAAAGTACAACATCTCATTTTCAAAAAAAAAATATATATATTTTGTTCAAAAATTCATGAAAGGGTGAACATAAATAATCTTATTTCCAAATGTTATATAATATTAAAATAGAAAAATCAATTTATTTCAAATCTGTAGTTTGCAATAATCATGTCAGACATCTTATACTTGATTCATAATTTTGAATAACATTTTCATGAGAGCATGCATAATATTTCTCTAATTTTCAAATATGTTAATAATTTTTGTATATAAATTATAATTTTTAAACACATAAATATGCATAAAAGCTCTGATATAAAAGAGAACTTATAGTCAGTCGAGTCTAAAAGTTATGACTTTTGACTCGAGGCCTAATCTATAGATCCGATGCTCCTTTGACATTGAAGGCTTTAGCACAAGCAATTTACAATCCTATGAGCCTTCAATCTAAGAAAAATTAGGAGAAGAAGGAGAGAGAGATTCTTGATCTAATCCCAGTCTAAGTCTGATCATGGGTCTGATTTAAGTGGCCCAGATTGATTGGACCTAAAGGAATTAAGGATTTGATCAAGAGATAGATTCATCAGGTTGTTTTTTCCATCTCCCTCTCTCTCTTTCTTTTTCTTCTTCCTTCCCATGCTGAAATATAGTCATCCCGTGGACCTTTAATGAAGAATAAAGGGAAGGGAAAGAAGGGGTGGGATCCCATGGTGGTGCAGCTAGGGCGGCTAGGTGGCAGTGGCACAGTCTAGGTGGCCGGGCAGTGGTAGCGGTCCGACTAGAAATAGGAGGCTAAGAGAGAAGGAAAGGGGCATTGCCTCTTGTTGCCTTAGTTGTAGCATTCAAGACCAAGAAAAACGAGTGGAGGAAAATGGAACTTATCATATGTGGGGAAGATAGTGGAGCTTGGCCGAAATGGGCAGATTTTGGTAGCCACAATGAGCCCAAGTCATTAGCAAACAAGAGGAAATGAGAGAGAGGGGATGGTGGCTGCAGGAATTTCTCGATGAGGGAGAACTGGAAGCTTTAGGACCTTAAATAGAAGTAGAGAGTATGTTTTCTTAGTATCTGATGAACTCATGGAGGAGGACTCTTCCTCCTCCATCATATTCAACCAAGGGTCTCTACTGTTTCCTAGATGAAGAAAAGGGCCTTTAGGCTTTTTGAGATAGGGACACTATTCAGCAGTCGGGCCAAAGGGCTGGAGCTTCACTAATAAGTGGACGGTGCTCAAAATAAAAGTCTCATATCCATCATTATAGCACACTTCTACTAGATGATTATTATGTTTTGCTGTAAAAAAATATTGAAGCAAAATTGGCTTTGGAGATAAATTAATAGCATCTCAAGAACATGGTCAATAACAGATATCTAGTCAAAAAAAAACAAAGCACGAATACTCAATCTCAACACTGAGTTATTGAGCACGCTATAATATTTTACTATTAGGTATGTTTAGCGTTCCAGCAACAATTATTAAGGTCAATATTTTGGCTAAGTTATATCAGTTTAACGCACACTAATTTGTTTAAAAATACAAAAAAATAAAATTCTACATAATTTTATATTTTTTTTAATTATATGTTACTAAACATTGTTTTTGTTATTCATGAAATTTATTTTATATATTTATAAAATATTTATAAGACTAATTATGTGGGAGATTAGATGGTAAGCTTGTGTTAATTTTGAATTTGACTATTGTATAGGAAGGAGATTATTTTGTTGAGATGATGATCAATGGAGTAGGTCTTTATAGATGAATAAAGGCAATTCAAATTTCTCACAATAAAATTTTAGAAAACGTAGATTTAATAAAGAATTTTAAAACTATTTTAGCTTTCATCTTTTATTTTTTTATTCCAAAAAAATAAAATGCTAATTGAATTTGTTTAATGTAATAGATTTATTCTTTGGATCTATCTAATATAGTCAAACTAAATAAATATGATTAATTAGAAATTATGCTTATTATTTATTCATTTTGGGCTTTTAGGGATGTATACTGGAGGCATGAGTATTTCAAAACTAAAAATACCATAAAATTAGAAAATATGTGGCATTGAAAAAGGCAGAATTTAAATAATACATTTTTATTGTTCATCAAGGAATGGAATCTAAATATTAAGGTTGTTATAAAACATATTATGTATTTAATAGTGATAACATATTGAGTTAATACTGAACATGATCTGGTAATATCTTGGTTCGGATAAGTTGATTTTGTTATTAAAATAAATCTAGTTAGATTTTAGTGAATGATGCCATCTTATTAGCAACTATTACTATGGTTTGTATATTTCATGATTGCTAATGCCTTTTGGTTTAATTATTTTGTGATTAAATCCCACTCAAAACAAAATCAATTTATCATTGTAGTATTTTTGGTAAAGAAAAAACTAAAAGCCAAATTACTATTTAATAGACAAACTAATAAGAGGTGATTTGGTCAACAACAATGACTAAGGCCCTTGCCAAATTGAATTAGGAGTTTATTGACACTATTACTATCAGTTGATCTAATTCTGTAATAGTTCCGAATCTTATAGAAACTTAAATTATTTATAAGGATTTCTAATGGATCCAATATCAGTTTTTTTATTTACTAATTTAAATTTTTGAGAATCCCATTCAGTATTTTACATTTTGATTTAGGATCTGCAATTTATACATATCGATATTTTTTTTGATTCCTGAATTTCCTACGACCTCAACCCGATCTAAGTGGAGAATTTTTGGATTCGATTCTCTGGTCTTGCAATATAAAATGACCGGCTATTCGACCTACTCCAAAACCAATACGAGATCTTAAATTAATTGTAATTAATTCATCACACAATTACATAACATGGGAATAGGAAGCAATTTTATCTTATTTAATTTAAAATTAAATAATGGATAAAAATAGGAATCTATACTAGAACCATTACTCATATCTTTCATTTTAATCATTAAAAACTCCCAAGAACTTTACACCACAAACACAGAAACACTGAAAAAGACAAAATCAGAATTTATCGAAGGTAATTTCACTTTGATAAATTTAACAAAAGGGATATCGATTTGTTCTATTCTAATATGGTCGAACTAAGCTTTTAAATTAAATGCATAAAACATCTTGATACTCATTTATGTATGCTCTCATTAGTTAGATCTTAGTATCTATTTTAGCTTCATAGACTTCATAAGAAACATCAATATGAATAAGAATATAAGTAGAACTAGATATGGATTAAGAACAAATTCAATATTTGCTTGATAGTCTGAAAATTGGTACATAAGCTAACAATTATAATAGAGATCCGAACTGATGTGGACCCAAACTGAATCCTTATTCCATAGATCGAAGCCAAATTATACATGAACCCAACTCGATCCGAATGATCCGTTGGGTCAAGAAATTTGATCATGAATCCGATCTGACCCAACCCAATCTTCTATTGAATTGGGTTTGGGTCCAATATTCAGATCCGATCAAAAAATTAGATCGGATTGGAGTCATGCAAGACCCAGTCCAATCCGATCCATTTTCACCCCTAACAATGACAAACTATTATAATTATGATGATAATGGTAGTATCAGTAAAGATAATATCATGCAAAGGATCGATGATCTAGAATCTCACAAAGTCATAAGCTACATATTGGAGAACATATCTTGCAACATCAAGAATAGTGCCCTATCATAATTGGAAAATGTTTTGGGGAAGGGCTAGGTTTAATCAAAGCGAAGTCCTAAGGAGATCCTAAATAATAACAATTTAGGTTGCATTAGAAAAAATTCTATATATTCTCAATACCCTTAATAATAATACAACAAAATTCTCACTTGGATTTTATGAGAACATACACTGATCCTCTTAACTATTGGCTATGCAGGACACTTTAGAACTCAAAATAGTTAACAAAATTGCAAAGGACAATAATAGGAACACATCTTAATAAGATGCAAATAATTAACAATTGTAAGATCAGATCATCGAGAATATAGCTCAACTGTTTCCCATCCTTCTTCGAGCTCGATGGCGTTGGGTCAATTTTCAATGAAAAAGAGAAAAGATGTATCGATTCTAGTGAATCAGTCACAAGCAGATTTCTGCAAGTATCTTAAAATTTCAAACATATACATGAATCAGGAAAGTGTTAATGATTAGAGCTTTTTGTGAAATATAATAAAGTTTCAGGGACTCATCTTTAATTTTCCTGTTTCATGCTATTTGGATTTGGGTTTGAGTTGAACCCCAAACCAGACTCGCACCCATAGACATGGCCTGCTGCACTTCTCCTTTACAACCCCAATAAGAGAGGGCAGCACCTGCCATGGCGGACCTTGGGGCAGTTGTCCATGGCACTTCGTCGACGCACCCTAGCCAGCCAGCGGATAGACTTTGGGCACCGGATGGCAAAGAGATACCATTGGCAAGCAGCATAGCAGCATAACAGAGGGTTTCAGATGGAGTTCTAAAACCACCCAAAACCCTTTTTTTTTTTTCTTTGTTTTTTTTTTTTTCCTAACTCCTTGATCCATTGGATTATTTCTCTCGCTACTCTTAAATCCTCCATGAACCCCGTGTTCCAACGGAAAATTCAAAACTCACAATAATTTATTTAATTACAAACTAATAAGAAATCCTTTAATTTATTATTTTCATATTATTTAATTCGGAAAAATTATATCAAAATTAGACCAAAAGATATTAATTTAAAATGTCTCATCATTTATGGCTTGCATGATCACATATCGTGGCACCTCTCTTTGATGCCACTTTTTTTGTTTTTTGTATTTTTTATTTTTTGGGTGAGACGGGATGATAACCGATGGTAACTGGTAAACTGTTACCAGCAATGATAATAACTGATGTGCACAGGATCTGTGTCTAACCTAGTACTTGCGTTTTATGGGTAGAGGGGTACGTACGGAGTCCTATATTATGGATGTTACGAGGCCTCCCATCTACCACGACCGAGAAAATCTTTAAGCAAAGTTCCAGATTCCATCAAAACATATTAGAATTTGAACAATGATAAACTAACTCAGAACACAACAGATGATCTCACAACTTGGGGGTAACGCCAAACAAAAACCTTTTGTCTACAAGGTAGCACGGCACCTAGGCATATGGCCCTTCATCTTAATAAGCGTTATTTCTTTTGTCTTTTTTTCTCCTAGAAACAAGCGCTACATGTTTGTCTGTTTTCTTGTCCATGAGATCTCTTTATGTTATTCAAATTCTATCCATACGTATGTCTGTGTTTCTTCTCCAAGTCGTTGCTTGTAGGTCAGCTCACAGCCATGTTGCCTTCTCTATGGTTTTGGTGATCACTTTATATATTTTCTAGATAATTGAATCCCCAATGATATCACAAAAAAACTGGCAATAGTAGTTTGACTTTCACCTACGTCATTTTTTTGTTGAATGGCCCACACAATTCTCTTTTTTTTTTAATGTACTTGCCCTTGAGCCTAGTAGACGTTTTTCGCAGCTCAATTGGAATATGTACCGTTTTGGATTAAGAAAACGTTATATGGACTAACGTGATGCACATTTTTGTGGGGACAAATTAAAATAGCATGTCACCTGTTTAAGATGAGCACCACATGACACGACTACTTCTTTATCCTCTTATAAAAAGGAATGTTGCGCCGTACGACGGGGTTGTATCTTTTTTGCGGAAGAAGATTCATTTTTCTTCGTATGAATCGGACATTGGATTGTGCAAAGATTGCTTTGATGATTTAAAAATTTTAAATGCTTTGAGAACTATGCATGATACGACCCAACGGTTAACGTCACAAAAGAAGAACCATTCTCGTGCAAAGCATACAACCCAAAACCAATAACATGATGGCAAATTTGTGAAAAGAGAAACCCTCCAAGCATCTCTTGTTTCAAGAGGAAGCATCACTGATAGATGGCGACGGCCGGGGACCAGGTATCTTTTGGCCAAAAAAGATTCAAGTGGTTATATTTTTTACAAAGTCTGTCATCCTTTTTAAAACTCCATGATCACTTTCTACAGGGAGTATATGTCTGTCTTCCAATAGCACCATCGCCTAACTTGAATAAGGGTGATCCTTACGCAATAAACAACGAAAGATTAGCTAAGAAGTTGCTCTTATAGCTAGGAGGTGACCTAGTGGATGCATATTTCGTCGCGGGAAACGCTTTTTGGATAAGAAATAGGCTCCAAGACAATGGAACCATGCATGTATCTATTGGAAAATGGGTTTTAACATATGATTTTTTGGATAACTTTTGTTAAGAAAAATACTTCAAATTTGATCCACAATAAGCTTAGAACAAAATCTAAAATGATGAACGGAATCCAACAAGTCTAAGAACAGCCGAAATAGAATCTAAACGGAGAAGATATATGTGAAGAAAGATCGAATGTAGGTTGTATGGCCCATGAGCCGGTGCAGACTGGTGGGCTGCCAGGGCTCAACGCATGATGCAGGCTGGCTGCGAGCATGTGGCCCAGCACAATGCTAGGCCCAACACACGCACAGGCAGGCCACGAGTGCAACTCCATGCGCCAGCTCATGGATTCATCGCAGTCTACGAAGGACTAATTGACATGGTGCAATCCACGCAGCCACCATGGACCGACCCAATTTATTTGCATTTTCACGCAGCATTCAGGGAGTATTCTATCGCAGTGGCAACGTGGCACACGTGAGGAGGATTGGGTTCACGCCAAGGGAGGTTCACGTATAGTCAGTAGGAGGTTTTGCACGATCTGATGACTAGCGTTGCATGCGGTGATGATCCAATAGCTAGGGGCTTGTTTGAATTGTAATTAGAGACTGTACTCCGATCTGGGCTGGGTTTGGAGGTTTTAAAAGGGCCTTGTGGGTAGCGAAAACAGTAACGAGTTGGTAGAATCGAGAGTAGTTTGGCAAAGCATTTGGTGGCAGCAAGTAGCAAACCTTGAAGGATGCCAGTAGATAGTTGAAGTGGGAGACTTCAGACAAACTGCCAGACAGCAGTCACTTCAGGTCTTTTAGAGAGATAGAGCTTTGTGAGGGAGTGCTTCTTATTGGGAGAAACGGATGGATGTATGAGGATTGAAGGTGTGATCTCCTCTTATAAATTTTCTTTTCTTTCATAGTAAAGTTTTGCATGCCCCGTAGAGGTAGACCTTGATCTAGTCTATGTATTTGATTTTATTTTTATTTTTATTTCTTCTTTTTTTCGATCATAATATTCTAGTATAAGATCCCCAATAATTTGTATTAAAGCTTGGTGGTACCAGAGCACAGGTTTTGATAGTGGTGATTAAAATTAAAGAAGATGGAGAAAATAAGCTCAATCAAGATGGACATTAATCGATATGATAGAAAGAGCAATTTTTTCTTATGGCAAACGAGGGTGAAGAACGTGTTCATCCAACAAGGATTGATCGATGCTCTCTTGTACGAGAAGATGCCGGCTACCATGAAGGTAAAGAATTGGAGGTGACTCTAGATATAAGTGTTGAGTATATTCGCTTGTATCTATCAAATGACATGGTGATCCATATGCTTGACAAGACTTTCTTAATGGCAATGTGGTCAAAGTTCAAGAAGTTGTATATGGCAAAATTTCTTACTAACGTTCTTTTTCTTTGGAGGTAGTTCCGATAGAATATGTAGGAGCATTTAAGCAACTTCCAAAAGAACCTTATCAATCTCCACAACGTTGGTGAGAAAGTTAAGGAGAAGACTAGAGCGTTAGTCTTGCTAGCATGGCTTCCTCTTTTGTATGAGTCCTTAGTGATTCTCTTCTTGTAGGGAAGAGCACCATTAAGATAGATAAGATTACTGCGATGATTCTTTAGAACGAAGTTCTCAAAAGAAAGAACCCAGCTTCAAGCTCAAATGGCGATAACTCAGTTTGAGCAATTTCTGAAGGAGCAAGTGGTAGCAGACAAAGCGATAGAAGATCGCAAGGTGGATGGTCCAAGTCTAAGATGAGAAACTTGAGTAAGATCAAATGCTATTGATGCAATAAGTTGAGGTATCATATCAGAAATTATCCTCAACTCAGGAATCATATGAGGGCTACTGTAGCGACGACCAGTAGCGAGTCAAAGGATGATGTCCTATATATCTGATAAGGTATTTATTTCTTTCTAATAGTGACGTTTAGATTTTGTATACACCCATCATATTTATTATAGAGAAGAGCAATTTAACTTCTTAGAGAGCAGTAAGGGCACTGTTCATCTGCTGAATAAATCAAGCTATGCGATCAGAGGCATCGAGATGATCAACTGAAGGACACATGATGGTGCAGTGAGTAGATTAGGAAAGATCTGATACATATCTAATTTTAGATAGAATCTTATCTCACTACGCAGACTAGATTCAAATGGCTATAGGTGGATAGTGGTGATGGAATTCTGAAGGTCATGCACGGTGATAGAATTATTCTAGAGAAAAAGAAGAGGACAAGAGGACATTACTATCTAGCGAAAAGTTTAGTATGAGATGAAGCTTCAGGAGCTAGAGGGAGTCTAATGTGAGATGAAGCTCTAGATGGAGGTGGATCGAGCATGAGATGAGAGACTCAAAAAGACGATATGCAACGTCGCAAAATAAAGTTTCTATTACCGTAGGAGACTTTTCTGAGCAGGTCTCAGGTCAGATAGAGCATAGCATATGATGGAGATGGGATCAAGCAGCCTGGCTCGACTTTCATATTTGCCTATCCATGATCAGCAGGCGATTATCCTAAAGTATGGAGGCAAAATCATCTAGAAAGCTTTTCAAGTTAGAAGAGGCCAAATGTCGAGTCGAGATGAAGATTGCTAGAAAAAATATCTTGAATTCGATCCATAATAAGTCTAGAATAAGATCCAGGATGATGAATAGAGACCAACGAGCTCAAGAACGGTATAAATTGAGTCCAGACGGAGAAGATACGTGTTAAAAAAGGTCGGATGCAGGTTGTATGATCCATGGGCCGCTAGAGAGGGCCGACGGGTTGGCGCATGCCTACGAGCATGTAGGCGCACATGCTCATGGATTCGTTGTGATCTATGGAGGACCGCTTGATGTGGGGCGGTCCATATGGCCACCATGGACCAGTCCGATTTATTTGCATTTTCATGCGATGTTTGGAGAGTTTTCTATCATGGTGGAAACGTGGCACGTGCGAGGAGGATCTAGTTCATGCTAGGGGAGGTTCACGCACGGTCCATAGGAGGTTTTGTGCAATCCGACGATAGGCATTGCATGTTGTGAAGATCCAATGGCCAGGGGCTTCTTTGAGTTGTAATCAGAGGTTGTATTCCAATCTGGGTTGGATTTGGAGCTTTTAAAAGGGCCGCAACGAAAATAATAACTAGTAGGCAGAGCCGAGAGCGGTTCGGCAGAGCATTCGGCGGTAGCAGACTCTAATGGGCACCAGTAGATAGCTAAAGCAAGAGGGCTTCAAGCAAACTGCTAGGCAGTGGATAGCGATCACTTTAAAAGATCTCCTAGAGAGAGCTTTATGGAGGAGTGCTTATTAAGAGAAAGAAATTGGTGTATGAAGATTGATGGTGTAATCTTCTTTTATAAATTCTCTTTTCTTTCATAGTAAAGCTTTGCATGCAGATCTTGGTCTAGTCGACGTACTTGATTGTGCTCTTATTTTTATTTTTTCTTTCTTCCAGCCATAATATTCTGGTACGAGATCTCCAACAAATTTAAATTCAAAAATAAGTGGAACCCATACTCCTAATTAAGTGGGACCAAGTAGATTTATGTTCTTTATAAGATGAATGATAATTATCATAAATTTATAAATAAAAGTATTTAAATTATATAATAATTAAAATTTATTTTAAAAAATTGATATTTTTATCATTGTTTTGTAGGAAAGATCTTTACCAATGTGAAGAGCTCGATTTATGGGTTCAAACAAAATAAATTTGACAAAAATCAGAGCTAAAACAAAATTTAAACAGAAGCCCGAAGTTTAAATGAAGAAAAAAATAATAAAATAAAAAAGGCCGACCGGTTCGGTTTGAACCGGCTCAGACCGACTGCGGTCCAATCAGTAGCCCAAACTCGGCCGAGCTGATGTCATGCTTACGCGAGAAAACCACGCGGCTTTACTATGCCGATGAGCCGGGCTTTGATGTGGTCTATGGGAGTGGTGGAAGCGCTGTGCGCCATTTGACGGACGTCATCAATCCCGCTCGGCATCCAACAGTTGAGAGCATTCCCAGAATTTCTTCAATCTGCTGTTCGATCGGACGATTCTCATCATAGCTGGTTGGCATTCGATGGCTGATACGAATCCAAGTTTGATTTGAAGATCCCAGACGTGATCCAGCGGCTTTTTGGCTTCATCCAACGGCCAAAATCAGCTTCAGAAGCTCATCTAATAGCCAGAATTCATCAGCGTGAAACAATTTGAGCCAAACTCAAATTGGACTCCAGAAAAGAAAAGACCGTAGAAATCCTTATTTTTTCTCTATTTAAACCTCTAATCATGCCAGAAGCAAGAATAGCGGCAAGCAATTGTTTTCTTTTCTTTTCTTTTCTTTTTTTTTCTTTTTTTTTTGGCCAACCAAAGAGTTTGAAGATATCAATGGTAGAGAAAATTTCAAACATTCGTGGCTAAGGATTTCGTGTCTCTGAAAAGTAAGAAAAATCTTCGATATGAAAATTTATAATTTAAATCATAATTTTTTTTTATTTAAGTAATAAAATTTTTTTATCTATCTTTTGCATGCTAATCTTATTTATGTTTTAATATTAAATTTCTTATAATTTATAACTAAAGAGACAGATCGTGATCGTAGAAAGATACGATCTGTACTCAAGTTAGAATAAATTATAAGATTTATTAAATTAATATTTTATACTCTTTGATTGTATGATCTAAATGATCTATGTCTGTGAGATGGATCATGATCATGTTAAATATAGTCCATGCTTGGTAGAATGGGTTATGTTAGAATTAGGTCAAAGAAATAAGTATAAGATTGCATATTGACAATAAAAAGATTGCATGATTAATTATACACTTGAAAACTGAAGATGAAACTGAAACTTGAGATAATTTTTTTTTTCTTGATTAATTCATTAGTAATTATTTTTACTTTTCTATCACTTTTTAATTAACTATTGTTTTAAGAATTTAAAAATCCAACAAGCAATCTTTTTTCTTTCTCTAAATTAATTATTTTAAATTTCTAAGAAAATCGACATCCGACTCACCACTATCTTAAATATTAAAATCTAATCTAATTTTTATTTGTTGCTCTAACGACAAGTAATCAAATTTTTATACCATTATCGGGGATCTTGGCATGATTAATTTAAAAAAAATAATAAATAAAATAAAAAAGTAAAAAAAAATATTGCTCCAAAATTTAGTTTTTACTATCTTTTATAATTGATTTTTTCTTTCTATAGTTTAAATCAATTTATTATTGTTTAAGACTTAATCACTTGAATTTACTTTTTTTTACAAAACTACACAATCAAAAACTTAAAATATATCTATAAAAAGATAAAACTATAAATCCTTTAAAAATCACCGACATCTCATAATACTTAATTAATTTAGAGTAGCCATAAATATTAAATAAAATTAATTTTTAACTTATTTGAATATCTTTTTTGATTTGCATTGAATATTCATAATATACTCTAAGGGCACAATCCATTAAACAAGATAAGATGAAAATTTGATAATCCTTCCTTAGCCCACAAACTACTGTTCTTCATATTGCATTGACCTAAGTCTTTAACATAAAATAAATTAGACGTTGGCCGTTAAGGATATTCGAGCTCATTAGGACAAGCATCCTAAGAGTTGGATCGGATTAGGATTAGTCAGTTTGACTGATGTCTAAAAAAAGTGGTTCAAAAATTACGTCTCGAAGGAAGGTAGTTACTTAATTGATTCCATTAGCTTATCTGACCAAGACAATTGATGTCTAAGAAAAGCAACGGAGGAACTCTCACCGACCTAACACTTACCTGATGGATTAAGTGGCTGATTCCTTACTTGGAAGGCTTGAAGGCCACCTTGGCAATTAAGACCTATCTAGATTCAGGTTAACCTTAGGATAGAGAGTCATGCTTGCTTAACTTATTTGCTATTACAATTCAAATCCTCATTAAAGCACTCTCCTCTCTCATCTCTAGGTCTAGGACTCCTTAGGACTCATCTTTAGAATCCTCTTCTTTCTCTTCTACTATTTCTTTGAAATATATATATATATATATATATATATATATATATATATATATATATATATATATATATATAATAAAATTATAAAATAGCAACTTAGAAAAAAAAATCTGATCGATTAGTAAGAATAGATCCAAACCCTATCCTAATTCAAGAAATTGTTGAATCCATAATGAGTGAGATAGATCAAGAACCTCAGATTCTAATAGACCTTTGCTATCCTATGGGCTCAGCCCAACCATTATCCTAGATCAATGCAACTAATTTTAAAATTAAATCTCAAATCATCAACATGCTCCTTAAATTTACCAGAATTGAAGATGCATATATTTTCATTAGAGAATTTAAGAAAGTATGTGATACCATGAGAATACACCAGCTCTCAAAAGATGCTATTAAACTAAGACTAATTAATTTCGCTCTTAAAAAAAATATAAAAAAATGGCTATATAGTCTGTCCAACCATTCTATCATAACATGAAAGGGCTTTATAGAAGTATTCTTAAGAAAATTCTTTCCTCATCATAAAATAGCAAAATTAAAGAACGAAATTAACCAATTCTATCAGTTAGAGGATGAAACATTCTGAAAATGTCTAGACTATTTTAAAAACCTCTTAAGCCAATGCCCATACCACAGGATAGAAATTTGAAAGTTGTGTCAAATAATTTATGAAGGTCTAGAGCCAAATTCAAGAACCATGTTAGAGTCGATGTGCCAGAACCAATTCATTTATAAAGAAGCTAATGAGGCCTGACAATTTTTAGAGGACCTAACAGAAAAGAGTCTGCAGTGGAAGGTAACCGAGGAACCTACACCAACAAGAGGTGGTATACATTAAGTTTCATTAATCCTAACATAAAAAGTCAAAATTGCCACGTTACAATGAAAATTTAAGGCCTTAGAATTACAGAGATCAGCTAATATAAATAAAGTGTTTGCATCCATGTGTAATGGCTACAGTGCACCTGACCATATCATGAAAGAATGTCCCTTCTTGATGAACCAGACTGTTAATGATCATACACAGATAAATACAGCATACCAAAGATCAAATAATAACCCCTATGCATCCACTTATAATTTATGATAGAGAAACCACTTTAATTTTTCATGATCACAAGATCTGAATGTAAGTGGTCCTAGCGTCAACCAGTCAAACCCAAGCCTTAACCCTATGCTAAACAACCCACCAGACTTTAATAATAATGAAAAGAAATTAGATTCTCTAGAGAAAAGCCTAAAAATTTTGATAAAATCAACTACTGATAACTCATCTATCTTTCAAAAATTCATGCAAAACACGAGCCAACTTATAAATTCAAATTTTCAACTTATAAATGCAAACTTCCAAGCCATTGTCTGTCTGAAATATAGTTAGAATAGTTAGCCACGACTCTGAGTGAAAGAGAAAAATGTAAATTACTAAGTTAACCCGAGGCTATCCAAAATAATCAAAGACCATAATAAAGGCCCCAGATCAACCAATTGAATGCTATTCACATATTAAGATCTGGGAGACAAATAGACAACTTAGTGGACACTCCTGAATTAGAGGAAGAAATAAAAGAACCACTACCTAAATTAATATCTAACCAGAGCCAATCCAAGGAACCTAAAACATCATAACTTGATGAAAACCTTAATGCACTAGCTGAGCCCATACCTAAATCTGACGGACCAACTACTAATATTATAGCTCTATTTCCAAATAGATTGAAGTCTAACTAAAACTCAGCCCAATTAGACAAAATCTTAGAGGTCATCAAGTATGTAAAAGTGAACATCTTTCTACTAGATATGATCCAGTAGGTCTCAATCTATGATAAATTTCTTAAAGATCTATGTACCAAAAAAAAGACCATAATGTACCTAGAAGTGCTTTCCTAGCAGCAAATGTGAGTTCTTATCTATCAAATCATATGCTAGTAAAATACAAGGACTCAGGATCTTCCACTATTTTATGCACTATAGGAGAAACCCATATTGATAAAGCTCTCTTAGATTTATGGACAAATGTTAATATTTTACCATATTCAGTATATAAGCAATTAGGGTTAGGAGAACTAAAGCCAATAGAGATGACTTTATAATTAGTAGATTGATCCTTAAAAGTTCCAAAGGATATAGTAGAGAATGTGTTAATTAAGATTAGTGATTTTATCTATCTTGTGAACTTTGTCATTCTAGAAATTAAACCTATCGCAAACTCGAAGGATCACATCTTAATTATATTAGGTAGATCATTTTTGGCCATAGCTAATGTATAAATCAATTGCCGAAATGGATTGATGAAACTTATCTTTGGCAACATATCTATAGAGTTGAATATTTTTTATCTGAATAAAACTAAGGAAATAAGCGACGTAAACTGGATTTAAGAGAATATATATGAGCCCATTTATGCATAGTCGTTGATAGCACCAAAATTATCTCTACTCACTACGTAGGTAGGGTGAGTCGAGATCGTATTCTCAGAGATCTTGAGCTAAGTTGAAGTTGCAAAATAAAAGAGAAAAAATTTATTTTGATTTTAAAAAAATAAACTATCCTAAAATTGATGTAATTAGAAAATAAAGATATCGAGAGTTGAATAATTTTGTACTATCAGAGTTGTATCTCTCTTTTCAATTATAATTAATCTTTAAAAAAATACATGTCTTTCCTCGGTACGTCTCGTACCCATAGATTACAGTGCATTTTTGAAAAGTACTAGATAAATAACTCTTCTTTCCTCAGCACGTCCTATACCCATAGATTATGGCACGTCTCCGGAAAGCAAAAGTTGTTTCTAATATTAATCTGATAAGAAAGCATAAATGGAAGCATAATAAATCTGTTCTGTGTCGTTACAATTTTTTTTTTTTTCTTTCGAGTGCTGATAGAGTAATCTTTTTCTGACTTTAGAAGAATTTTTGGAATGATTCTCAAATGAAAGTACAAAAGCCTTTTATAGATGATAAGAGAAAAGTTTTTTACATAGTTTTTAATTGTGGAACTAAAAAAAATAATAAAGATTAAAAAATAGATGAGTAAGATCGAAGGATCAAGATAAAGTTAAAAAAATTATTTAATATAAATTTTTTCTTCTAAAAAGTTTTTAAATATTATTTTTTTTTAAATTTCTGACTCAATCACTGTAAATTCCGTGCGCTGTGCCTTTGCTTCTAGCGTGTGGTCCCGTATTCGCATGAAGCCGCCTGAACTTGCTCCCGCACTCGCTACCCCAAGCCAAAAAGCCGCGTGGATGAAGCTACTTGTCAGCCCGTATAGAGCCCATAAGCCAACATCAGCATTTAATGCTTAAAGATCCTTCAGCATTTAATGCTTAGAGAATTCCCTGCCAAGTTACCGCTTGGTTCCATTGGCCCAAGTATTCACCGGCCGGCCAATTTACCCCCTTTGAGCATTTAATGCTAGCGGACCTTCGTTAACTGCTAAAGCCAAAGTTTATAAAAAAGAAAAATTCTCTTTTTCTTCGTATTATTACTCTACGCATCCAATACTTCTTTATTTTTACCGCATGCTGCATATCATATCATACTTATGGTCACCTTCATATATTTTAATCTTTGTACAAACTTTTTTTATATAAAAATTTAATATCTTGAATATTCATATAACGAACTTATTAACTACAAATATTAAAAACTTTTTATTAATTAATTTATAAATAATTTTTATAATTAATAATTTTTAAAAATAAACATAAAAAGCATCAAATAATAAATAATAAAGATTAAATAGTATATATTATAATACTTCTTATATTATAATTAATGTATTGATCACATTCCTCAATTTGAATTTTATCCATTCTCGAGTAAAATAAATACATTAGCATTATGTACCGACTCGTTCATTAATTAAAAGTTAACCTAGACATTCCTAAAAATAGGTGATATCCAGTCAGATCATTAAAAAGATACTTCATTGGATTATCAATTTGACCCAATTAATGGTTGAGTGTTAGCCAAAAAAAAATTTTAAGAGCTATTCTTTCACCAACTCCCCACTTTACTTTTTAAATCATTTAACTAGATGTGAGCTAGATTTATTATCTTCTTACAATTTAGTCCCTCTTATTATTTTTTTTTTCTTTTTTTCTTGAACTTTCTGACTGACTCTTGTACCAAGCTTTCAGTCAATGACTCTCAAATTAGTTGACTTTAGAGCATTAGATGTAAAATATTCTTCGAATTTACTGACTCGAGTTCAATAAAATATAATTCTTATAACTAATTTCTTACATCCCCATCTTTTGATATGAGCCACAATGCTTACTCAAGCGAAGGAGCCCGGTTACTTAGTGAGATAATATTAAATCTTTTTTTATAATAAAAAGCATATTCTAAGGAGAACTTTTGCATACCTCGATCTTTCTATCCAATCTCACATAAAGTCGATTCTTCATTGAGATCGGTAAGAAGAGGGCTTCAAAGTCACTCTAAAATTTAATCTGGTCTAAACTCTATCATTCATTGGGTTAATTTACTCAGTATTTCTAAAATTATCTAGACCGTTAATCACTCATTGATTAGGATACCTGATCAACTTTAAATCAAAATAAAATTTGGATACATGAAACTAATTATTTCTGACCATACTCGAGAACTTGATTAAATTAGTTTTCTTCCCCCCTGTAACTTAATCTACATTATCCTCAATGGAGTAGAAAAACAAAATAAGCAAAGAAAAGTAAAAGAGTGATGGCACCTGGGGTAATTTTGCTTCGGGAGTTAAAGATAGCTTCATTAATTAGCAGGCTCTGATTTTAAGTTCCTACAGTTGCATAAAAAGTAAAAAAAGTTATTGGATTACCTTCCAATAAGCGCTAAGTTTAACGTCTTCAGTCAAACCAACCAACTTTCTCACCTATCCAGGATCAAATACTGGATTAAAAAATTTTCATGATTTTTCACCTCCAAGTTTCAAAAAATAACTTATAACCCCGTTATTGATAACTTTCATTATTTCTTTATTACTAATTTTAGGAAGATGGTTTGCAATCCCTCTCATAATCCTTGATTTATTAAGAATTTTTTCTATTTGTTCTTCTAATATGTTTCTAACTTAAGTTTCTAAATTAGGAGTTGGATCTAATGTATTGATTGCTAGAAGCATGTCATATGGTTCTATACATATATACTTAGATGTGATTGAGAGTGATTTTAGTTCTAGGACCGATGGTGATTTTGAAGAGGAAGGTATTGGAGTAGGCATTGTCAGTAAAAGCTCATATTTTTCATCCCATTGAGGAGTGGTGCTAAAATTGGCTAGCTCTAATAATGTGTTTATATTTTCAATATACTATCTAGGTCAAAATCATCCACTCTAAAAGGATCCCAACGTGTATACACTAGGTCCTGAGAAATACTTTTAGTGGTAGTTTCCTCTATTATCTCCTCTACCATATCTACTTCGAAACAAGTAATGATTTATGATTCATGAAGAGCCTGAAATATCTTTAACCTCAACTTTCTATTCTCAAATGATACATCCATAACTTCTGTCCTATAATTAATATATGCATTGACTGTAGCTAGGAAGAATCATTCTAAAATTATGAAAATCTACCTTGGATCATCAGAATGCTCTATCTCTAAAATCAGAAAGTCAACTAAAAAGTAAAATTCTTCAACCTTCACTAAAACATCTTCGATTATTCTACGTGGTGCCTTAATGGATCTATCGCTAACTGCAAGGTTACTAAAGTGGATTTTAACTCACCAAATCCAAAGAGGTCATATATTGAACTAGGTAGAATATTCACATTGGCCCTTAGATCTAATAAAGCTTTCTCAATATGTAGATTCTCTATGATATAAGAAAGAATAGGAGCACCTGGATCCTTAAGTTTATGAGGGGTAGCATATTAGAAGACAGAACTAGCCTATTCAGTAAGACAGACTTTTTTTTGGATTTGTGTTCTAGATTTTTATTTTTGTGTGCGTAAATCTTTCAAGAACATAGCATAGGCTGGGACCTATTTTATTGCATCAAGAAAGGGGAGATTGATTTAAACTTGTTTAAATAGCTCTAACATTTCATCAAATTTATCCTTCTTGTTAAATGGCATAGGAGATTCTAATGCACTCGAAAATGGAGCTTTGGATAATTTAGGTGATGCTATAGATATTGGTTCATCCCTTGCCCTAAGATTCTTCTTCTTTTTGGTTGGTTCAGTCTTAGTTTGTTGAACCCCCTAAGTCATTTTGATGATGATCAAACATTAAAGTAAATGATTACTAATATATTTTATTTTAAGTATTCCAATGTCAGAAGAAAGAGAGCTCTTTGACCAAAATAAGAAAGACATTAAGTGAAAATCAATCAAAATTCAAATCCACTTGTTCAAAGCAAAAATTTTCTCAAAATCATCTTGAAGTAGTCTTCGAGACATCTCAAAATTTTTTCGAGAGCTCTCGAGTGGACTGGCACATCCTAAGCACTGTTCTAGTATGATTTTGAAAGATCTCGAAAGAATTTTGAGAACTCTCGATCATAAATGATAGAAATTCAATTTCTGTGTTCTGAGAGCGAGAGGTCTCATAGAATTTTCGAGAGATCTCGTGATCCCCACGAGATGTCTCATTTAGAATCGAGAGGTCTCAGTCTTAGGCAAACCATTTTTTTTAGAAAGATGATTTTTCATGAGACTAAAGGCGAGAGCTCTCCTGTTCAAATCGAGAGGCCCCATAACTTGGCGAGACATCTCAAAACAAATCGAGAGATCTCAAGACTCGGTAATAACTTTTTGATGAAATATTTCAGATCAAATTTTTTTGACTCCAATGACTAGTTGCTGCTCTCCAACATTTGAACTTTATATTTTCTGAGCTTCAATCATCACTAGAAGAGAGGAATGCTATAGATATAAAAGAAAGAAAGCTTATTCATGATCAACGAGAAGAAAAATGAGAAAAAAAATATGCTCTATTCTTGAACGAAAATCTCCATCTTCAATCAATCAATTCTCTCAAGCATTGAAGAATCCTCAAGTGCATTAACTCCATGGATTTAAATAGGCTTTCAACAAACTGCAAGGACAACTTTTCTGCTCATTCGAAGGAGTCTTTTGAGTTGAAAAATTTTCTTTCCCTTTTCATGTATTTGGTATTAGTAGGGGTTGAAACTTGGGTTTTGGAATTTTTCTTCTCTTTTGTTTATTTAGATTGGTTTATTTGATTCTTGTAAGTGTTATGGTTGGTGAACCTAGAAAAAATCAACTAGGTTATTGGATAGTAAGTCTGAAAAAATTATTCGACTATAATCTTGAGGGATTATAGTAAAAGTTCTAAGAGTTTGCTTGGAGAGTGGACGTATGTGCTGAGAGTGCATCGAACCACTATAAAATCCTCTTATTTGTGTGTGTGCTTTAGCTTATGTCTTTTATTTGCTCTCATATTTGATTCACTCAGGATTTAATCTTTAATCATCGTATATATCTATTTAAATTTTTGAAAATTTAATTCACCCCCCCTCTTGAGTTATTTATTTGGATAATAATTGGTATCAGAGCCTTGGTTCTCTGCTAATTATTGATTTTATCAATTAGAAATAAAGATCATGTCAATCCAACTAAGAGGTTCACTTGCTGAAGGGCAATCCCTAAATAGATCCTCTTTTCAATGGATCTAACTATATCTATTGAAAAGCTTGCTTGTACATTTTCATTTAAGCCCTTGACTATTGCATATGGAGTGTTATTATCAATGGTCCACATACTTCCACAATCATTATCAATAGCACATCCACTCCTAAGCCAAAGAAGGATTAGAATAAAATGGATAAGAAACTTATCCAATTAAATGCCAAGATAATGAATGTACTCTATTATGCTCTTGATGCTAACGAGTTTATCGAATCTCCACTTGCAATTCAGTAAAAAAAATTTAGGATAGGCTTGAGGTCACGCATGAAGGAACAAATCAAGTAAAAGAAACTAAAATTAACATGCTAGTTCACTAATATGAGTTGTTTAAAATGGACTCCATTGAATCTATCACTAGCATGTACATAAGATTCACTAATATCATAAATAATTTAAAAAGTTTAGATAAAGTTTATGATAAAAGTGAATTGATGAGAAAGACTCTAAGGTTATTGCCTAGGACATGGAAAGCCAAGGTAACAGCCATCCAAAAAGCAAAAGATCTGAACACGTTATCTTTAGAGGAGCTCGTTGGATCCTTGATGACATGTGAGCTAGCCATGAGTTGGCATAATGAGGAAGACAACAAGAAAAAGAAAATAATAGTGTTGAAATCTATGGTTACTGAAGAAGATGATCTATCCACCAGTGAAGAAAACGAAGAAGACATGGCCCTGATGATCAAAAAAATTAAGAAATTTATGAAAAGAAAAAGATAAGAATTCAAGAAGAAGAGCTTCATTAGAAGAGAAGCCAGCAGAAAGAAAGAAAGAAAAAAGAGAAGGATCAGTCCACTTGCTATGAATGCAAAAAGTCAGGATATTTTAGAACTAAATATCCTCAGTTGAAGAAAAAGTCAAAAAGAACAAAAAAGAAAGCCATGATAGCAACTTGGACCAATAGTGATGAGTCAAGCTCGGAGGAAGAAGATCAAAATAAAGCAAACTTATGTTTCATGGCACAAAATGATGAGGTATCCTCCACTCTTGATTCAGATTTTACCTTTGATAAACTTCAAGATGCTTTTTATAACTTAATGAAAGATTTTAAAAAGATTAGCATAAAAAATAAAAGTCTTAAGAAAATGACTCAAACACTTTTGAAGAAAAAGGAAGAGGTAATTAGTGGCAACAATAAATTAAAAGAAGAGAACAAAATTCTAAAGGATGAATTGGATAAATTAAGGCCTTTAGTTGATAAATTCACTTGTAGTTCAGAAAAACTGTAAATGATCTTAAATAATCAAAAAGAAGTCTATGATAAAGCCGAACTAGGATATAAACCTAAAGATAAAACTAAATTTTTAAAGAATTTTTTTACTGCACATACTTCAATTGGCACCTCTCACATCACCTAGTTTAGATGTAAAAAGGTAGGACACAAAGTATTTGAATATAATACTTCTAAGTTCAATGAAAAAACTGTTAAAAAAAATTAGATTTCAAAAGAAACCATATCTACTAACCCTAAAGGATCCAAGAAGACTTGGGTACCAAAAATCATCACTTGATTATTTATATAGGAATGCCTTATAGCCCAAGGATAAAAAAGAGAGTGGTACTTAGATAGTAGCTACTCAAGGCATATATCTAGTGATAAGCAATAATTTATCACCCTTGAAAGAAAGGATGGGAGAGCAGTCACCTTTGACAATAATGATAAAGAAAAAAATATTGGCTATGGTAAAATTTAGATTACTTCTACCACTTTTATAGATAATATATTATTAGTTGATAACTTAAAACATAACTTGCTTAGTATTAGTTAACTTTATGATAAAGGTTTTAAAGTTTCTTTCGAATCTTTTTTGTGCAAAGTATCTAGTTCCTTGGATGATAGTTTAAAATTCATTGAATTTAGGCATAGCAATATCTACATGATAAACCTTGATGAAATTGCCATGAAGAGTGGCCAATGTCTAGTTGCAATGAATGCTAATATAAAGAAAACTAGTTGGCTTTGGTACCGTTGGTTAGGTTATGCTAGCATGTATACTCTTTATAAATTGTATAATAAGGACTTAGTTAAGGGGCTACCAAAACTAGATTTCAAAATTGATCATGTTTGTGATGTTTGCTAATTTGGAAAATAAACTAGAAAAAGTTTTAAATCTAAAAATATGATTTCAACTTCTAGGCCCCTTAAATTAATTCATATGGACTTGTTTGGACCTACTAGGACCACAAGCCTAGGAGGAAAGAAATATGGTCTAGTAATTGTTAATGATTATTCTCGTTTCACTTGGGTTTTATTTTTAGCTCACAAAGATGAAGCATTTTCAATATTTTCAAAGTTTTACAAGAAAATTATAAATGAAAAAAACTCTACTATGATATGTATTCGTAGTGATCATGGCATAGAATTTAAAAATAAATACTTTGAAGAATTTTGCAATGAATATGATATTGAACATAATTTTTTTGCATCTAGAATTTCTCAACAAAATGAAGTTATTGAAAGAAAGAATAGAACCTTAGTTGCTATGGCCCATACCATATTGTGTGAAGAAAATCTATCTAAATATTTTTTGGACTGAAGCCATTAATACAGTATGTTACATCCTAAATAGAGTTTCTATTTGCTCGATTTTAAAGAAAATCTCCTATGAGCTTTGGAAAGGAAAAAGATCTAGCATTAATTATTTTCATATTTTTGGTTGCAAATATTTTATTCATAATAATGGTAAAGATAATCTAGGTAAATTCAATGCTAAGATAGATGAGGGTATATTTCTCGAATATTCTACATCAAGCAAAGCATATAGAGTTTTCAACAAACACTCTTTGGTTGTTAAAGAATCTATTCATATCACTTTTGATGAAGCTAACAACCAATCTTCGAGAAAGAAAGATGTTTTTGATGATAATATAGGAATTCTTGAAGATGGAATGAAGGACATAAACTTGAAGGACAATAATGTTCAAGATATAGACAAATCTACAATAATCTTGAAACAAAGCCATGATGGTGAGAATGAAGCAACCGATGATCATAGAGATCTATCTAAGGAGTGGAGGTATGCACATAATCACCTAAAAAAATTGATATTAGATGATCCTTCATAAGGAGTAAGAACTAGATCCTCTTTTTAAGATATATTTTATTATCTTGCATTTGTTTTTCAAATAAAATCTAAAAACATAGAAGAAGCTAAACAAGATCCTAATTAGATGCTAGTCATACAAGATGAACTAAACTAATTTGAAAGAAACAATGTTTGGACTCTTGTAAACAGACCCATTGACCATCCAATATTCTGCATGAAATGGGTATTTAGGAATAAATTGGATGAACATGATAATGTTGTAAGAAATAAAGCTAGACTAATTACTAAGAAATATAATCAAGAAGAAGAAATTGACTTTAATAAAACATATGCACCTGTAGCAAGATTAGAGGCAACTAGATTGTTACTTGCTTTTGCTTGTTATATGAATTTTAAACTATTTCAAGTGGATGTGAAAATCATCTTTTTGAATGGTTATATTGCTAAAGAAGTTTCTATAAAACAACCTCCTAGTTTTGAAAATCATTTACTTTCCAACCATATGTATAAATTAAACAAAGCTCCTTATAGACTTAAGCAAGCACCTAGAGCATGGTATGAAAAATTGAGCAAATTTTTACTACATAATAATTTTATTAGAAAAAGTATTGATACCACTCTATTTAAAAAAAAAAAATAATGACATTCTTATGATTCAAATATATGTAGATGACATCATATTCGTAGCTACTAATGAAATTCTTTGTCAAGAGTTTGCTAAGTTGATGCAGGGCGAATTCGAAATGAGCATGATGGAGGAGCTAAACTTCTTCCTTGGACTATAAATCAAACAATCAAAGGAAGACATCTTCATCAGCCAAATAAAGTACATCAAGGAGATGCTAAAAAAGTTTGGCATGAAAAATGAAAAAAAATCAGCACTTCCATGAGCCCCTCATGCAAACTTGACAAAGACGAGAATGGTAAGAATGTGAATGAAAAGCTCTATAGAGATATGATAGGATCCCTACTTTATTTAACTACAAGCAGACCTAATATACTATTTAGTATATGCATGTGTGTAAGATTTCAATCTAATCCTAAAAAATCATACTTACTAGCTGTTAAGAGAATTTTTAGATATTTAATTTACACATATAACTTAGGATTTTGGTACTCAAAATAATCTTCCATTGAATTGATTGGATATACTAATGCAGACTATGGAGGATATAGAATTGATAGAAAGAGTACCAGTGGCACTTGCCAATTTTTAGGATTGAACTTGATCTCTTGGTATAGCAAAAAATAAAACTCTATAGCACTATCAATGGCTAAAGCTGAATATGTTGCTGTAGAAAGTTGCTGTGCTCAAATACTTTGGATCAAGCAGCAACTCAAAGATTTTGGAATTAAGCAAAACAAAATTTCTATTAGATGTGACAACACTAGTGCCATAAATCTGACAAAAAATCTCATTCAATATTCAAGAACTAAACACATTGAAATTAGATATCACTTCATTAGAGATTATGTACAAAATAATAACATTGTGCTTAAATTTATCATAATTGAAAATCAACTAACTAACATTTTTACAAAACCTCTAAATGAAGATAGATTCTCAAAAATTTAGGATGAACTTGATATTTATGATCCTCTTTAATAATGCTTAATCTTAAATTTATTGGATCATTTTTTATCTCCTTCCATCATTCCTAACATCCCTTTTTTCGTCCTAAAAATTCAAAAAAAATCATCTTGAAATTCCTCCTATATTTTGATTTTTTCTCTTGTGCTCGAGAAGTCTCAGGTTTTTCATGAGATCTCTCAGCTAGAAATAGAGGCCTCTCGCACTAAACGTAAGAGCTCTCAAAATTTTTGAGACGTCTCGTCGTTAAGATGAGAGATCTCGATTTGTATGGGCCCTCTTTTTAAAATCGATCTACGAGAGGTTCCTTATTCTCTCGATTTATGCAGGCCCTCTTTTTAAAATTGGTCTATGAGAGGTCTTCTATTCCATTCTTTCATTCCACTCATCCGAGACCTCTCTTCCATTCTCTCCAAAACTCTCCTCCTTTCCTCAAAAACTCTTCAAATCATCCTTTCTTTTCCATTTCCTCCAAACCTTAGCCCCCAATGGCTCCAAAGAAGAGATCGCTCGCTACTCAAAGATCCTCCATCATACCATCGACTGAAGCTAGGGCTAAACGACAGCACGACATAGCTCAATCATCTTCATCTACTTCATCATCTCATGCTCAGCTTTTCATTGCTACTAGGACATTCAAACGGACCGTTGTATGGACATCGCTTACCTTGATCGGAAACACTTTCGTATTGGGTCCTGGATCTAGTATCAAGATTAGAAAAAATACTGTACCCTAGAGGTAAATATTTATCCGAACTTAATAAGAGAATTTTTTGACCACATTAGTTTTGAGCATGGGTCAAAGGTGGAATTTGTTGTGAAAGGAGTGCATATTTCTTTAGATGAGAGAAAAATAGGGTAGCTCCTTGAAGTGCTTAGGGCTGGGATCAGTAACCTAAACTTATTTGATAAAATTGAAGTCCTTAAGTGTGTCTTAGAAAGAAAAGAGGTTGATGAAAATGTTCGACTTGTTTCACATCTTCTTTCGATCGAAATGAGATTATTGCTGTCCTTTGTCAGTCATATTATTTTTTTTAAAGTTGGAAGATATGACTGGGTTGAAAAAAGAGAACTTGGAGTCATGTTCTTCATGGTGACTGAAACTCCCATCAGCTTTTTCTCTCTCATGCTACAATAACTGAAGGATACAGCCAGTAAGAGCAAGGTATGTTTATCCTATGGAATGATCTTCACCTTAATCTTCAAGAACTTTCAAGTTAATCTAGAAGGTGAAGATTTCAAAAAGCTAGCTCACATGGACTACATCAATGAGGGACCATCCAACTGAATAAAATTTGTAAAGAAGGATGATAAATGAGTGAGGGCAGATGAACGTGCTACAATCGAGCCTGAAGAACACAGATCTCCATCCCCTCTGCCATCACCATCTGCTGGACCCTTCTTCACTACATCAGGATCTCCACACTCTCCTCAGGTGCCTCCTTATCCTGCTCCACCTCCTTCCCCAGCTTTTGATCAAGATCTGTAAGTTGAAAGGATGGTAGAAGAAGTGGTTTAGAAAGTATCTGAAAGATTTATAGATATACTATCTAGTATGAGGCATCAACTTTTAGTAAGCATTGAAAAGCAAAAGATATCTGCTGAGGGTCAAACAAAAATGCTTAGTCAATAAATCAATGGACTATCTCAAATGTTAGAAATTTTGGAGGAGCAGCATAAAACATCAACTCAAATTGAACTACTCCTATCCGATAATACCAGGATCACACAGAGACTTGAAGAGAATATCATTATTCAGTGCACCATAACTGAAGTCCTCATTTCCACTCTACAGCAAATTTTGAGTCGGACTTCTTCTTCTTCTGGACCATCATCTTCTTCTAGACCATCACCATCTCCTAGACCTGCTCCTCACTTGTCCTCAACTAGATCCAAATCTTCATCTGAATCCATCATTGAGTTCCTCGTTGATGAGGACTAGGTCTAGTTTCTCTTTTGTTTTAACTTTTGATTTAGGTATGTTGGTATGAGATTCATTTTTTATAAACCAACATACACCTCTAACTATGTAGTATTAAATCTTAAAATAAAATCAATCCTTTTTATATTCTTGCCTTCTTTATCTTTTTTATGATCCTTTCATTGTTGTAATTTTGATGATAACAAAAAGAAAGAAAAATATTAAGAAAAAATATGCAAATGTATAATCAATTTAAAGAAATATTAAGAAAAATATCCAAATGTATAATTAATTTAAACTAAAATACAAAAAATGAGACTTTTTAGAAAATAAATTATTTGAATTGATCAAATGCAAATCTTATTCATTTCATATTATTCATTTCATAAGAGCATACATTAAGGAGGAGAATAATTATTTAAATCTTATTCATTTCATGAGAGCATACGTTAAGGAGGAGCTTCAGCACAAAAACTTTGCATTTATTAGTTCATGACATTTATATTTCTTATAATCATTTTATGGATTGCTTAATATTTTATCACCATCAAAAAAAGAAAGATTGTTAAACCTCCTAAGTGATTTTGATGATGATCAAATATTAAAGTAAATAATTACTAATATATTTTATTTTAAGTATTTCAATATCAAAAGAAAGAGAGTTTTTTGATCAAAATAAAAAAAATATTAAGTGAAAATCAATCAAAATATAAATCTTCTAATTTGGAGCGAAAATTCTCTCAAAATTATCTTGGAGCAGTCTTCGAGATGTCTCAAAATTTTTTCGAAAGCTCTCGAATGAATTGGTATGCCCCAAGCACTATTCTAACATAGTTTCGAGAGGTCTCGAGAGAATCTCGAGAGCTCTCAGTCTCAGATGATAGAAATCCAATTTCTATGCCTTGAGAGTGAGAGGTCTCGCAAGATTTTCAAGAGGTCTCGTGATCTCCGTGAGACGTCTCGTTCAGAACTGAGAGGTCTCGGACTCAGGCAAATCATTTTTTCCAAAAAGATGATTTTTCGCGAGATTGAAGGTGAGAGTTCTCCTGTTCAAACCAAGAGGCCCCATAACTTGATGAGATGTCTTGAGACAAACCGAGAGATTTCGAGACTCAGCGATAACTTTTTGACAGAACATTTCAGATCAGATTTTTTCGACTCCAACGGCTAATTGCTGCTCTCCAATGTTCGGATTTTACTTTTACTAAGCTCTAATCATCACCAGAAGAGAGGAATGCTGTAGATATAAAAGGAAGAAGGCTTATTTATGATCAACAAGAAGAAAAATGAGAGAAAAAAAAAACATGCTCTATTCTTGAATGGAAATCTCCATCTTCAATCAATCTATTCTCTCAAGCATTGAAGAATCCTTAAGTGCATTAACTCTACGGATTCAAAAAGGCTTTCAACGAACTGCAAGGATAACTCTTCTACTCACTCGAAGAGACCATTTGAGTTGAAAATTTTTCTTTCCCCTTTCCGTGTATTTGATTTCAATAGGGGCTAAAACTTGGGTTTTGAAATTTTTCTCTCCTTTTATTTATTTAGATTGATTTATCTGATTCTTGTAAGGATTGTGGTTAGTGAACTTAGAAAAAAACTAACTTGATTATTAGATAGTGAGTCCAAAAAAACTATCCGATTCTAATTTTGAGGAATTATAGTAAAATTTTCAAGAGTTTGCTTGGAGAGTGGACATAGGTGCTGGAAGTACACCGAACCACTATAAAATTCTCTTGCTTGTATGTGTGCTTTAGCTTGGATCTTCTATTTGCTCTCATATTTGATTCACTTAGAATTTAATCTTTGATCACCGCACATATTTGTTTAAATTTTTAAAATTCCAATTCACCCCCCCTCTTGGGTTGTTCATTTGGGCAACACAATCAATTTTCTATTGGTTTTGGTCTTTTCAATTTCACCAGGTTGTTCTATGACCTTACAATTCTTGAGGGTCATAATAGATTTGGCTTGTTCAAAAAAAAATTCTTGGATATTAAAATTCTCAACCCTATATTGACCTTTAAGATTAATCTCAGGTTGACTGGGCAGTTTTTTCTCCTCCCTCTTATTGAAGGCAGTAACTAATTGACCTATTTGGATTTCTAGCTTTGTTATCGACTATGTGTGAGAATGAAGAGTCTAAGAGTGGATTTCTATCCTCGCTAAAGCTTATAGAACCTTCCACTCAAAATTAGAACTATAGTTGCTAGGAGAAGGTTGAGGGGCATTCTGATACTGAGGGTATGATATGTTTTTGAACTGCATCCCCTGATAATTAGATCTGTGGAGAGTCTGATGTTAGATATGTGTGCCCTAGAAGTCAGAATTGGCTGACACTTGTAATACACTTCGAAAGGCAAAATTATAATTTTAACTATAAATAATAAAATAGATTATTTTCTATCACATATGTGTATTTAGTGTCTGTGATACATTCCTTGAGTTAATGATAATGATAATTCATATTTTCAAGAGTTGAAAATTTAAGACATGAATTTTCATTTATTAACTCATAAAATGCTCCTGACCATAGGATCATCATGAGAATGGTGATTGATTCAGAAGGTTAGTGTACAATCATTTTTTTATAGTAGATGAGTCTTGAGTCTATGGTGTAGAGACACTGGAGTGAGAGTACATGTATTCATTAGAGAACGAGGGCACTGAGCGTGACCATCTCGAGTAGTCATTAAGAAAGTCTACCTTCTTCGTCAATGACTGACTCGATGCTGCAGTGGTGTATCTGGTTCTTTGACCTTGAGATGCATCGACAGTTCACCTTGAGGGTGTTATAGTTTGACTACACCATGACTCGGTCTCCTAGCCATTCAGAATCCTGAGGTGTATGTTGGCTATAGCATGTTCATTGTAGGAATTGGATTGCATCAAGATGGAATCTATCTACCTCGGTGGATGAGGAGCAGCCCTATGATGATCATGAGAATCAAGTCCATAAGCCCATGGCCATGGTAGAGTGAAATAATAAAAAGTATTTCTATTAAGGTTTTCACATCGGACTTGAATCGAATGATTAAATCATATGATAGAAATTAGGGTTTGACGAGTTCACCTTAACCCTAATCTGATCGGAGCTCAAGATAGAAGAACTTAATCACACAAGTAGCTGCACCGAGAGGTTCATTTTTAGTTTTGATGGATTGCCACCATATACTGCTAGGTGTCACTGGTGGATTTTGGGAGCAATTAGAATGATTTAGATGATCGATCATTCTAAGTTGTCTGAATCAGAAGAGTTCTGATCCATCGAAAGGAGTTTCGATGATGTCGATGATGGAGATCATGACATATCCCATTACCATACAGAACTGAATCTAACTAGATCACACAAATAAGAATTTGGATCTAGATATCATCAATTGGACTAATTCAGTTCAATTGATTTGAATAAGATTCAATTAGATTCAAGAAAATCATGCTAGCACATGATTGAGCCTAACGTTCTCCTTTTTCTATCATAAAAGTTATCTCGACTGAGCCAAAAAATTTATACTCACTCAGATAACTTTACCTGATCTGACTGGAGCTTGTCTAAGTTAGAAAATGATTATCTTAATTTATGAGATAAATTTGAGATAACACCTACCATTTTTCATCACCTGCTAATTCTTATATTTTGACTTGGTCAAACGTTGACCTTTGACCCTTAGACATCTGCCCATGTGTCATGCACTTATTGTAGACCAAATAGGGGCTTGTCCCCTCTTGAAAATTAGAAAGAAGGGGGCGCACACCTAGGATGGCGTGCGCCCATGGATAGGAACGTTGGAGTCCCATATGGATGGAACTCTAGGTTGCTTCTTGATTTCTATTTAGGTGGCCCTTGGGTATCTACTTTGATCAGTCTTAGGTGCCATCTAAAAATAAACCTGTGGATCTCTCATCTGATTGAATCAGGTGATATCATCTCACCAATCAAATTTAGATCTGATTGAACGAAGTAACGTGATTGGCCGGAGTGATGCAGCACTGCATGGTGCAGTAGAGTCTATAAATTGACCCTATCTGCATCCACTTTTATGAACTCCTCTCTTAGCCACGCTCTAGTGCTGCCCTTCTCTCTTCTCTATGCCACCATCTGGCCCTCTCTCTCCTCTCCACGCCTAAGAAAGTTGGGTCTTCTGATTAGTGTAAGTCAGGCAAGAAAAGGCTGACGAAAAAGGTAGAAGGCAGTACTGCTGCAAAGATGATGGATGATCTTCAAAAGAAGTTTTGAAGATCCTCCAAATTAGATCTAGATCTAATTTTTGAAAAAAAAAAAGAGAAGAAGAAGATCTTCAGATCTAGTTCGAGTGGATACCGATAGAGGCTAGGTGCTTGCATGGCTAGATCCAGAACCTCAAGGGCTTCAGGAGGATCATCAACAGGTAATCGAATTACCCAGAATCAAGATATAATTAATTTAGTTTTAATTTAATTTAATTTTTTATTTATCAAATTATAATATTAGATCTGAAAAGTGTTAGATCTGATCTAGATTTGAGAAAAATTTTTTGAAATATGTCTCTCGATCCAATCAGATCTGAACGAACCTGATCTGAAAAATTTGATTTTCTCCTTCAACTGGTATTAGAGCCAGGTTCACATAAAATTTATTTAGATTTGATATTAATTTGATAAATTAGTAATTTTAGATGTCACATGAGATGTGATTAAATCTAAAATTAAAAAATTAAAAAATTAAAATTAATGAATATAGATCTAGAATGTATAAGATACATAACTAGCTAGGAATAAAATTATTCTATATGTAGTCTAGTATAATCATAATTTTAATTTAATTAAATATAATTTTTTAATCTATTTATTTTTTATTTTTTGATATTATAAATATTATAATTAGATCTAAAAATAGAAAATAAAATAAAATTAATTGTTCATATGAGATATGATAGTCGTATGTTTAGACTAGTTGTAGAATAGTTCTACAAAAGGGTTTAGATTAAATTTTATTTGATATAATCAAATTTAAATTTAATTTTTTAGATGATTATGAGATAATTTAGATTTAAAAAATATACATGAATGATATATTAGATGTATGCAAAATATATTTTAATTAGATCTATTTTTTATATGAGATATATGCTTAAATCTAATTTATTTTTATAGATTAGTTGTATTTTTGATTAAGGCGTTCCCTTTGGCCATCTGATCATAAGAATAAAGTAGGTCTTAAAGATCCTCTCCTTTCATTCGATGGAGTATTCTTATGATGTGTAGGGGTGCTGCGCATTTGTTCTTAATCAAAAATTGAAACCTTACTTTCTACAAAACCCTAGATCCTAAAATCCTAGGATCTTTTTACATATTTTATTTATGAATCCTAACTTAATTGAGAATTAAGTTTATGAAATATCAATTAGATCTAAAATTGAGAATTTTAGATCTAAGACATATTCATAAAATTGGGTTCGAGCTTGGGTGGCTCAATTAGGTCTAAATGGTTGATCAAATTAAATCAAGAGTTTGTTAGATGGGATCAACACTGCTTAAATTGATCAGCCTAATAGGATTAAGTCTGGGTCAAGATCAAGTCACGTGAGTGATCGATCAAGCTAAGACCTAATTAGGCTCAGTGGTTAGAGTCTGGATTGTAGGCTAACCCGATTGGTTCTGACTCAATAATTTGGTGTCTAAGGTAAGTTTGGCAGATACGATCGACTGATTTTTAATTGGAAGCTACTCGACTCGAATGCGTTCTTATCGAGTTAATGACATATCCCTTCCATCGGTCTCACTTACCTGGCCATGTTTGTTGACTCAAGCTCTGATATGAGGTGGTCAATAATTCGAGCTAACCCATGCCATTAGGTTAGTCATAATGGTTATGACTATATCAAGTCTAGTTTAATAAAATCTAAATCAAATCTTTCTAAAAAAAGATTAAATCTAAGGTCTTCCACCATTGTAGATGTGTGGGCCCTTTCCAGAGTTGATTGTTCTTGACTGATTACAGTGGTTCAGTTATATTGGAAAGATGCAACCATGTCTATTAGGCATTGGATGCTATAAACTGGAGGATGGATTGGGCTCAATATTCTAAATACGATGAAAGATTCAATTAGAAATCCAATCTATGCAAATGGTGGGTCTGACTTAACTAAGAAGTGGATCAATATTTCGGATATGGTGAGATTCATGAATTAGAGATAAAGTTTGGATGCATCATGATTAGAAAATTATTGAACAAGAGTTATTCACTTATTAGCTAATCCATCACCAATAACTGTTAGGTGAGGTGATGAGTCAGTTGATGGACCACACCATCTATTAGAAATCTGTAATCATGGAGATTTTCGCATCTCTACAGAGGGAGTGTAGAGATTCGAAAAAATAGTGAGAGCTAATTTATTTTAAAATAAAATCTCTAAACAAATTAGTTAAGTCTTAATTACAATATCTAACTAGAAACTTTGACTCTCTACAGAAAAATATCTGCATCCAATCCACAAACACAAATTCTGAACACCCATAGATTGATCGGACCAAATTATAAGGATTGGCTCTGAAACTTCAAAATTATTTTAGGTTCGAAGAAGTTAACTCATGTATTGGACCAGAAATCTTCCACCTTACTAGTCCATCCATCTGCTGAATAGAGAGCATCTCTGGATAAGTGGACTGACGAAGATAATAAGATCAGATACTATATATTGGGCTCGATGTCTGATGAGCTTCAGCACCAGCATGAAGATATCAAAACTATTCGTCAAATATTGGCTCATCTACAGAAGATATTTGGTGAATAGAGTCGCACAGCCAAGTATCAAATTACTAAATGACTGTTCAAGGCTAAGATGCGTGATGGGCAGTCAGTCCAAGATCATTATCTAATGATGATCAAAAACTTGGAAGAGCTTGAGAAGCTCGAAGTGAAATTGGACTTGGATCTGTAGAATGATATAATTCTGCAATTCTTGACTGATGCGTATGGGCAGTTCATCATGAACTACCATATGCATAAACTTCAAAACTCCTTGATCGAACTTATGAACATGCTGGTTATCATCGAGCTTTCTATGAAAAGTTCTAAAGGCTCAGTGCTTGCTATGGAACGAACTTCTTCTAAGAGAAAGTCTTTTGAAAGGAAGAAAAAGTCTACGAAAAAATTGAAGATAGAAGGAGAAAAGAAGAAAAAGACAGAGCTGAAGAAGACCGCTGATAAAAAAAAATATTTTCATTGCAACAACAACGACCACTGGAAGCAGAACTGCCCTACATACTTGGCCACCCTGAAGAATAAGGAGGCCGATCCTTCTGGAGGTATGCTCGTTATTAAGTCTAACCTTATGATTTCTTCTGCATTCAGTTGGGTGCTTGACTCTGATTCTAGTGCTCATTTGTGCACTTCTATACAGGGTCTTAAGGATAGCAGGAGGCTGAAGGATAGTGAGATGATCCTACGCGTCGAAAATGGAGCAAGGATTAATACCATGGCCATGGAAACATATCCTCTTCGACTACCATCTGGATTAGACTTAGTATTAAAAGACTGTTATTATATGCCTACAATAAGCAGAAATTTGATTTCTATTTCTTGCCTTACATTAGAAGGCTATGTAATTAGTTTACCTAAGGACCATTGTAATATTCTTTATGAAAGAAATAAAATTGCAAGTGGTTTTCTTATTAACGATCTTTATCAATTACATGTTGATGTATCTATTTTTAATTTCGAGCAAAATATGAATGCCATAAAATCAAAACGACCTAGGGATAGTCCAAATGATAGATATCTATGGCACCTAAGATTAGGTCATATAGCAGAAGATAGGGTTAACAAATTGAAGAAAATTGGGCTATTGAGTCCATTGACTTTCGAGTCATATCTAATTTGTGAATCCTGTCTTCATGGCAAAATGACTAAACTTTCCTTTTGTAGGACATGGAAAAAGGGTCATGGATCTTCTTGTCCTAGTACATAAAGATGTGTGCGGCCCATTTGATGTATTGGCTAGAGGTAATTTTATCTACTTTATAATCTTTATCGATAATTTATCTAGGTATGGATATGTGTATCTTATGAGACACAAGTCTGAAGCCTTTGAAAAGTTCAAGGAGTTCAAACATGAAGTAGAAAAGTAAACTGAAAAACCCATTAAGGTTCTTCGATCAGATCAACGAGATAAATACCTTAGTCAAAAATTTCTGGACTATGTTAAGAAAAATGGTATAATCTCTCAATGAACTCCGCCTGAAACATCTCAACTCAATGAGATTTCAGAACGGAGAAATCGGATCCTATTAGATATGGTTTAATCCATGATGAGTTTCACAGACCTCCTAGATTTTTTTTAGAGATACTGTTTGTTAACTACAATATACTTACTGAATAGGGTTCTTTCTAAAACCATTCCTACCACACCATATGAGATATGGCATGGTAAAAAATCGAGTCTAAGTCATCTCAGAATTTGCGGTTGTTCGGCTCATGTCAAAAGATAATAAGCGGACAAGTTAGACTTTAGGTCCTTCAGAGCTTGATTTATAGGATATCCTAAAGAGTCATTAGGATATTATTTCTACATTCCAGAAGATCATAATATGATTGTGAGTCGACATGCCATCTTTCTTGAAAAATAGTTTATTCAAGATAGCGGCATTGGAAAAGCAGATCAAGCTCGATGAGAAAGTCTCACAAGAGCAACGAGCTAAGGACCAAATTAGGAACCAAATCAGGTTAAGCCAATTCAGTCACTACCTCCTCCACCTCGTAGATCGAAAAGAATTTTTCATCCCCCTGAAAGGTACTTAGGTATTATTTCAGAGGAAGTAGAGAAAATATTTCTCGTAGGTAATGAAGTTCATGGTGATGATCCCAAAACCTATAACGAGGCGATATCAGATATCGACTCAAGAAATGGTTAGAGGCAATGAAGTCAGAAATTGACTCGATGCACTCAAACCAAGTCTGGACCTTGGTAGATCCACCAGAAGGTATAGTACCTATTGGGTGTAAATGGATCTACAAGAGAAAGATTGGTGCAGATGGGAAAAATGTGGAGACATTCAAAGCTAGATTAGTGGCAAAAGGTTATAGTCAACGTGAAGGCATTGACTATCAGGATACCTTTTCGTCAGTAGCTATGCTAAAATTCATCCGCACATTGCTTGCTGTTGCAGCCTATTTCGATTATGAAATATGGCAAATGGACGTGAAAATGGCATTCTTAAATGGATATCTTGAGGAAGATATCTATATGGAACAGCCGCTAGGTTTCACATCCAGTGATGATGATCACAAAGTATGCAAGCTGCAAAGGTCCATATATGGACTTAAGCAAGCATCTCGGAGCTGGAACACTCATTTTAATGATGTGATCAAATTATTTGATTTCATCAAAAATGAGGAGGAACCATGTGTCTTCAAAAAGATCAGTGGGAGCGCTGTTGTCTTCCTCGTATTGTACGTGGATGACATCCTCCTTATTGGGAATGATATTCCCATGTTGACTACAGTTAAAATATGGTTATCTAAAGAATTCTCCATGAAAGACCTAGGAGAAGCATCCTTTATTCTGAAAATTAAGGTCTATAGAGATAGACCGAATAGGATGCTAGGACTTTCACAGAAGATGTACATAGAGAAAGTGCTAAAGAGGTTTAGCATGAAAAACTCTAAGAGGGGTTTGGTATCCTTCAGATATGGCATTCATCTTTTCAAGAAGATGTGCCCCAGTACACCTGAGAAAATAGAACGCATGAGCAAGATCTCTTATGCTTCAGCAATAGGGAGCCTCATGTATGCCATGTTATATACACAATCTGATATAGCCCATATTGTGAGTGTCACGAGCAGATATCAGTTGAATCCAGATGAAGAATACTGAACTTGAGAAGAACTAAGGATATGTTATTGGTCTTTGGCAATGGAGAACTCCAAGTTCAGGAATATACAGACTTGAATTTTATGTCCGATGTAGATGATTGAAAGTCGACATCTAGGAGTCTGTTTGTGTGCAATGGTGGAGCTATCAGTTGAAAGAGTTTCAAGCAAATAATGATAGCAGATTCCATCATGGAAGTAGAATACATTACTGCATCGAAAGTTACAAAGGAGGCATTCTAGTATAAGAAGTTTATCACAGAGACCGGAGTGATGCCAAAAATGCCATTCCTCTATACTGCGACAACAATGGTGCCATAGCCCTTGCTAAGGAGTCGAGGTCTCACCAGAAATCCAAGCATATCGAACGACGATATCACGTTATCCACGATTATCTTGAGAAGGGTTATGTCGAGGTCAAGAGAGTCGACTCCATAGATAATGCGTCGGACCCGCTTACAAAGCTATTAGGCCAGCAGAAGATTGAAGCCCATCTTAAGAAGATGGGACTTAGATTTGTAGCCAATTGGCTTTAGATCAAGTAAAAGTTTGTTAGATATGTATGCCCTAGAAGTCAGAATTGGCTAACACTTATAATACACTTCTAAGAGCAAAATTATAATTTTAACTATAAATAATAAAATAGATTATTTTCTATCACATATGTGTATTTAGTGGTTGTGATACATTTCTTAAGTTAATGATAATGATAATTCATATTTTCAAGAGTTGAAAATTTAAGACATGAATTTTTATTTATTAACTCATAAAATGCTCCTAACCATAGGATCATCATGAGGATGGTAATTAAGGATGGTAATTGATCTGAAAGATTAGTGTATAATTGCTTTTTTATAGTAGATGAGTCTTGAGTCTACGATGTAGAGACATCGGAGCGAGAGTATAGGTACTCGTTAGAGAATGAGGACACTGAGCGTGACCATCTCAAGTAATCATAAGAAAGTCTACCTTCTCGTCAATGACTGACTCGATGCTGCAGTGGTGTCTAGTTCTTTGATCTGAGGTGCATCGGCAGTTTACCTTGAGGGTGTTATAGTTTGACTACACCATGACTCGATCTCCTAGCCATTCGAAATTCTAAGGTGTCTATTGGCTATAGCATATTCATTGTAGGAATTGGATTGCACCAAGATGGAATCTATCTACCTCGGTGGATGAGGAGCAGCCCTATGATGATCATGAGAATCAAGTCCATAAGTTCATGGCCATGGCAGAGTGTGAAATAATAGAAAGAGTTTCTATTAAGATTTTCATATCGGACTTGAATTGAATGATTAAATCATATGATAGAAATTAGCCTAATCTAATCGGGGCTCAAGATAGAAGAACTTAATCACACAAGTAGCTACACCAAAAGGTTCATTTTCAATTTTGATGGGTTGCCACCATATGCTGCTAGGTGTCACTGGTGGATTTTGGGAGTAATTAGAATGATTTAGATGATCAATCATTCTAAGTTGTCTGAATCAAAAGAGTTCTGATCCATCGAAAGAAGTTTCGATGATGTCGATGATGGAGATCATGACATGTCTCATTACCATACAGAACTGAACCTAACTGGATCATACAAATAAGGATTTGGATCTGGATATCATCAATTAGACTAACCCAGTTCAATTGATTTGAATAAGATTCAATTAGGTTCAAGAAAATCATGCTAGCACACGATTGAGCCTAACGTTCTTCTTTTTCTATCATAAAAGTTATCTCGACTGAGCCAAAAAATTTGTGCTCACTCAGGTATCTTTACCTGGCTTGATTGGAGCTTGTCCAAATCAGAAAAGGATTATCTTAATTTATGAGATAAATTTGAGACAACATCTGCCATTTTTTGTCATCTGCTAATTCTTGTACTTTGACTTGGTCAAATATTGATCTTTGATCCTTAGACATCTGCCCATATGTCATGCACTTATTGGAGAGCAGATAGGGGCTTGTCCCCTCTCTAAAAATTAGAAAGAAGGGGGTGCATGCCTAGGATGGCGTGCGCTCATGGATAGGGACGCTGGAGTCCCATACGGATGAGACTCTAGATTGCTTCTTGGTTTCTACTTAGGTGGCCCTTGGGTATCTACTTTGACTAGTCTTAGGTGCCATCTAAGAATGAACCTATGGATCTCTCATCTGATTGGATTAGGTAATATCATCCCACCATTCAGATTTAGATCTGATTGAATGAAGCAACGTGATTGGCCGGAGCCCACTTTTATGAACTCCTCTCTTAGCCATGCCCTACTGCTGCCCCTCTCCCTTCTCCACGCCACCATCTGGCCCTCTCTCTCCTCTCCATGCCTAAGAAAATTGGGTCTTCTGATTAGTATGAGTCAGGCAAGGAAAGACTGACGAAAATGGAAGAAGGCAGCACTACTGCAGAGATGATGGATGATCTTCAGAAGGAGTTTTGAAGATTCTCCAAATCAGATCCAAATCTGATTTTTGAAGAAAAGAAAGAAAAGAAGAAGATCTCCAGATCTAGTCCGAGTGGATACCGATAGAGGTCAGCCACTTGCGTGGTTAGATCCAGAACTTCAAGAGCTTCAACAGGATCATCAATGGGTAATCGAATTACCCAGAATCAAGGTATAATTAATTTAGTTTTAATTTAATTTAGTTTTATTATTTATCATATCATAATATCGGATCTGAAAAGTGTCAGATCTGATCTGGATCTGATAGAAAATTTTTGAAATATGCCTCTCGATCCAATCAGATCTGAATGAACCTGATCCAAAAAATTTGATTTTCTCCTTCATCTGATTGACCATAGGTTGTGGTTTCCAAGAGAATTTTGGATGATTTCTCCAGTCTGGATTATACATGTTGGAGTATGGGTCGTTTCCTAGTTTAGAAATAGTATAAGTTTGGACTTTATAGGCTTGCTCCTATACAAGCTCAGAAAACTGATGGGCTGCTGGGCAATCACTAATAGTGTGAGTAGGACTCGAGCAGATTATACAAACATCTTATGACTGTACAGATGGAGAAGAGGTGTGACCAACTTATAGTAGTCGATCGAGCTTTTGGGATAGTGCATCTACTTTGCTGTGGATGTCTACGGAGTGGCTTACCTCATACATTCCACCACTTTTGGGTCCTAATCTAGGAGCTTCTCTAAACGTGGTAGACATATAATGTAAAGAATTTTTGCTCAGAATCTCGAATAACTGCCAAGTCTCTTGCTTGCTTTTAAGCATGAATATCCCACCATAGGAAGAATCAACCACTTGTCTATATTTTTCTGATAATCCATCATAAAAGCACCGAACTAATTGCCATTTGGGTATGGCATGGTGTGGATACTTGTGGATGAGATCTTTGAGCCTTTTCCAAGTTTCATGAAACATCTCTCCTTCTAATTGGAAAAAACTAATTATGGCTTTTCTAATTTGGTTTGTTTTCTCAATTGAAAAATATTTCTTGAGATATTCATTTTGTAATTGGTCCCAGATTGAAATACTCATAGAATCTAATGAATATAACCAGTACTTGGCCTTATCTTTAAGCGAAAAGAAAAATAATTTCAACCTAAGGGCTTCATCAGAGAGATTTTGAATTTTGACGGTAGAACATATCTCATGAAATTCATCTGAATATTTATGCGGATCCTCATTACTAAGTCCATAGAAAGATGATAATATTTAAATGATGATGGACTTAATCTCATATTGAGTTGTTTCAATAGGAGATACTTGGATATAGAAAGAATAGGTATATAATGAAGGAGTGAAGTACTTTCTCAATTGGCATGGTGGATCAATCTTGTGATTACAGTCCATGATTCTAGCTCGAATAGCTCTGATGGTTCATTCTATTTTGGTCTAAAGGTTGGATTTCAGGTTATAATGATCTATGACCAAGCATACACCCTTACAGTTATAATTCAAAATAAACTTTTGTTCAAGTTTTTGTTTATATATATTTTTTAATAAGAAGAGAATAGGAGAAGAAAGAGTTCTAAAGAAGAAAACCTAAGGAGTCCTGAAGCTAAGAAGAGAAAGAAAAGAATTTAATTAGAGTTTGATGTTAATTACAATCAAGTTAGCACACAGTGGACTCTCTATTCTAAGATTATCCTAGTTCTAGACAGCTCATAACTATTCCAAGTTAGCCTTCAAGCCCTCCAAGTCGAAGCTTGATCAATCAACTGGTCATATAGTATAAGATCGATGGGAGTCCTCCCGTTGCTTTTTTTAGACATCAATTAAATTGGTTAGGTTAGCAAATGGAATCAATTACAAATCACCTTCCTTCGAGCCTAGTCGTCCCATAAATCACTTACCTAGATACCAGCTAGTTAATCAAGTCTAACCCAATCCAACTCTCAGGATCACTTGTCCTATTAAGCTCAAAATTTTTAAGGATCAATATCTAATTAATTTTAGATTAAGATCTAGGTTATGTAGATGCAAGAAAGTGATTTATGGATTAAGAAAGAATAATCAAATCCCTACCTTATCTTAGTTTATGGGTGGTGCCCTTAAAGTTAGTTATGGAGATGCAATGCAAAAAAACAAGATGTCCAATCAAGTTAGAAATTTTTATATTTGAGATTATGCTATTTTAGTTAAGTGTTATGAAATATCAGTGGCTCTTTTTTTTAAGATTTATAGTTTTTTAAAAAAAATTAATTTTTTTTGATTTTATAAGAAAATAAATTTAAGTGATTAAGTTTAAAAAGTAATAAATCACTAGGCTATAAAAAGCAGCAAATTATTCTAAGCAAAAAATCCTTAAGATTAAAAAGCAATAAATTAGTTATACAAAATAAGTTAATTATTTAATTATGCAAATAAGATACTCTAGTTAGAAATCAACAAAAAAATTTTTTTTTTTTTTTAAGTCAACCCTATGAGGTCCCCAACAACAGTACTTGGTACGTAGTCATTAATAGCACTAAAATTAACTCTACTCACTATGTAGGTAAGGTGAGTCGAGATTGTATCCTCAGAAATCTTGGGCTAAGTTGAGATTGTGAAATAAAAAAAAATTATTTTGATTTAAAAAAATAAACTATACTAAAATTGATGTAATTAGAAAATAAAGATCTCGGGAGTTGAATTAGTTTTGCACTAATAGAGTTGTATCTCTCTTTTTAATTATGATTAATTTTAGAAAAAATATCTATCTTTTCTCGACATATTCTGTACTCGTAGATCATGATGCGTCTCCGAAAAATACTAGATAAATAACTCTTCTTTTCTCTACACGTCCCATACCCATAGATCACAGCGCGTCTTCGGAAAGCAAAAATTTTTCCTAGTATTAATCTAGTATGAAAGCATAAATGAAAGTATATAAAAGAGAATAATAAAAAATATAATCTTTATTTCATAAAAGAAATATAAGAAAATTTAGAATAATAAATTCGCTCTGTATCATTACAAAATTTTTTCTTTCCTTTCAAAACTGTTAGCCTAGCTGCTCATGAAGTAATCCCTTTCTCTTTCTCTATGCAATGTTCTAAAAGAATTCTTGGGATGATTCTCAAGTGAAAGTATAAGAATCTTTTTATAAATGATAAGAGAAAAAAAAATTTTATGATTTTTAAATATAAAATTAAAAAAAATAATAAAAATTAAAAGATGGACGGATAAGATTATAGAATCAAGAGTAGATCAAGTAAAAAAAATTATTATTATTTAATATAAATTTTATTTTTTTAAAAAAAATTTAAATATTATTTTTTTTAAATTTCTGACTCAATCCTTGTAAATTCCGTGCACTGTGCCTTTGCTTCTAGCGTGGTCCCGTGTTCGCATGAAGCAGCTTGAACTTGCTCCCGCGGTCGCTGCACCAAGCCAAAAAGCGGCGTGCATGAGGCTACCTGTCAGCCCGTTATAGAGCCATAAGCCAAAATTTGCATTTAATGCGTAAAGATTCTTCAGCATTTAATGCTTAGAGAATTCCCAGCCAATTTACCGCTTGGTTTGATGCGCCCAAGTATTCACCAGCCAGCCAATTTACCCCCTTTGAGCGTGTAATGCTAGCCGGCCTTCATTAATTGCTAAAGCCAAAATTTATTAAAAAAAAACTCTCTTTCTTTGCATTAATACCGTACATATTCTTTCCTTCTTTTCACGTGACTTCTTGCCGCATGCTGTATATCGTATCATATTTATGATCATTTTCATACGCTTTAATCTTCATGCAAATTTTTTTTTATATAAAAATTCAACATCTTAAATATATATATAATAAATTTATTAATTATAAATATTAAAGTTTTTTATTAATTAATTTATAAATAATTTTTATAATTAAAAAATTTAAAAATAAACATAAGAAGCATTAAATAATAAATAATAAAAATTAAATAGTATATATTATAATATCTTCTTATATCATAATTAATGTATTGATCATGCCTTTCAACTTGAATTTTTTTTATCCTTGAGTAAAATAAATATATTAGCATTGTATACCGATTCATCCATGAATTAAAAGTTATCTTAGGCATTTTTAAAGATAGATGATACTCGATCAGACCATTAAAAAGATACTTTATTAGATTATCAATTTGGCCCAGTTAGTGGTTGAGTATTAGTTAAAAAAAAATTTTAAGAGCTATTCTTTCACCAACTCTCTACTTTACTCTTTAAATCCTCTAATTAGATGTGAACCGGATTTATTATCTTCTTACGATTTAGTCCTCCTTATTATCTATTTTTTTCTTTTTTTTGAACTTTCTTGCTGACCCTTGTAGCAAGCTTTCAGCCAATGACTTCCAAACTAGTTGGTTTTAGGACATTAGATTTAAAATATCCCTCGAGCTTACTGACTCGAGTCTAAGAAAATATAATTTTTATAACTGATTTCTTACATCCCTACCTTTTGACATGAGCCATAATGCTTATTCAAGCGAAGGGGCTCAGTTACTTAGTGAGATAATGTTAAACTTTTTTTATAATAAAAAATATATTCTAAGAAAAATTTTTGCATACCTCGATCTTTCCACCCAATCTTTCATGAAGTCGATTCTTTATTAAGATCGATAAGAAGAGGACTCTAAATTTACTATAAAATTTAGTCTGATCTAAACTCTACCATTCATTGAGTTAATTTATCCCTTAGTATCTCTAAAATTATCTAAATCATTAATCACTCATTGATTAGGATGTCTGATCAACTTCAAATCGAAATAAAATTTGGGTACACGAAATTAATTATTTCTGACCATACTCGAGGACTTAATTAAATTAATTTTCTTCCCCCTCCAACTTAATCTACATTATCCTCAATGGTATAGAAAAATAAAATAAGCAAAGAAAAGTAAAAGAGTGATGGCACCTGGGATAATTTTGCTTTGGGAGTTGAAGATAGCTTCATTAATTAATAGGCTCTGGCTCTAAGATCCTACAACTATAAAAAAAAAATAAAAAAAGTTATTGGGTTGCCTCCCAATAAATGCTAAGTTTAACGTCTTCAGCCAGACTAACCAACTTTCTCACCTATCCAGGATTAAATATTAGATTGAAAAATTTTTATGATCTTTCACTTCCAAATTTCAAAAAATAACTTGTAACTCCATTATTGATAACTTTCATTATTTCTTTATTACTAATTTCAAAAAGATGGTTTGCAATCCCTCTCACAATCCTTGGTTTATTAAAGATTTCTTCTATTTGTTCTTCTAACATGCTTTTAAATTAGATTTCTAAATTAAGAGTTGGATCTGATGTATTGTTGGGAGCATGTCATATGGTCCTATATATATATATATATATACTTAGATGTGATCGAGGATGGTTTCAATTTTAGGACCGATGATGATTCTAAAGAAAAAAGATATTGGTGCAGGTATTGTCGGTAAAAGCTTATATTTCTTAGTCCATGAGGGAGTGGTGCTAAAATTGACTGGCTCTATTATTGTCTTCATATTTTCAATATATCCATCTAGGTCAAAATCATCTACTACAAAAGGATCCCAACATGTATCACTAGGTCCTGAGAAATATTTTTAGTGGTATTTTCTCTATTGTCTCTTCTACCACATCTACTTCAAAATAAGTAGTGGCTTGTGATCCATGGGAAGCCTTAAATATATTTAATCTCAACTTTCTATTCCCAAATGAGACATCCATGACTTCTGTTCTACAATTAATATATGCATTGGCTGTAGCTAGAAAGGGTCATCCTAAAATTATGAAAATCTATCTTAGATCACCAGAATGCTCCATCTCTAAAATTAAAAAGTCAACTAAAAAGTAAAATTCTTTAATCTTGACTAAAATATCTTTGATTATTCTACATGGTGCCTTAATGGATCTATCAGCTAATTGCAAGATTACCGAAGTAGGTTTTAACTCACCAAATCTAAAGAGATCATATATTAAACTAGGTAGAATATTCACACTGGCCCCTGGATCTAACAAAGGTTTCTCGATGTGTAGGTTTCCTATGACATAAGAGATGATAGGGACACCTGGATCCTTAAGTTTAGGAGGGGTAGCATGTTGAAAGACAAAACTAGCCTATTCAGTAAGATAGACTTTTTTAGGGATTTATGTTCTAGATTTTTATTTTTATATTCATAAATCTTTCAAGAACTTAGCATAGGCTGGGACCTGTTTTATTGCATCAAGAAGTGGAAAATTGATTTGAACTAGTTTAAATAGCTCTAACATTTCATCTAATTTATCTTCTTGTTAAATGACATCGGAGATTCTAATGCACTCGAGAATGGAGCTTTGGGTAATTTAGGTGATACTACAGATATTGGTTCATTCCTTGCCCTAAGATCCTCCTTCTTTTTGGTTGGTTCAGACTCAGTCAATTTTCTATTGGTTTTGGTCTTTTCAATTTCACCAAGTTGTTCTATGACCTTATCAGTCTTGAGGGTCATAATAGATTTAGTTTGTTCAGAAAATGTTTTATGAGCATTAAAATTCTCAACCCTATGTTGACCTCTAGGATTAATCTTGGATTGACTGGATAGTTTTTTCTTCTCCCTCTTATTGAAGGCAGTAGCTAATTGATCTATTTGGATCTCTAGCTTTGCTATCGACTGCGTGTGAGAATGAAGAGTCTAAAAGTGAGCTTCTATCCTTGCTAAAGCTTATAGAACCTTCTCCTCAAAATTAGAACTATAGTTGCTAGGAGAAGGTTGAGGGGCACCCTGATACTGAGGATATGATATGTTCTTGAACTGCATCCCCTGATAATTAGGTCTGTGGGGAGTCTGGTTGACCATAGGTTGTGATTTTCCAGAGAAGTTTGGTGATTCCTCCAGCCTGGATTATACGTATTGGAGTATGGGTCGTTTGCTGGTCTAGAAACTATACAAGTTTGGGCTTGGTGGGCTTACTCCTATACAAGCTTAGAAAATTGATGGGCTGCTGGGCAATTATCAATAGTATGAGTAGGACTTGAGTAGATTATATAAACATCTTATGACTGTACAGATGGAAAAAAAGTATGACCAACTTGCAGTAGTTGATCGAGCTTCTAGGATAGTGCATCCACCTTGCCGTGGATGTCTACGGAGTGGCTTACCTCATACATTCCACCTCTTTTGGGTCCTAACCTAGGAGCTTCTCTAAATGTGGTAGACATAAAATGTAAAGAATTTTTGCCTAGGGTCTCGAATAACTGTCAAGCCTTCTACTCGCTTTTAAGCATAAATGTCCCATCATAGAAAAAATTAATCATTTATCTATGTTTTTCTGATAATCCATCATAAAAGCACTGGACTAATTGTCATTTGAGTATGGTATGGTGTGGACACTTACGAATGAGGTCTTTGAGCATTTCTCAAGTTTTGTGGAATATCTCTCCTTCTAATTGAAAAAAACTAGTTATAACTTTTCTAATTTGATTTATTTTTTTAATTAAAAAATATTTCTTGAGAAATTTCTTTTATAATTAATCTCAGGTTGAAGTAGTCATGGAATCTAATGAATGTAACCAGTACTTGACCTTGTCTTTAAGCGAAAAGAAAAATAATTTCAACCTAAGGGCTTCATCAGAGAGATTTTGAATTTTGATGGTAGAACATATTTTAAGAAATTCATCCTAATATTTGTACGGATTCTCATTACTAAGTTCATAGAAAGATGGTAATATATGAATAATGTTAGACTTAATCTCATATTGAGTTGCTTCTATAGGAGGTACTTGGATATAGGAGGAGTAGGTATATGATGAAGGAGTGAAATACTCCCTTAATTGACGTGGTGGATCAGTCTCATGATTGCAGTCCATGATTCTAGCTCCAATAGCTCTGATGGTTCATTCTATTTTAGGGACTAAAGGTTGGATTTCAGGTTATAATGATCTACGACCAAGCATACATCCTTATAGTTATAATTCGGAACAAATCTTTGTTCAAGTTTTTATTTATATATTTTTTTTAATAAGAAGAGAAGAGGGAAAGAAAGAGTTTTAAAGAAGAGAACTTAAGGAGTCCTGAAGCTAAGAAGAAAAAGAAGAGAATTTAATTAGAGTTTGATGTTAATTACAATCAAGTTAGCACATAGTGGACTCTCTATCCTAAGGTTACTCTAGTTCTAGACAGTTCCTAATTATTCCAAGTTAACCTTTAAGCCCTCCAAGTCGGAGCTTGACCAACAACTGGCCAGATAAATATAAGATCAGTGAAAGTCCCCCCATTGCTTTTCTTAGACATCAATTAAATTAGCCAAATCAACGAACGAAACCAATTATAGATGACCTTTCTTCGGACCCAATCATCCCATAAACCACTTGTTTAGACATCAGCTAGCTGATCAAGTCTAACCCAATCCAACTCTCAGGATCACTTGTTCTATTGAGCTTGAAATTCTTAAAATCAATGTCTAATTAATTTTAAACTAAAGTCTAGGTTATACAGATGCAAGAGAGTGATTTATGGGCTAAAAAAAGATGATCAAATTCCCACCTTATCTTAGTTAATGGGTTGTGCCCTTAAAGTTAGTTATAGAGATGCAATATAAAGACACAAGGTATCCAGTCAAGTTAGAAATTTTTATATTTGAGATTACGCTATTTTAGTTAAGTGTTATGAAATATTAGTAGCTTTTTTTTTAAAGATTTATATTTTTTATATTTTTTTTGAGTTTTTAGTTTTATAAGAAAATAAATTTAAGTGATTAAGTTTAAAAAGTAATAAATCACTAGGTTATAAAAAGCAGTAAATTATTCTAAGCAAAAAATTTCTAAGATTAAAAAGCAGTAAATTAGTTATACAAAATAAAATAATTATTTAATTATGTAAATAAGATTATCTAGCTAGAAAGTAGCAATTTTTTTTTTTAAAATCAATCGTACCAAGGTTCCGACAATGACATCAAAATTTAATGCGTAGTCGTTGATAGCACCAAAATTAACTCTACTCACTACGTAAGTAGGATGAGTTGAGATCGTATCCTCAAGAGCCTTAGGTTAAGTTGAGATTGTAAAATAAAAAGAAAAAATTTATTTTGATTTAAAAAAATAAGCTATCCTAAAATTGATGTAATTAAAAAATAAAGATCTTGAGAATTGAATTAATTTTACACTAACAAAGTTGTATCTTTTTTTTCAATTGTGCTTAATCTTAAAAAAAATAGCTATCTTTCCTCGATACGCCCTATATCCATAAATTATGACGTGTTTTCGAAAGTACTAGGTAAATAACTCTTATTTTTTCGGCATGTTTCATTCTCATAAATCACGATGTATATCTGAAAAGTAAAAATTATTCCTAATATTAATCTAATAGGAAAGCATAAATGAAAGCATATAAAAGAGAATAATAAAAAGCATAATTTTTATTCCATAAAAAAAATACAAGAAAGTTTAGAACAATAAATCTATTTTGTGTTGTTATAAAATTTTTTTTTCCTTGTGAGACTATTAACCTAGTTGCTCATGGAGTAATTCCTTCTTCTCTCTTTATGTAAGATTCTAAAAAAAATTTTAAGATAATTTTTAAATAAAAATATAAGAACTCTTTTATAGGTGATAAAAAAAAAAGTTTTATATGACTTTTAGATATGAAATAAAAAAATAATAAGAACTAAAAGATGGATGGGTGAGATTGGAGGATCGATAAAATTAAAAAAAAAAATTATCATTCAATACAATTTTTTTTAAAAAAGATTTTTAAATATTATTTTTTTAAAATTTCTGACTCAGCCGCTGTAAATTTCATGCGCTGTGCCGCTTCCAGCGTGGTCTCGTATTCGCTAGACGCCGCTTGGACTTGCTCCCGTGCTCGCTGCACCAAGCCGAAAAGCCACGTGCATGAAGCTACCTGTCAGCCCGTTATGGCTATAAGCCAACATTTGCATTTAATGCTTTAAGATCCTTTAGCATTTAATGCTTAGAGAATTCCCAGCCAATTTACCGCTTGGTTCCATGCGCCCAGCTATTCAGCAGCCGGCCAATTTACCCCCATTGAGAATTTAATGCCAGTGGGCCTTCATTAATTACTAAAACTAAAATTTAGAAAAAAAAAAATTCTTTCTTCGTGTTAACATCATCCACGTTCTTTGCTTCTTCGTTTTCTCGTAAATATCGATCATCTTCGCATGTTTTAATTTTCATGCAAATTTTTTTTCATATAAAAATCTAATATTTTGAATATACATGTAACAAATTTATTAATTATAAATATTAAAAAATTTTATTAATTAGTTTGTAAATAATTTTTATAATTAATAATTTTTAAAAATAAATATGAAAAATATTAAATATTAAATAATAAAAATTAAATATCATATATTATAATACTTTTTATATCATAACTAGTGTATTGATCATCCATTGACCTGAGCGATAAAGAGTTTGATTATGAATATTTGATGAATTAAGAAGATGAAGAGATCAATAAACTCTCATTAATTGATAATTATAGGATGGAGTCAAGATGGAAGCCTTCAGTCGAACCATTTGAGATAACGGTTGAACCATCATCCAAACTATCTTTGGAGAAAGCATCCAAGTTAGAACTCAAATCTCTTCCTAAGCATCTGAAATATGCCTATCTAGGTCAATCAAAAATCCTACCAGTAATCATTTTAGCAGACCTAGATCCTATACAAGAGAAAGAATTATTGACCATTCCTAAAAAAAATAAAGAAGTGTTAGGATGGACTATGGTAGATTTAAAAAGGATTAGCCCCTCAATTGTTCAACATAGAATCTATCTATTAGAGAAAGCTAAGCCAAAAAGAGTTCCCCAAAGGAGACTCAACCCAACTATGAAAGAAGTTGTGAAAATGAAAATAATAAAACTTTCTGACAATGGAATAATATATCCAATTTTAGATAGTTCTTGGATGAGTCCAGTTCAAATAGTATCCAAAAAGTCAGGAGTTACTATAGTACATAATGATAACAATGAGCTAGTACCAACCCAAATTCAAGTTAGATTGAGGGTTTGTATTGATTATAGAAAATTTAATGCAGCCATCCGAAAGGATCATTTTTTCTTGCCCTTTATAGATCAAATGTTAGAACGGTTAGCAGGATATGATTTTTGTTATTTTTTGGATGGATATTCTGGTTATAATCAAATTCCTATAGCTCCTGAAGATCAACAGAAGACAATATTTACCTATCCATTTGGAACCTTCATCTATAGACGCATGCTTTTTGGATTATATAATGCTCCATCTATATTCCAAAGGTGCATGATTAGCATCTTTTCTGATATCATAGAATGGTTCTTAGAAATTTTCATGGATGATTTTTTTATTTTTGGATCTACCTTCTTTGAATGTCTGCATCATCTCAAACTATTGGTTTTAGAAAGATGTAAGGAGAAACATCAAGTTTTAAATTTAAAAAAAATATCAATTTATAGTTAAGAAAGGTATAGTCCTTGGTCATGTAATTTTAAAAAGAGGTATTGAAATGGATAAAGCCAAGATAGATTTAATTAAAAATCTTCTACCACCAAAATTAGTAAAAAAAATTTGCTTTTTTCTTGGACATTCTGATTTTTATTGAAGATTTATCAAGAATTTTAACAAAGTGGCTCGAACATTAACTAACTTGTTAGCTAATGATGTCAAATTTGACTTCACACCTGAATGTCTCGAGTTCTTTGAACATTTAAAGAAGGAATTGATCTCAGTCCTAATTATTCACCCATCGGTATAGACTCAACCTTTTGAGCTTTTGTGCGATGATCATGCCATAGGAGCTGTCCTAGGTCAAAGAATTGATAAGTCACCACGAGTGATCTATTATTCTAGTAGAACCTTAAATAATGCACAGCTAAATTATTCAACTACTGAGAAGAAATTTTTAGCTGCAATATTTGCTTTAGAGAAATTTAGGTCCTACTTAGTGGATTCTCAAGTGATTATTTACATAGATCATTCTGCCATTAGACACCTTCTTTCAAAAAAGGATGCCAAGACATGCTTAATTAGATGGATACTTCTTTTACAAAAATTTGATCTAGAGATCAAAGATGGAAAAGATTTCGAATATGTAGTGGCGGATCACCTATCTTGATTAGCAATCGCACCAATTGAGGAACTACCTATTAATAAGTCCTTCCCTGACGAGCAACTTATAGCGATAACCATTGAACAATGGTATGCTGACATAATAAACTATTTGGCTATCAACAAGATTTTCATGCACTAGACAACTTAGGATAAGAACAAAATTTTCTCTCAAGTTAAATATTTTATTTGGAATGATCTATATTTATTTAAATAATATCCTAATTAAATCATAAGAAGATATATCCCAAATAATGAAGTTAGGACCAATTTATCCTTCTACCATGACCAAGCTTGTGGTGGTCATTTTGGAGCTAAAAAAACTACTGCTAAAGTATTTCAATATGGATTCTATTGGCCTAACCTATTTAGAGATGTCCATGAATACTGTAAAAATTATGTTAGGTGCCAACAAATAGGATGGATCATAAAAATATATATATAATGCCTATGAATCTAATTTTAATTGTAAAAATTTTTGATATATGGGGAATAAATTTTATGGGACCATTTTTAAAATCTTTCATGAATGAATACATCTTGATAGTTGTAGACTATATATCCAAGTGGGTAGAGATGGTGCCATGCATGACTAATGATAATAGGATTATTATCAAATTTCTTAAAGAAATTATCCTATCCCAATTTGATACTCCTAGGGCTATTATCAGTGATCACCGAACACACTTCTATAACTAATTTTTTGTATCACAGATGAAGAAGTATAACATTACCTATAAATTAGCCACACCTTATCATTCGTAAAGAAGTGGATAAGTTGAAGTTTTCAATCGCCAAATCAAGCTAATCTTAGAAAAGATAGTAAGCACCAATAGAAGAGACTAGTTTCTAAAATTGACAGATGCGCTATGAGCATATCGCATAACTTTTAAGACCAACTTAGAGATGTCTCCTTATAAGCTTGTATTTAGTAAAGCACGTCACTTGCTAGTAGAACTAGAACATAGGACAATATGGGCCATTAAACAACTAAATATAAATTTGGATATAGCTAGAGACCTAAGAAAATTACAAATCAATGAACTTGAGAAAATTAGGAATGAAGCCTATGAAAATGCCAAAATTTATAAAGAAAGAACTAAGCTTTTCACAACTAAGCAATTAATAGAAAATTTTTTATATCTGGACAAAAAGTTTTTCTATATAATTCTAGGCTATACATATTTTTGGATAAATTAAGATTTTGATGGACTGGACCATATATAGTTAAGGAAGTCTTCTCATACGAGACCATAGAGATTGAAAATCCAAGTAATGATGTTACTTTTAAAATTAACGAATAACGACTGAAACCATTCTTAGAACTACCCACTGAACCTATTGAAGAAGCCATGGTTTTTTACGAAACTATTTATGGATTATGTTTTGGATAAGTCTGTCTGAAGATATTAAACTTAGCACTTACTAAGAGGTAATCCAATTCTAACTTTTTGCATCTGAATTTTCTTTTTGTTTTTAGTTTATCTTTCTTTCAGGACTAAGTTAGGAGGAGAACTACGAACTCATGTTGAAAGAAGAACAATTAAAGCCTAGGCTGAGACCGTGAATATATTAAGTCAGGTAAATTCTTTTCTTTTTATTTTCTTGACATCTATCACACTCTATTATTCTTTCCTCCATTGAGGATGATAAAAATTAAGTTAGGAGGAAGGATAAATAAAAAATATTTAAGTCCTCAAGTATGGCAATAATTAGTCTTATGTATCTAATTTCATCCTGATTTAAAATTTTTTAAGCATTTTAAATGATTGATTAATGATTTAGAGAATTTTTGAAATATTGAGGATCAAATTATTAAGAAAATCTAATAAATGGTCAGATCTAGAGCAAAATAAATTTCTAAGTGATTCTAAAATCTTCTTTCAGCATTCAATAAAGAATATACTTTATATGGATATAAGTAAAAAAAGTTTTAAAATTTAAAAAATGATAAAAAAAGAATAAAAAGCAAGTTCTAAATATTGGTATCCCATCGAGTAATTGGATCTCGTTGCCTAAGCAAGCAATGTTATTCGCATCAAAAAATGGGTAATGTGAAGAAACTTATTATAAAGTTAGTTTTAATCTATAGCCTATTTGACTCCAGCTAGTAAGTCCGAGGGATGTTCTATATCTAATGCTCTAAAATTAACTAGTTTGAGAGTCATTGGTCCAAAGCTCGCTGCAAAGGTCAAATAAAAAGCTTAAGAGGTTAAAATATTATACTAACTGTATAAAAAAAATCTTTAGTCCATACTAAAGATAAATGATTTAAATAATAAAGATAAAAAATTGATTAAAGAAAAGTTTTAAAATTTTATGTTCTTTATTTAACAACTATTTGGGATAGAATTAATAATTCGATGATGTATTTCTTCAATCTCTAATCTGGCATCAATTGACTTTAGGGTGACATGAAGAAACTTTCATATTTTATCGAGTTAGTATATATTTCTAATTTTTTTTTTTTTTACTTGAGAACGAGTAAAACTTAAGTTGAAGGATGTGATAATTATCATAAATTTATAAATAAAAATATTTAAATTATATAATAATTAAAATTTATTTTAAGAAATTGATGCTTTTATCATTGTTTTGTAGAAAAAATTTTACCAATATAAAGAGCTTAATTTATGGGTTCAAACGAAATAAATTTGATAAAAAATGAAGCTAAAATAGAATTTAAATGAAAGTCCGAAGTTTAAATGAAGAAAAAATAATAAAATAAAAAAGGCCAACCGGTTTGGTCTAAATCGGTTCAGACTGATCGCGGTCCAACCAGCAGTGCACGAACCCGGCCCAACTGATGTCATGCTTACGCGAGGAAACCATGCAGCTCACCGAGCGCTTTACTGTGCCGGTGAGCCGAGCTTTGACGTGATCTACAGGAGTGGTGGAAGCGCTGTACACCATCCGACGGAAGTCATCAATCTTGCTCGGCATCCAACGATCGAGAGCATTCCCAGAATTCCTTCAGCCTTTTCTGCTGCATGATTGGATGATTCTCATCATAGCCGGTCGACATCCGATGGTTGATACGAATCCAGGTTTGATTCGAAGATCCCAAATGCGATCCAACGGCTTTTTGGCTTCATCCAATAGCTAAAATTAGCTCCAGAAGCTCATCCAACGGTCAAAATCCATCAGCATGAAACAATTCGAGCCAAACTCGAATTGGACGATCGAAAAGATCGTTGAAGTCCTGATTTCTTCTCTATTTAAACCCCTAATCATGCCAGAGGCGGGGAGGGGTCCTGAGAGTAGCAGCAAGCAATTATTATTATTATTATTTTTTTTCTTTTTCTTTCAACCAAGGAGCTTAAAGATGTCAATGGTGGAGAAAATTTTAAGCATGCATGGCTAAGAATCTCGTATCTCTGCAGAGTAAGAAAAATCTTCAGTATGAGAGTTTATAATTTAAATAATATTTTTTTATAATTTAAGTAATAATTTTTTTTATAACTCTTTCACATACTTATCTTATTTATATTTTAATATTAATTTTTTTATAATTTATAATTAAAAAGGCAAATTATGATCGTGAAAAAATACGGTCTGTATTTAAGTTAGAATAAATTATAAGATTTATTGAATTAATATTTATATTCTTTGATTGGATGATCTAAATAATTTATGTATGTGAGATGCATCATAATTATGTTAGCTATGGTTCATTCTTGATAGAATAGATTATGTTAGAATTAGATTAAAGAAATAAGTATAAATTTGCATGTTGACAATAAAAAAATTGCATGATTAATTAAATAATTTTTTCTTCTTAATTAATTTATTAATAATTATTTTTACTTTTTTATCATTTTTTAATTTTTTACTGCTTAAAGAATTTAAAAACCCATCAAATAATCTGCTTTCTTTTTCTAAATTAACTACCTTAGATCACTGAAAAAATTGACACCTAACTTACCACTATTTTAAATATTAAAATTGAATCTAATTTTTATTTATTACTCTAACGACAAGCAATCAATAAATAACTACGTATATTCACATGTCAAAAACCCATTAAGAGTTGAATGAGAATATTGACCCCAAAGTGACCCACTTGTAAAGACATTTGGTGCCTTGAATCAGTCACGGTCATGGGTCGATCTAGTTATTCTTTTTTGGATCGGGGTTGTTCCATTTTATTCTGGATCAATAGTTGCATAGATGCCACTGTTCGTATGAACCAACGTATCTGTTCACTTAATAGAGATGTTGAAAGGGTTGCGTCAATTCGGCGAATGGTCATCATGCCCATTCGCTAGACATGAATAATACTATAAAAAACCCCTTCTGCTAACCCAAAATCGATCAAGAAAATTCAGAAATTCGCAAAGTCCCTGTCTCTCTCTCTCTCTCTCTTTGTTTTCTCTTCTTCGTCCTGTTGAGTACAGAGCATCAAGTTGCATTCGCTAGAGTCTTGATAGATTGAAGTGCTGCTTCTGCCAAGAATAGAAATCCATTCTATCCTAGGAGACGATTGCTTACAAACCTTGAGCAATGTGTGAGGGAGCAAATTCATCTTAAGGACACAGCGTGAATTCGTTGGGCTCGGATTTCTGTTCATAAGTGAATTCTTTTTATTTGTTTATTTATTTTCTTCATTTATAATTAAAATACCAAGCTTATTCAGTTATCTATTATCAGTCATTTTCTGGATTATAAAATGGTGGATAATAAAATTGTTATCTCCCAGTTGAAGAACTTCAAGTCATCCTCCATGATATTCACGACGGTACGTCTCTTATCAAGGAATGATTTTAAGAACAACCTTAAGCATAAACTTAAGGAGATAAAACTTGAAGACTTATAGTCCTGTTTGAGGATTGAGGAAGACAACCGCAAATCTGAGAAAAGGAATGGTGGTCTAAACTCTATGGTGTCAAAGGCTAATGTGGTGGAAGTCGGATCGAAGAATAACAAGGAAAGGAAGAAGGCTCAAGTACGGGCCAAAATACTTCCAAGAAATTCAAAGGCAAGTGCTATGAATGTGGCAAATTTGGACACCATGCCAAGGATTGTCGAAATCCTAACAAGTCTAAGAAGAAAAATTCTCAAACAAATATTATTGAAGCAGACAACCTGTCAGAAGATTTTAATAAGATTAACCTTTCTACGGTGGTATCTTTATGCAACCTTGTTGGCAATACTAAGGAATGGTGCAATACACTGGTGCTACTAGCCACATTTGTGCCAACAAATGGATGTTCACCGATTATCATGATGTTGATAATGATGAACAACTCTTTTGAATGATGTTCTTTATGAGCCGAAAATTTGAAAGAATTTAGTATCAGGATCTTTGCTTAGCAAAAATGGTTTTAAGTTAGTCTTTGTATCTAATAAGTTTGTACTTTCCAAGAATGCCATGTATGTAGGAAAAGGCTATCTCTATGATGGGCTCTTTGAGATGAATGTAACGACTATTATACCCAAGTCAAGTAATAATAATGATATTGTATCTTCTTCTTACTTGCTCGGGTCTTTTAGCATTTGGCATGAAAGATTAGGACATATTAATTATGATACTATTCGTAGTTTAATTATTTAAATTTTTTATCCAAGTGTGAATTAGATCCCAATCATAAATGTGAAGCATGCGTAGAGGCAAAAATGGCAAGAAAACCCCTTCATTCTGTTGAATAGAATGCTAAACCTCTAGACTTAATTCACACTGATGTGTGTGAATTAAAGTTTATGCAAACTAGAGGTGGTAAAAAGTATTTTGTTACTTTTATCGTTGATTGCACATGATATTGCTATATATACTTGCTACGAAGCTAAGATGAGGCAATTGAAATATTTAAATATTATAAAATTAAAGTTGAGAATCAACTTGGTAGAAAAATTAAGGCGATATGAAGTGATAGAGGAGGTGAATATAAATATCCATTCGAACAATTTTGTTTTGAACATGAAATTATTCATCAAACTATCGCTCGATATGCTCCTCAATCTAATGGAGTTGCAGAACACAAAAATAGAACTCTAAAAGATATGATGAATGCTATGTTGATGAGTTGTGTTACCTCAGAACTTGTGAGGAAAAACTTTGCTTTCTACAATTACATTCTCAATAAGATGCCTCAAAAGAAAAACCACAAAATATCTTATGAATTATGGAAAGGCCACAAGCCTAGCTATAAATACTTAAAAGTGTGGGGGTGTTTGGCAAAAGTAGCATTTCCTAAACCTAAAAAGGTTAAGATAGGACCAAAAACCATAGATTATGTATTTATCGATTATGCAAGCAATAGTTGTACATATTGATTTCTTGTCCATAAGTCAGATATTCCTGATATACATGCTAATACCATTATAGAATCAAGGGATGTTACCTTTTCTGAGAATATATTCTCCTACAAAATGCAAAGTGAATCAGTTTTTGCTAAAGAGGTCATTTGATTCTATAAATGGTGCTAATCAAGAGATTACAGTAAATGAACCTAGATGAAGTTAGAGAGCTTGAACCTCAACTTTATTTGGACCAGATTTTTTGCCATATTTGTTATAAAATGAACCTTAAATGTTTAAAGAAGCCATGTCTTCTCCAGAATTTGCTTATTGGAAAGAAGTAATTAATAGTAAAATTGAATGTAGCATCACATATGAGAAGTGGTGGACTTGCCTCTTAGAATAAACTACTAGGATGGAAGTGGATTTTCAAAAAGACAATGAAAGCAGATGAATCAATTGATAAATATAAGGCAAGACTTATGGTTAAAGGCTATAAACAAAGGAAAAGCCTTAATTATTTTGATACTTATTCACCGGTTACAAGAATTACCTCCATATGTATGCTAATGGCAATAGCAGCTTTAAGGGGATTAGAAATATATCAAATGGATGTCAAACAACATTTTTAAATGATGAGTTAGATGAAGAAATATATATAGAACAATCCGAGAAGTTTATCACTCCTGAACAAGAAAAGAAGTTTTGTCGTCTAGTTAAATCCCTTTATAGGTTAAAACAAGGGCCCAAACAGTGGCACAAAAGATTTGACAATATAATGTTGTTAAATGGCTTTAAAATAAATGTGTGACAAATGTGTTTATGTCAAAGACACTCATAAAGATAGATTATAATATGTCTATATATGGATGATATGCTTATAATTGGTAGTAATAATGATATTATTAATACTATCAAAAGAATGTTCGCCAGTAAATTTAAAATGAAAGATATGGGTGTTGCAGATGTTATACTAGGAATTAAAATTTCTAGAACATCTAATGGAATACTATTATCTCAATCCTATTATATTGAGAAAATAATTGATAGGTTCAAGAAGTATAATATTAATCCAATGAAGACCCCATTGGAAGTGAATATTCATCTTACAAAAAATACTAGAAAAAGCATTTCATAATTAGAATATTCTCATATAATAGGCAGTTTAATATATGTCATGAATTGCACATGACTTGACATTGCTAATGCGGTTAATAGGCTAAGTTGATATACGAATAACCCTAACAAGAAACATTAGTAGGCGATTATTAGAGTATTGGGGTATCTAAAACATACCAAAAACTTTGGATTGCATTACAAAGGATATCTAGCCGTGGTTGAAGGCTATATTGATGCAAATTGAATATCTGATTTTAAGTCCACTAGTGGATATGTTTTTATCCTTAAAAGTGGTGCAATCTCTTGAAAATCCTCAAAACAAACGTACATCACCAGATCTACAATGGAAGTTGAATTTATTGCTTTAGATAAAGCAAGAGAAGAAGCTGAATGGCTTAGGAATTTCCTAGAAAATATTCCATGTTGGAAAAAACCTGCGCCACCAATATGCATACATTATGATAGTCAATCTATGATTGGAAGGGCACCGAATAAGATATATAATGGTAAGTCTAGACATATTTGTCGAAGACATAACACCATAAGACAGTTGCTCTCTAGTGGAATTATCTCAATTGACTATGTAAAATCCAAAGATAATATTACGAAACCACTTACCAAAGCATTGATAAGAGTGCAAGTAGAAAGGTCATCAAGAGGAATGGGATTGAAGCCTATGAATCTATAAAGAGTCGCCATGTTGGCAACACAACTTAGTTGACCGGAGATCCCAAGATCTAGGTTCAAAGGGACAATCAAACTGTGGTTATGACTCGGCATGAACTAAAGAGAGATTTACTCCTACACATTCCTAGGATGCACCGTGCATATAAGAGAGTTAGGATAAGCTAAGTTTTTAATGAGATTTATTCAAGTAGAGTATTGAAGAATATAGTTCATAGAGATCACTTATGTGGGTGTGAAGGGGCCGCTTCTATGAGAATTTTGAAAGGCTAAATTCTCTAAAACACTCATGAACTAGGTGATGTTCATGGCCAAAACAAACACAAATGTGAGAACCAACCATGCTCGAAGGAAACTGTGTGATCTCTATTGTCTAGGTTTACATGAGAAGGCTGATTATTCAAGGCAAAACTGCCTACGGATTGGCCAGTAAATCCGATAGAAAATCATTCAAAGTTATTGACTACTTATCCAGATGCAGTTTTCTTCACTTGTACTCAATCAAACTTCTACATTTGTTTAATGAAAGCCAATTTTCATTCACGTGGGAGATTGTTGGAAAATGGGTTTTAATATATGATTTTTTTGGGCAACTTTAAACCCAAAAATAAGTAGGACCCACACTCCAAATTAAGGGGATCAAGTGGATTTATGTTCTCCTCCGCGTATATTCATATGTCAAAAACCCATTAAGAGGTAAATCAGAAAATTGACCCCAAAGTGACCCACTTGTAAAGACATTTGGTGCCTTGAACCAGTCACGGTCGTGGGTCGACCTAGTTATTCTTTTTTAGATCTGGGTTGAATCAATATTGGTGTTTCATTTTATTTTGGATCAACAATTGAACAGACGCAACTGTTCGTATGAACCAACGTATCTATTCACTTAATAGAGATGTTGAGAAGGTTGCAACAGTCCAGCGAATGCTCATCATGCCTGCCTATTCGCTGGACACGAATTGTGCTATAAAAAACCCCTTCTGCTAATCCGGAAATCCATCAAGAAAATCCAGAAATTCATAAATTTTCTCTTTCTTTCTCCTATTAAGTATAAAACATCAAGTTGCATTCGCCAGAGTCTTGATAGATTGAAGTGCTGCTTCTATCAAGAACGGAAATTTGTTCTATCTTGGGAGACGATTGCTTACAAACCTTGAGCACCGTACGAGGGAGCAAATTCATTTTAAGGAACAGCATGAATTCGTTGGGCTCGGATATCTTTCTATTTCTATTTGTTAGTGAATTATATTTATTTATTTATTTATTTTCTCCATTTATAATTAAAATACCAAGTTTATTCAATTATTTTTCAACAATATCAAAAAATATATTTTCTGTATATGTCTAGATACATAGAAAGTATGTTTTATCTGAGATCCATTAAGGGCATACAATAGAAGAACAAGAGGCACCATATAAGCTAACAACTTTTGAATCTAATTAGCAGTGCTTGTTTGTAAATATATGGAGACTTGCTTTGGTGCCTAATTTTGTAACATAGGTATTTCCTAATTCCTATCATGACTGGTTCATCCGGTATCCTATCTTCATCTCCTTCACCAAAACCCCCTGCCCCCTCCCCCTAACATCATCACCTCTTTTATAATTGTCTTTTTGATATGCAAGTTCTCTCTGCTCGAAAAATAAAAATAAAAATGACGATGGATTTGAGAATTATGGGATGCTTGCATGGACTATACACGACTATGCACACCATCAATCATAGATTGTTCCTTTGGGTCTTATTCATCAAGTGCGCATGTTGATACACCATCATAGAAATGAGCAATTGTGATTTATACCATGCATGGCCACATGACATATACAGTGTAGGATATAATTGTGTGTGTAAGAGAGATACATGAAGAGTGAAAAGCATGTAAGAGAATAAACTAAGGGAATAGAATTTGTCATAGAAGCAAACACGCACTAGAAAGAGAGAGCCCTACAAATCATAGATACTGTGATCTTTCATAGTGTATTAGCGTTGGCAATAGAATTCTCACCAGCATCCTAAAGGATTAAAAGATTTAGAAAGACTTTGCCATTTTTAACTAGTAACTATAAAGTATATCAGGTTACCATCCAACCGAAAAAAAAAAAAAAAATTATCGTTTGCTTCCAAAAATATGGTCATCTTAAATTAAAAAAGAAGATTTGTATCAAAATAAAACTCAAATATATTTCCACCTCGTGATAGAGCAAAATCTGTGACTCCCTTATTCGTCCGTTCATTTATTCATGCTGTAAGAGGCGACGGTTTGCACGGTTAAGAGTGCCGAATTCCTACAATGATCAATATTTTAATATCACAACTTCTTAGCTCATACAATATTTTGCTTTTTGTTGGCGTCCTAATCGGTTCTCTTGCTTTTTTTTGTTTTTGTTTTTATTTTTTTTTTCCTTCTTTTTCTTCTTCCAATAATATGGGTTGCAACTCTCAGCAATTTAGTTTCATTCGATATCTTCGAGCCAAAGGGGAGAAAGAAATAAAACCATCCAAACCTACGAAAACATGTGCGAAACTACAATTAAAACCACTTGACCACATAAATGTTTGTAACAAAACTCAAATTATCATCAGTAGTGGGCTAAGCATGGGGGGCGGTGTGGATTTACAAGAATTAATAGTAGTGATGACACAATAGTGATTATTTAAAAAATTATCATTACTATTGAGTTTTTAATGGCGATATTGATATTTGCCTTTAATATCGAATATAATAGTGACAACATATATTATCGTCATAATAGATCGAGCAGTAGTAATAACATATTACTCATCACTAAACAGTCATCATGAATAGTTTTTTACTTGTGATAATATCATATATCATCACAAAAATTATATAATTTATGATGTATAATGTGCCACTAAAAAGCCATCACTAATAATATATTATTTGTGACAACATTCTATATTGTCACAAAAAAAGATACTATTTGTGATGACATATTGTGCATCACTAAAAATAAATCATAATTAGTATATTATTTATGATAATATAAGATATCGTCACTAGAAAGGATACTCTATATGACAATATATAGTGTATCACTATAAAGTTATCATAATTAGTATATTAGTTGTAAAAACATAAGATATCATCATAAAAAAGTGTACCATTTGTGATGACACGTAATGTGTTATATAGTTATATTCATAAAGGTAACATATGTTTTTATTCAAGCTTGGTTAGATTTATCTTTCCAATTCCAATATGACTCATTTTCCTAAAATAGATATAACTAGGAGAAATAAAAACTTATTTTCGTTGCTAATGATAAGATAGATTTAGTTCATGAAGATGATATTGATAATGATTGATTATTTATAATTTTATTTTGGACTCATACTGGATTGTATTTATTTCTCAAACATGAATATTGATGTCATGAATTATTTATCATTCTCTTTTATTGTTATAATATACTTATAAATTATTCTTTATATTTTCTATGTAAATGTTGTCCAGCTATAAAACCCAAGAGGGGGGGGGGAGGGTGGGTGAATTGGATTTCTTAAAAAATTTAAACTTAAAACAGAATTTTTGAAATTTTAAGTAAAATGAGGTAAGTAAGATACAAGAGCTTAATTTAAAAAGAAAGAAGTAAACATCATAGAGCAAGTAAAGAGGAAGAAGAACAACAATACAAATAAGATGATTTATAGTGGTTCGTGCCAACCTTGCACCTATAACCACTCCTTAATCTTCTACTTGGGAATTCTAATCTACTAAATGTATTCAATTGAATACAATGTCGGATGCTTCGACCCTAGCTATCCCAAGCTAGACACTTATTTTTTGGATATAAATCAGTCCAAAATACTCCGATTTAAGGTTCAGATCAATCTTCCTAAGCTTTGAAAAATCCAAAAACTTGAGCCCCAAAATAGTGAACAAAGTAAAAAAATATACAAGTTTAGCATACTTAGCTCCTAAATGAGCACAATAAAGCTTTAAAAACTCTTTACACAAACTAGAGAAAGCTTTTGAGAATCCTCTTGAAGAGATTGAAGACTTGAATGCACGTTGGAAAAGTGGTTGAGCTTGAAATCAATGGTTCTCTTGGCTAGGGCTGAGTTTTCTTTGAGCTGAATATTCTCTTAATTTTCTTGATGATGATTTTCTTCCTTTTTGAATGCTTTTAAATCCTTATTCAATACTGGAAGATAAATAGTAGCTGTTAAAGATAATTTCGAAAGCATTAAATACGCCTAACAAAAGAAGAAAAATAGTCGTTATAGGATTTTTTATCACAGGAGGCGACCCATGGGTCATCCTCTGGAAAAGGGTCACCCCATGGGACGTCCCTTTTGCATCACATGATGAAAAATAGGTTTCTATATTTTTGTGCAAAATCTTTAGGGGGCGCCCTATGGATCGCCCTTTTTTCATGGGACATCCCATAGGTTGCCCTTTTTAGCATGCCAGTTCCAAATTAGCATGCTGGTCCTACGTGCCATCAAGCTATAGAAAAAAGATCGATCTAGAGGTCGCCCTTTTTTGTCCAAAATACCAAATTTTTATTTTTAAGCTTCCAAATTGTTGACGCAGAAACTGGTCGTCATCGAAATCTACTGGAGTTGAGGCCAATGAGGTCGCCCCTAGGGACCTGCAAAATAAAGTTCCGTTCGGAGCCGGTAGGGGGGTGGCTCCGATAGGACCCTCCGACGATCAAGTCAGCTTTGGCCAACAGGAATGGAGTGCTCAAGAATGAGTTTCGAAGCTTAGAGAAGAAGAGAAGAGCTTAGAGATTAGCATATCTGGAGGGTCCCTTTTATAGCGGAGCTTGATGGTGACAGCTGCAGCCGCGTGCTGGCGGGCCGCTTGAGGTTCGGTAGAGTCAGTCTCTCGGAGAGATGCCGTCTGCGGTGGGTTGATGGTGACAGCCATCGCCGCCTGATAGCGGGTCGCTATCATTTGCGGCGGACTGATGGTGATGCTTGCAGGGCTTGCGGTGGACTGAAGGTGATGGCTGCAGAGCCAGCTGAATGAAGGGTTGAAGGCCTTCGTCGTGTGCCCATTTCGAAGGAGTTCGAGCTCCTGAAGAGAAAGCTTGGAAGGAGTTTGGCTCTCGTAGGCGTCTGGCTGAAGGTACGCGGCTAAGGTTCGATCGCTGGGAGCTCGGAAGGAGCTCGGTCGCTAGAAGTTCGATCGAGGGACGACCGCTGAGGAGTTCGACCGCTGAGAAGTTCGAAGGAGCTCGGTCGTTGGGCAGTTCGGCTAGAGCCCGACCGCCTGAAGTTCAAGGAGCTCGATTGCTAGAAGTTCGATCGAGGGATGATCACTGAGGAGTTCGACTGTTGAGAAGTCCGAAGGAGCTTGGCCGGCTGAGCAGTTTGACCGGCTGTAAGGGTTTGGCTAAGACCCATCTGCTGGGCGTCTAAGGAGCTCATCTGCGGCTACTGGTTGCATTAGGCTGGGCATCGAACTAGACTTTGATGGGAGCAGGATTTATCCCCAACACTAGCCCTCCCCACTTCCGAGTTCGAAACTCAAAGGAAGGGAGTGCAGGAAAGGCGACTACCGAAGTCTTCTTTTGAGCTCCATGTTGATCCAGATCGAAGCTCGGAGGAGATCTCATCACCAGCTAAAGTTGATATCAAAGTTGAAGCTCAGAGAAGATTCCATCTCCAATCGAGGTTGAGGGAGACTTCGTCCGCTGCGATCGAAGTTGGAGGTTGAGCTCCTCGGAGGTGACATTATCTCCTACAGCCGAGGTTGATGCGGGCGATCGAAAGAGATCTGATCTCGGAATGAGGTTGTCTCCGATCTTATCTCTGGTCGAAGTGGAAGTTGAAGCTCTCCAGCCGAGGTTGGCCCGGTCGCTCGAGGGAGATCTTATCTCTTTTGATCGAGGTCGAAGTTGAAGCTCTCCAGCCGAGGTTGGCCCGATCGCTCGGGGGAGATCTTATCTTTTTTGATTGAGGTCGAAGTTGAAGCTCTCCAGCCGAGGTTGGCCCGATTGCTCGAAGAAGATCTTATCTCCTTTGATCGAGGTTAAAGTTGAAGCTCTCCAACCGAGGTTGGCCTGGTCGCTCGGGGGAGATCTTATCTCCTTTGGCCGAGGTTGATGCGGGCGCTCATGTTAGGACGAAATTTTTCTTCTGTTCCTAACTTCGATTTTGCTCGCGTAAGGATGAGGTTCTCCCTCTGTTCCTAACGGGCTATGGGGGCACATTCGGACCGTCGTTCATCTTGCCCCATCTTGTCTAAGGTGAACGAGGCCTTCGACTTTGCTCGTGTTAGGACGAGGTCCTCCTCCTGTTCCTAATGGGCTATGGGGGCACATTCGGATTGTCGTCCATCTCCTCCCATCTCGTCTAAGGTGAACGAGGCCTTCGACTTTGCTCGCATTAGGATGAGGTCCTCCTCCTATTTCTAACGGGCTGTGGGGGCACATACGGACCATCGTCCGTGCCTCTTCCTCCGTCTCGTCTTTTACGAACGAGGTCTTCACTTGGAAGAGATCTTATCTCTAGTCGAGGTTGACTCGATCGCTCGGAAGAGATCTTATCTCTGATCAAGGGTCGAGGTCACTTCTAGGAAGAGATTTTATCTCTGACCGAGGCTGTCGCTCGGAAGAGATCTTATCTCTGACCGAAGTTGCTTCTCGGAAGAGATCTTATCTCTAGCCGAGGTTGATTCTTGGGAGAGATCTTATCTCTGACTGAGGTTGTCGCTCGGAAGAGATGTTATCTCTGGCCGAAGTTGCTTCTCTGGTTGATCGATGTTGATTCTCGGGAGAGATCTTATCTCTGGCCGAGGTTGATTCTCGAAAAAAATCTTATCTCTGACCGAGGTTGTCGCTCGAGAGAGATCTTATCTCTGACCGAGGTTGCTTCTCGGGAGAGATCTTATCTCTGGCCGATGTTGCTTCTCTCGGGAGTGATCTTATCTCTGGCCGAGGTTGTCGCTCGGGAGAGATCTTATCTCTGGCCGAGGTTGCTTCTCGGGAGAGATCTTATCTCTAGCCGAGGTTGATTCTCGGGAGAGATCTTATCTCTGACCGAGGTTGTCGCTTGGGAGAGATCTTATCTCTGATCGAGGTCGATTCTCGAAAGAGATCTTATCTCTGACTGAGGTTGTCGCTCGAGAGAGATCTTATCTCTGGCCGAGGTCGCTTCTCGGGAGAGATCTTATCTCTGACCGAGGTTGATGGTCTTTGACCTGCTCGTGCTAGGACGAAGTTCTTCTTCTATTCCTAACACGGTGACTTTTAACTGCTTCTTTCCCTATTATCACATAGTTTTCGCGCCTAGAAACAGCATATTATTGAAAGAAAAGAATTTTATGGAAAGAAAGTTACTGGCAGCGCATCCCCAAATTCTATGTTTTAGGGTCGTAGTAGTATCGTTCCTCCGCATTCTCTCGAGCAGTAAGTCCCAGGCTGGATGACCTCCTTTATCTCATGCTGGCCTTCTCAATTTGGAGCAAGCTCTTGGCTTCGTCGCTGGGAGACAACAAATCGTCGATGTACCAAGCTCCTCCCCGGGGTAACATTGATGACGTCATGAGGCGGCCGACCTTGTAGTTTTTGGTAAGGTAGCATCCTTAGCCGATCTTCTCCTGCCAAAGAAATTTATCTACCCGCTCCTTCCTGACAAGCTCCTCAATTTCGTCTCGCAGCTGGATGCATTCCTCTGTATCGTGGCCGTGGTCGCAATGGTAGAGGCAGTACTTGCTTCGATCGTGCTTGTTTTGGGGAGGCCGTAGTCCTTCCGATCTTGGCGGCTGGCTCTTAACTTCGCTGAGAATTCGAGTTAGAGGAGCGGGGCATAGTTGCAGAACCTTTCAGAAGGAGGACTTCTTCGCGCCCTTCTGTCGGGGCTTCCTTGGTGGTGAGCTCGAGAAGTTCGGGCCTTGCTTGTGCTTGGGAGGTCGTGAGCGCGGCCGAACTTCATTCCGTCCCCTTGTAAAATCTGCGGGAGAACTTCATGCTCCTTTGTCGGAGATTCCTTGGAGTCATACTCGAGAGGGAGTCCTCGCTTGCCCTAGGGCAGTTGTGAGTGCGGCCGAACTTCATCTCACCTTCTGTAAAATTTTGTAGGGGGCTTCCTTGGTGACATACTCGAGCGGGAGTTCGGCCTCACTTACGCCGAACTTCATTTCGATGATGAGGTTTGAGGGGGGAGTTCAGCCTTGCTTGCGTCGAACTTAATTCCGATGATGAGCTTCGAGGTGGAGTTCGGCCTCACTTACGTCGAACTTCATTCCACTTTTTCATGAAAGCTTCCGTGGAAGGACTTCATGCCCCTTTGTCAGGGCTTCCTCGATGATGAGCTTCGAGGTGGAGTTCAGCCTCACTTGCACCGAACTTCACTTTGCCCTTCTGTGAAGCTTTTGTCGGAAGGACTTCATGCTTTTTTGTCGGAGGTTCTTGATGGCGAGTTCGAGGTGAAGTTCAGCCTCGCATGTGCTGGGAGGTCGAGAATGCGGTCGAACTTCATTCCGCCCTCCTTGGAGAACTTCATGCCCTTTTGGTCGGGGCCCCTTGATGGGGAGTTCGGCGGCTAGCTCGGTGGCCTCACACACGTCGAACATCTTTCCGCCCTCCTGGGCGAACTTCATGGTAGCTTGGTCAGGGTGAACTTCATGCCCTCTTGGTCGGGGCAAACTTCATGGTGAGCTCGAGGTGAAGTTTGGCCTCACATGCACTGGGAAGGTCGTGGATGCAGCCGAACTTCATCCTGCCTCCTCGCGAAATCCTCTTTACGAAACCCTCGAGGGGGAGTTCGTTCCGCCTCCTTGTGAGTACTTCTGCGGGAGAACTCCTGCTCTCTGTTTCTCCTTCCTTAGGATGATTGATATGCCTGAATGCTCTTCCTTAAGGCCGGTTCCTCGTGTCCTCATGGCGGGTTTGCTGGCAAAGTCTCCGTCGAAGGTTGTCGCATGGCCAGCATCATCTCGACGGGGCCACGAACCCGACCAGCAGGTTGAACTGCTCCACATTTGCGGTGGCTTCGTGCGGAACCTAGGCTGCTGGGGGCTGCCGATCGCCGAGTCGAAGCTCTCCTAGGAGGCACTTTCTCTTCGGGAAAGAACTCTAATGAGGAAGAAGAGAGATCTTCAGAGAGGAAAGAAAGAAGTCATCGTCGGGCACTCCTTTAAAAATAAGAAAATCTCGAAGGTTCAAGCCCTTTCTCTAGCGCCAATTTGTTGGCGCAGAAACTGATCATCATCGAAATCCGCTGGAGTTGAGGTCGATGAGGTCACCATCGGGGACCTACAAAATAAAGTTCTGTCCGGAGCCGGTGGGGGGGTGGCTCCGGTAGGATCCTCCGACGATCAAGTTAGCTTTGGCCAACAAGAATGGAGTGCTCGGGAATGAGTTCCAGAGCTTAGAGAAGAAGAGGAGAGCTTAGAGATCAGAGATTAGCATATGTGGAGGGTCCCTTTTATAGCGGAGCTTGATGGTGACAGCTACAGCCGCATGCTAGCGGGTCGCTCGAGGTTCGGTGGAGTCAGTCTCTTGGGGAGGTGCCATCTGCGGCAGATTGATGGTGACAGCCATCGCCGCCTGATAACGGGTCGCTATCGCTTGCGGGGGACTGATGGTGATGCTTGCAGGGCTTGTGGTGGACTGAAGGTGATGGCTGTAGAGCCAGCTGAATGAAGGATTGAAGGCCTTCATCGTGTGCCCATTTTGAAGGAGTTCGGGCTTCGGAGGAGAAAGCTTGGAAGAAGTTCGGCTCCCGTAGGTGTCTGGCTGGAGGTACGCGGCTAAGATTCGATCGCTGGGAGTTCGGAAGGAGCTCGGTCGCTAGAAGATCGGTTGAGGGATGACCGTTGAGAAGTTCGACCATTGAGAAGTCCGAAGGAGCTCGGTCGTTAGGCAGTTCGGCTAGAGCCCGATCGCCTGAAGTTCAAGGAGCTCGGTTGCTAGAAGTTCGACCGAGAGACGACCGCTGAGGAGTTCGGCCACTGAGAAGTCCGAAGGAGCTCGATCGGTTGAGCAGTTCGGCCGACTGTAAGGGTTAGGCTAAGACTCATCTGCTGGGCGTCCAAGGAGCTCTTCTGCGGCTACTGGTTGCATTAGGCTGGGCATCGTACTAGACTTCGGTGGAAGCGGGATTTATCCCCAACATAAATAATTTGAAAATACCTCCAAATGAATCGACATCATCTTGAGAGTTTTTAAGGCTTCTGAAAAACTTTAATTTTTGCTCTAACTTAAATAAATTTCAAATTTGACCATCTTTAATCAAATCTTTGTAATTACAAAACTTCTTGAAAATCCTGAAATAATTTTTAAAAACATCTTCAAGAATAAAAATCATTAGTAACCCTCTCAATTATTTTATACTCATCAAAATCAATCCTAGGGACAATAATCTTTTCTTTTTTGATGATGATAAAATAATTGAGTATAAGCAAAAATAAAGTAAATTTCATATTGAATAGAGAGATATCATTTGAAGTTAAGAAGCTCAAAAATAATTATATATAAGTGATGAGTTCAAGGCATTTAATTTTGGGTATTTTATGCATATTGCATTATTCATGAAAATTCAGTAATATGAATATATAGTATTCAAAAAAGAAGAAAATTGGTAATTTGTATTGACTTTTAATACCATACCATGACTTTTCAGTACGAAACTTTTAATAATTTGCTCAAACTTTATCATTAAGTATTTACAATTCAGCAATTTTACTATGAATTAATAATTTGCTTAATTTTTTATTTAACAATTTGTTAAATATGAACTATAACAATTTGCTTTTAATTTGTCTTTTAATTTGCTTATACTATGCATATTTACTCTTCCTTTTTGACATCATTAATTATGATCTCAAGAAGTTTTTTTTAAATAGGAAAAGACTCCCCCTCAATTAGATTCTCAAATTTTGTTGCTAATTTCTTTTAAAAAAATTGATTAATATATACAATATTTGTACACCAAATGATAAGCCATAAGCATACAAGACATTCTATAAGCCAAACAAATCATGAAAACTAAGGTCAAATATACATTCAAAATGAAACAAGAGATCTAAGAACAATATCATTCAAGTCATGGTCAAAATACAATATCCATCCAAAATGTTTCAAGTCACAAGTCATAGGCTAACATACCAAAATCATGGTCAACCAAAAAATACATCATCCCATGACAACCAAACTATTACTAAGTACATAGGCCTTTAGTTACATCCTAAATATATAATACTAACAAGATCTAATTAAGTAGTTGACTGGATGTGCCAGAATCAGAATCGAAAGATGAATCAGAAATATAATGAGGAGGATCAGGATCAAGGCCATGGGCATATCCTCGACCACGTTTGCCTTGGCCATGGGATGAAGTACTAGCACAAGCAGAAGTACCGGTATAAGAAGAAGGGAGAAAGGGCCCGGGAGCCTGGAAAGAGATAGGTTATGCTAGAAGGGCAAGTCTAATGTTGTCCAACTATCCTAGGGCTCTCAACATGAACTGCATAAGTGAACCAATCTATGTAGAGACAGTGTCACTGGAGCCTCTGACCTCAATCCTTAGAAAATCAAACCCACTCTCCAAAGTGCCGTAAAGTCTGGCAGCCTTTGTAGGTTGATCTGAAATCTCTGTGATGTCCTCTCGCAGTTGAGGTCGGCCCAGATCTAATATCTGCCTTTGCAGATCTAAAATCCTGCCTGTCAATTTGAATATAGACCCCTCAAGCCACTAAAGGTGAGCTGACTGAGCTGTAAGTATCTGAAAAACTGTAGAAATATGAGGAATCAAAGAGTGATCAGATAAGGGGACAAAATGAGTACTCTTCTCCTGAGTAAAACTCATGGCACTCCTGCTGGCAATCTGCTGAGACAATAGATTGACAACCTACTGAGATATCATCCTGAGCTGGTCATCTACAAGTTAACTGTATCTCTACTCCTAGATGGAGGTACAGGTGAAACTCTCCTCATGGACTCTGAAGGACCTGCCTCGTGATCGGATATAAACTGGATATTAGGTAATGCTCTATGATCATGAGAAGGTGAAGATGGTCCTTCCTCCTCAAGTCTATCCTCCTTCTCTGCAACACCTCCACCTCTGGTCCAATGACCACCAACTCTGATATAACCCATACGTCGCAAAGAATTTGCATTACAGATGTCAGTATGGGCTACATAGGTGGTAGCCTCCTCCTCAAAGTCTACTCCAAGGCTTCTAAAGATCCTCGTGAGTGCCATGCCATAAGGTAAAGGTGCTTTCAATCTAGTCACTACCTCTCTCATGGCATCAATCATTAGGTCTGATAATATGAGGATTTATGGTGCTCCCAAGCTTTGGGAGGCCATGGGAAGAGCCAGGACGTTGGCTCTAAGAATTTTAGGGGCTTGGTTGGTGCTTCGAAGATCTAAAATTCATAGTAGAGCAAAAAATTAAAGCCAAAAAATTAAGACTATAGAAAGAACATTTTCTGCAGGTTAGTTGATTCAGTCCAAAACTGAGTCAGCTAAGTCTCAAAGCACAAGCAAAATAGAGAGCCGACTTAATTTTGGAGATTATTGGCACGGCATAGGACTAGGTCGACTCAATTTTGGACTAAGCCGACCTAGTAAAACTTAGCCGACTCAGTGCGAAGACTGAGCCAGCTCAGTGCATAGATAGAGTTACGCGAGGGTCTATTTTGGGCCAGGGTTTGGGTTGATTCTAGGGATCTTAATACTTGATTTGAAAGGTCTTAAGGGGACTAACTCATATATGAGTCGAGTCTAGATCAAGAGGATGAGAGCATGGGAGATATGGGTGTACATGGGCTCGGTGAGTGCTTTCATGTATTGGGTTAGTTAGGAAGTTTTTCGATCGGGCTTAATGGCTATGTATAAATACATAGATTGTATTAGAGTTTCATAATACTGTGAATGCTATGAATGCTATGGAATACAGATCTTTTCTTCCTCAACTCTCTTTTTTTCTTCTCTCTAGAGTTGCCATCCAAGGATTCTTGAAGAAGTCCTAGAGAAGGAGGACGTCTCCCTCAAGCCCAAGGAGGGAGGCACCCCATCATAGATCTAGATGGAGGATTGGTAGTTTGCTGTCCATAGAGAACGTCACAGATTTTTTCAGGTCCGTGCTAAAGATCATGGGCTTCCGCAATATGGTATCGAGGCTTGTGATGCCAAGGATGATTGGTGTTCAAGCGATATCATGGAACATCAATTGGTATCAGAGAGAGGTGATGCCAGTTGGTGCGCTTACATTTGGTATCAGAGTCTGATGGTGTATGAAAGAGAAGGAAAAGTCATACAAGATGAAATCAGAAATCTGTATAAGAATTCCATGGTATGTCTCAAATCTATCTTGTTGTTGCTATGGTTTGGCCAACCAGGAGTAGTGAGTTGAAGGTGGAGGTTGAGAGGATTCACGAAAAGAGATTTTCTCAGGGTGGAAGAATTTGGTGCATGATTTACTGATCGATCTTGGTGAAAAGGTCGGGGTATATGATGGTTATGTGATTGATAAGGAGCGCTGAAGTGCTGCAGTAGTATTTTTCTAGAGATGCAGGATTGAGAGAGGTTCGATGATACAGCAGTCGAGGGAGGTATCTCAGTAGAGAGTATCAGAATTCTCTAGGAATATGGATAGTGTAGGGTTGTTGAAGAGAGATTTTTCAAGAAATAATGATCAAAGAGAGACTGAAGAAGTGACTATACATACTTCAGTGTCAGAAAGGCAGAAAAATAGTTGGAGATATATTCAGCGGTTCGATCAGAGCATGAATTTATGAAGCCTTAGGAGTGATGGAGATGGATGATTCATGAAGGTCCAATAGGTTAGGGTTGGATGGCTGTAGAGTGGCATAGAGATGAGTCAGAAAATACTGGAGTGCTGCAGGAGCGCTATTCTAAAGGCATAAAAATTGAGAGAGGCTCAATGGTGCAGCAGTCGAGGAGTGTATCTCAATAGAGAGTATCAGTGGTATCTCAGAAAGACCGAATATAGATCTCAAGGAGAGCCAGGAGATCTCAAAGAGCGTCAGGAGGTCTCTAGCAGTCGAAAGTATCATGGATCAGGTTTCTTCTGTAGGAGCATCAGAAAGAGTCATGGTTCAGATGGAGGATGGTTCTCCGGGAGTAACTGAAGCGATGGCTAGTGTAGAAGCAGAAAAGAAGGACTAGGATGGAATTCGCTAGGATTCAGTCACTGAATTTAGAAGAGTTGGATGAGCTCTTAAGTTTTGGAAGTGTCCGTGGGTTGCGAAGGTCTCCGAGATGGCTTCGAAGAGGGCCGTAGAGTGTGGAGGGTTCGAAGGGGCAGCGATAGTGTTCGAGGTATAGCAGCAGGCCTAGCAGTGCAGCGTTGAGTAGTTGGCCTCAAGGGACTCGATGATAGAGTCAGCTTCTACGGCATCAGATGGACTTCGAATATAGATGGAGCTCCAGAGAGGTGGCTTCATGATTGGAGAAAAAATTTGATAGGAGTTCAGAGCACCGGTGATGCACAGTTTTAGATGGAGCAGCGTGTGTAGGTGGACAGACGTAGCTTTGAGAAGATCATGTCAGTTGGTACAGCATGTACTGATGCAAAAATGCTGTAGGTTCTCCAAGAAAGTTCAAAAAAAGTGATGCAGCTGCTAAGCAAAAGGAATCCTACAATTCCAGGATGATGCCAAGAAGCAAGTACAGGTCTTCAGCGGTGGAGGTGGTTATCCCAAAAGTCTCAAAGGTGCACAACAGCTGAAGAAGATTGGCGGAAGTGACATTTGCACAGGTGCTGTCGAGTGCATAGGAATAGTAGGATCGTACAGAAGGGCATTATCAAGGGATTTGCCAAGGCTTAGGAAACTAAAGTGGAGATTATGAGGATTTGTGGTGCTCCCAGGCCTTGGGAGGCCACAGGAGGAGTTAGGATGTTGGCTCCAGAGATTTCAGGGACTTGGTTGGTGCTTCGAAGATCTGAGATTTAAGATAGAGCAAGGAACCAAAGTCAGAGAATCAAGACTGTAGAAAGGATATTTTCTATAGGTTAGCTGGCTCAGTCCAAAACTGAATCGACTAAGTCTCAGAGCACAGGCAAAATAGAGAGCTACGCATTCGGCACTGCTGGCATGGCATAGGATAGGGTCGGCTCAATTTTGGACTAAACTGGATCGACTAAGTCTCAGAGCATAGGCAAAATAGAGAGCTACGTGTTCAAAACTGCTGGCACGCCACAGGACTAGGCTGGCTCAGTTTTGGATTGAGCCGATCCAATGAAACTTAGCCGACTCAGTGCTGAGACTAAGTCGGCTCAGTGCGCGGGCATAGTTATGCAAGAGTCTATTTTGGACTAGGATCTGAATTGATCCTAGGGGTCTTAAGGTCTGGTTTGAGAGGTCTTAAAAGGGCTAACTCATGTATGGATCAGGTCTAGACCAAAAGGATGAGAGCATGGGAGACATGGGTATACATGGGCTCAGTGAGTGCTTTCATATATTGGATTAGTCGAAGAGTTTTTTGGTCAGGCCCAATGGCTATGTATAAATACATAAGTTGTATTAGGATTTTATAATGTTGTGAATGCTATGAATACTGTGGAATACAGATCTTTTCTTCCTCAACTCTCTTCTTCTCTTCTCTCTAGAGTTGCCATCCTAGGATTCTTGAAGAAGCCCTAGAGAAGGGGGCATCTTCCTCAAGCCTAAGGAGGAAGGTGCCCTATCACAGATCCAGGTGGAGGATCGATGGTTTGCTGTCCATAGAAAATATCATAGGTTTCTTCAGATCCATGCTAAAAATCAGGAGTTTTCATAACATGGTATCGAAGCTTGTGATGCCAAGGATGATTGACGTTCGAGTGATATCATGGAACATCAATTGATATCAGGGAGAGGTGATGCCAGTTAGTGCACTTATAGATAAATTTAGAGAGATTTCACATACAATATGATGCATAATGCATAGATTCCTATCAGATACAAAATTAAATCTACCAGCTCTAAGAAAGAAAATAGGACAGATAATATGATGGGGTACTCTTATTTCTACACTGAGATCCCTACTAGCATCCAATTTCTCAATTACACTAACATTATCTTTTTGTAAAACTAATCTTAACCCATCTTCTTGTTAGATATGTGTGCCCTAGAAGTCAGAATTAGCTGACATTTGTAATACACTTTTAAGAGCAAAATTATAATTTTGATTATAAATAATAAAATAGATTATTTTCTATCATAAATATGTATTTAGTGTCTGTGATACATCCCTTGAGTTAATGGTAATGATAATTCTTATTTTCAAGAGTTGAAAATTTAAGATAAGAATTTTCATTATTAACTTATAAAATGCTCCTGACCGTAGGATCATCATGAGGATGGTGACTGATCTGGAAGGTTAGTGTACAATCACTTCTTTATAGTAGATGAGTCTTGAGTCTATGGTGTAGAGACATTAGAATGAAAGTATGGATACTCATTAGAGAATAAGGACACTGAGCATGACCACCTCAAGCAGTCATAAGGAAGTCTATCTTCTCATCAATAATTAGCTTAAAGCTGCAGTGGTGTATCTGATTCTTTGACTTGAGGTGCATCGACAATTCACCCAGAGGGTATTATAGTTTGACTACATCATGACTCGGTCTTCTAGCCATTCGAAACCCTGAGGTGTATGTTGGCTATAGCATGTTCATTATAGGAATTGGATTGCACCAAGAGAGAATCTATCTACCTCGGTAGAAGAGGAGCAGCCCTATGATGATTATGAGAATCAAGTCCATAAGTCCATGGCTATGGCAAAGTAAAATAATAGAAAGAGTTTCTATTAAGATTTTTACATCAGACTTGAATTAAATGATTAAATCATATGACAAGAATTAGGGTTTGATGAGTTCACCTTAACCCTAATCTGATCGGGACTTAAGATAGAAGAACTTAATCACACAGGTAGCTGCACTAAGAGATTCATTTTTAGTTTTAATGGATTGCCACAATATACTGTTAGGTATCACTGATGGATTTTGGGAGCAATTAGAATGATTTAGATGATCGATCATTCTAGTTGTTTGAATCAAAAAAGTTCTGATCCATCGAAAGGTATTTTGATGATGTCGATGATAGAGATCGCGACATATCCCATTACCATACAGAACTGAATCTAACTATATCACACAAACAAGAGTTTAGATCTGGATATCATCAATTGGACTAATCTAGTTCAATTGATTTGAATTAGATTCAATAAAGTTCAAGAAAATCGTGCTAGCTCACGATTGAGCCTAACGTTCTCCTTCTACAATCATTAAAAGTTATCTCGACTGAGCCAAATATATTTATGCTCACTTAGGTATCTTTACTTGGTCTGACTAAAGCTTGTCCAAATCAAAAAAGAATTATTCTAATTTATGAAATAAATTAAAGATAGCACCTACCATTTTTCGTCATTTGTCAATTTTTGTCCTTTGACTTTGGTCAAACGTTGACCTTTGACACTTAGACATCTATCTATATGTCATACACCCATAGGAGAGTAGATAGGGGATTGTCCCCTTACTGAAAAATGAAAAGGAGGGGGTGCATGCCTAGGGAGGTGTGCGCCCAAGGATAGGGATGCCTAGAGTCTCATACAGATGGAACTCCAGGTTGCTTCTTGGAATCAACTTAGGAGGTGCCAAGGGACTCTGCTTTGATCAATCTTGGTGCCACCTAAGGATGATTTGAGGGGGGTCTCATCTGATTGGATCAGGTGATATCATTCCATCAATCAGATTTAGATCTAATTGTATGAAGCGACGTGATTGGCCAGGATGATGTGGCACTGCATGGCACAACAGGGTCTATACAAATCCTATCTACGCCAAGCTTTAAAAGATCACCCATAGCCCATGCCACAAGGCTACCCCTCTCCCTCCTTCATGCCATCTTCAGATCCCCTCTTTCCTCTCCACGCCCAAGAAAATTTAGGCTCTAGTTTGGTGCGATCCAGGCAAGAGAAAGGCGACGAGAAAGGAAGAAGGCAGCATTGCTATAAGAGATGATTCCATATCTTCAAAAGGAGTTTTGAAGATCTTTCAAATTATATTTAGATCTGATATTTGGAGAGATGATAAAGAAGGAGAAGATCTCCAGATCCAGTCTGAATGAATACTGATAGAGGTCAGGCACTTGCGTGGCTAGATCCAGAACCTCAGGCAATCGACAAGATCATCATAGGATAATCTAATTACCTAATAAAAGGTATAAAATTAAATCAAATTTAATTTATTTTTATTTTATTTTATTAGATCTATAAAATTAGATCTAACATATCTCATATCTGAATTAAAATCAAAAGAAAAATTTTTGAAATATCTCTCTTGATCCAATCAAGATCTGAACGAACCTGATCCAAAAAATTAAGATTTTTTCTTCAATTGGTATCAGAGCCAGGTTCTAACAAACTATTTAGATCAGATTTAAATTTATTTTTAATTTAATAATTAGATAATTTTATATATCACATGAGATGTGATTAGATCTGAATCAAAAAAATTAAAATTAAATAATTTAGATCTAAGTTTTATAAGATGCATGACTAGTTGTAAAATAGAATTATTCTATACATAGTTTTATATGATCATAATTTAATTAAATTAAGTTATAATTTTAGATCTATTTATTTATTATTTTTTAATATTATAATTATTATAATAATATCTAAAAAATAAAAAATAAAATTATTTAATTTTTGGTTCATATGAGATATGATGAATGCATGTTTAGACTAGTTGTAGAATAGTTCTATATAATTATCTAGAATAGAATTTATTTTGATATGATCAATTTAAATTTAATTTTTTAGATAAATTATAAGATAATTTAGAACTAAAAATATGCATGATATGATACATGAGATGTATGCAAAATATGTTTATAGTTAGATCAATTTTTATACATGAGATATATGATGTAGATCTAACTAGTTTTGTAGTCTTATATTTCTGATTAAGACATTTTCCTTTGCCGTCCGATCATAAGAACAAAGTAGGCTTTAAATAACCTCTCCTTCCATTCGATGGGGTATTCTTATAATATATAGAGGTGTTGTGCATTCATCCTTAATCATAAATCAAGAACTTATTTTTTGTAAAATCCTAGATCCTGAAACCCTAAGATTTTATTTACATATTTTGTTTGTGAACCCTAAACATAATTAAGAATTAAGATTATGAGACATATGTTAGATCTAAAATTGAGAATTAAAGATCTAAGATATATTCATAAAATTGGGTTCGAACTTGGGTAGCTCAATTAGGTCTAAGCAATTGATCAAATCGAATCAAGAGTTGGTTAGATGGAATCAACAGTGCTTAAATTGACTAGCCTAATAGGATTAAGTCTGGATCAAGATCGAGTCATGTGAGTGATCGATCAAGCTAAGACCTAATTAGGCTCAGTGCTTAGAGTCTGGATTGTAGGCTAACCTGATTAGTTTTGGCTTAATAATTTGGTGTCTAAGATAAGTTTGGCAGATACGATCAACTGATTTTTAATTGAGAGCTACTCGACTCAAATGCATTCTTATCGAATTAATGGCATATCCCTTCCACCGATCTCACTTATCTGGCCATATTTGTTGGCTCAGTTTTAATCTGAGGTGGTCAATAATCTGAGCTAACCCATGCCACTAGGTTAGTCATAATAGTTATGACTATATCAAGTCTAGTTTAATGAGATCTAAATTAAAATTTTCTAAGAAATGATTAAGTCTAAGGTCTTCTATCATTGTAGATGTATGGGCCCTTTTCAGGGTTGATTGTTCTCGACTGGTTATAGTGATTCAGTTGCACCGAGAAGATACAACCATATCGATTAGGCATTGGATGCTACGAACTGGAGGATGGATTGGGTTCAATATTTTGGATACGATGAGAGACTCAATTAGGAATCCAGTCTGTGCAAATGGTGGGTCTGACTTAACTAAGGAGTGGATCAATATTTCGGACATGGTGAGATTCATGAATTAGAGATCAAGTTTGGATGCACCATGATTAAAGAATTATTGAACAAGAGTTCTTCACTCATTAGCTAACCCATCACCAATAACTATTAGGTGAGGTGATGAGTCGGTTGGTGGGACCGCATCATCCACTAGAAATCATTGATCGTGAAGATTTTTGCATCTCTATAGAGGAAGTGTAGGAATCTGAGAAAATAGTGGAAGCTAATTTATTTAAAAATAAAACTTCTAAATAAATTGGTCAAGTCTTAATTATAATATCTAACTAAAAACTTTGACTCTCTATAGAAAAATATCTACGTCCAACCCACTAGCACATATCTTAGACACCCATAGACTGACTGAATCCAATTATAAGGATTGGCTTTGAAATTTTAAAATTATTTTAGATTCTAAAAAATTAACTCATGTATTGGACTAGGACCCTCTCACCTTACCAGCTCGTCCATTCGCTAAATAGAGAGCGTCTCTTGATAAATGGACGGATAAAGATAACAAGGCTAGATACTACATATTGGGCTCGATGTCTGATGAGCTTTAGTGCCAATATGAAGATATCAAGACTGCTTGCCAAATATTGGCTCACTTACAAGAGATGTTTGATGAACAGAGTCACACGGTCAAGTATCAAGTCACTAAACGACTATTCAAGGCTAAAATGCGTGATAGACAGTCAGTCTAAGATTATTGTCTGATAATGATCAAGGACTTGGAAGAGCTTGAGAAGCTCAGAGTGAAGTTGGACCTGGATCTGTAGAATGATATAATTTTATAATCCTTGACTGATGTATATGGGCAGTTCATCATGAACTACCATATGCATAAACTTCAAAATTCTCTGATCGAACTTATGAACATGCTGGTTACCGCTGAGCTTTTCATGAAATATTCTAAAGGCTCAATGCTTGCTATGAAACAGACTTTTTCTAAGAGAAAGTCTTTTGAAAAGAAGAAGAAGTCTATGAAAAAGCAGAAGATGGAAGAAGGAAAGAAGAAAAAAGCAGAGCTGAAGAAGAAGGCTGCTAACAAAGAAAAGTATTTCCATTGCAAAAATGATGGCCACTGAAAGCAGAACTGCCCTACTTACCTGGCCATCCTGAAGAATAAGATGGAGAGAGGTCCTTCTGAAGGTTTGCTCGTTATTGAGCCTAACCGTACGATTTCTTCTACATCCAGTTGGGTGCTTGACTCTAGTTCTAGTGCTCATTTGTGCACTTCTATACAGGATCTTGAGGATAGTAGGAGGCTGAGAGATGGTGAGATGATCCTACGCATCAAAAATAGAGAAAGAATTGCTATCGTGGCCGTAGGAATATACCCGCTTCGACTACCATCTGATTTAGACCTAGTATTAAAAGATTGTTATTATGTGCCTGCAGTAAGCAAAAATTTGATTTCTGTTTCATGCCTAATACTAGAAGGCTATGTAATTAGTTTTCTTAAGGACCATTATAACATTCTTTATGAAAGACATAAAATTGCAAGTGATTTTTTTATTAACAATCTTTACCAGTTATATATTGATGTATCTATTTTTAATATCGAGCAAAATGTGAATGCCATGAAACGACCTAGGGATAGTCCAAACGATAGATATCTATGGCACCTAAGACTAGGTCAACAGCAGAAGATAGGATTAAAAAATTAGAAAAAATTGGACTATTGAGTCCATTGACTTTCGAGTCATATCCAATTTATGAATCTTATCTTCATGGCAAAATAACTAAGCTTCCTTTTGTAGGACATGAAAAAAGGGCCACGGATCTTCTTATCCTAATACATACTGATGTGTGCGACCCATTTGATGTGCTGGCTAAAGATAACTTTGTCTACTTCATAACCTTTACCAATGATTTATCTAGGTATGGATATGTGTATCTTATGAGACATAAGTCTGAAGCTTTTGAAAAGTTCAAAGAATTCAAACATGAAGTAGAAAAGCAAACTGAAAAATCCATTAAGATTCTTTGATCAGATCGAGGAGGTGAATACCTTAGTCAAAAATTTCTGAACTATCTCAAGAAAAATGGCATAGTTTTTCAATGGACTCCACCTGAAATACCTCAACTCAATAAAATTTCAGAATGGAGGAATCGGACCCTATTAGATATAGTCTGATCCATGATGAGCTTCACAGACCTTCCTGATTTTCTTTGGGGATACTATTTGTTAACTGCAATATACTTACTGAATAGGGTTCCTTCTAAAACTGTTCCTACCACACCATATGAGATATGGTATGCTAAGAAACCAAGTTTAAGTCATCTCAGAATTTGGGATTGTCCAGCTCATGTCAAAAGATAACAAGTGGACAAGTTAGACTTTAGGTCCTTTAGAGCTCAATTTATAGGATATTCTAAAGAGTCATTAGGATATTATTTCTATATTCTAGAAGATCATAATATGATTGTGAGTTGACATACCATCTTTCTTGAAAAATAGTTTATTCAAGACAGCGGCATTGGAAAGTAGATCAAACTCGATGAGAAAGTCCAACAAGAGCAACGAGCTAAAGACCAAATGGAACCAAATCAGATTGAGCCAATACAAGCACTACCTCCTCCACCTCATAGATCGAAAAAGATTTTTCATCCCGCTGAGAGGTACTTAGGTACTATTTCAGAGAAAATAGAAAAAATGTTCCTTGTAGGTAATGAGGTTCATGGTGATGATCCCAAAATCTATAACAAGACGATATCGGATATCGACTCCGAAAAATAGTTAGAGATAATGAAGTCAGAAATTGACTCAATACACTCAAACCAAATTTGGACCATGGTAGATCCATCAGAAGGTATAGTACCTATTGGGTGTAAATGAATCTACAAGAGAAAGATTGGTGCAGATAGAAATGTGGAGACATTCAAAGCTAGATTAGTGGCAAATGGTTATAGTCAATGCAAAGATATTGACTATCAGGATATCTTTTCGCTAGTAGCTATGCTAAAATCCATCTGCACATTGCTTGCTGTTGCAGCCTATTTCAATTATAAAATATGGCAAATGGATGTAAAAATGGCATTCTTAAATAGATATCTTGAGAAAAATATCTATATGGAACAGTCGCTAGATTTCACATTTAGTGATGCTGATCATAAGGTATACAAGCTGTAAAGGTCCATATACGGGCTTAAGCAAGCATCTCGGAGCTGGAATACTCATTTTAATATTGTGATCAAATTATTTAGTTTCATCAAGAATGATGAGGAACCATGTATCTTCAAAAAGATCAGTGGGAGCGCTGTTGTCTTTCTCGTATTATACGTAGATGATATCCTCCTTATTGGGAATGATATTCTCATGATAACCATAGTTAAAATATAGTTATCCAAAGAATTCTTCATGAAAGACCTAGAAGAAGCATCCTTTATTTTAGGAATTAAGGTCTATAGAGATAGACCAAATAGGATGCTAGGACTTTCATAGAAAATGTACATAGAAGAAGTGCTAAAAAGATTTAGCATGAAAAATTCTAAGAGGGGTTTGGTACCTTTCAGACATGGCATTCATCATTCTAAGAAGATGTGCCCTAGTACACCTGAGGAAATAGAACGCATGAGCAAGATCTTTATGCTTCAGCAATAGGGAGCCTCATGTATGCCATGTTATGTACACGACCTGATATAGCCCATGCTATGAGTGTCACGAGCAGATATCAGTCGAATTCAGATGAAGAACACTGAACTTCTATAAAATGTATCCTTAAGTACTTGAGAAGAACTAAGGATATGTTGTTGGTTTTTGGTAATGGAGAACTCCAAGTCCAGAGATATATAGACTCAAATTTTATGTTCGATGTAGATGATCGAAAGTCAACATCTGAAAGTTTGTTTGTGCATAATGGTGGTGCTATCAGTTGGAAGAGTTTCAAGCAGACAGTGATAGCAGATTCCACCATGGAAGCAGAATACATCGTGGCATCAGAAGCTACGAAGAAGGCATTATAGTACAAGAAGTTTGCTACAGAAATTAGAGTGATGCCATCAGATGCCATTCCTCTATACTGTGATAATAATGACACCATGGCTCTTGCTAAGGAGTCGATGTCTCACCAAAAATCCAAGCATATCGAGCGACGATATCACTTCATCCATGATTACTTCGAGAAGGATTACGTCAAGGTCAAGAAAGTCAACTCCACAGACAATGCGGTGATCCACTCATAAAGTCGTTGGGCCAGCAGAAGATCAAAGCCCACTCTGAGAAGATGGAACTTAGATTTATAGCCAATTGACTTTAGGTCAAATGGAAGTTTGTTAGATATGTATGCCCTAGAAGTCAGAATTGACTGACACTTGTAATACACTTCTAGAGATAAAATTATAATTTTGACTATAAATAATAAAATAGATTATTTTCTATCATAAATATGTATTTAGAGTCTATGATACATTTTTTGAGTTAATGGTAATGATAATTCTTATTTTCAAGAGTTGAAAATTTAAGACAAAAATTTTCATTATTAACTCATAAAATGCTCCTGACCGTAAGATCATCATGAGAATGGTGATTGATTTGAAATGTTAGTATACAATCGCTTTTTTATATTAGATGAGTCTTGGGTCTACGGTGTAGAGATACCAGAGCGAAAGTATAGGTACTCGTTAGGGAACGAAGGCACTGAGCATGACCACCTCGAGCAGTCATAAGGAAATCTATCTTCTTATCAATGATTAGCTCGAAGCTATAGTGGTGTGTCTGGTTCTTTGATCTGAGGTGCATCGATAGTTCACCCTGAGGGTGTTATAGTTTGACTACACCATGACTCGGTCTCCTAGCCATTTGGAACCCTGAGGTATATGTTGGCTATAGCATGTTTATTATAGAAATTGGATTACACCAAGAGAAAATCTATCTACCTCGGTAGAAGAGAAGCTGCCCTATGATGATCATGAGAATCAAGTCCATAAGGCTATGGCCATGGTAGAGTGAAATAATAGAAAGAGTTTTTATTAAGATTTTTACATCGGACTTGAATCAAATGATTAAATCATATGACAAGAATTAGGGTTTGACGAGTTCACCTTAACCCTAATCTGATTGGGGCTCAAGATAGAAGAACTTAATCACACAGGTAGCTGCACTGAGAGGTTCATTTTCAGTTTTGATGGATTGCCATCATATACTACTAGGTGTCACTAGTGAATTTTGGGAGCAATTAGAATAATTTAGATAATCGATTATTCTAGTTGTTTGAATCAAAAAAGTTCTGATCCATCGAAAGGTGTTTCGATGATGTCAATGATAGAGATCATGACATATCCCATTATCATACAGAATTGAACCTAACTAGGTCACACAAATAAGAGTTTGGATTTAGATATCATCAATTAGACTAATTCAGTTTAATTGATTTGAATTAGATTCAATTAGGTTCAAGAAAATCATGCTAGCATACGATTGAGCCTAACGTTCTCCTTCTATAATCATTAAAAGTCATCTCGAATGAGCCAAATATGTTTGTGCTCACTTAGGTACCTTTACTTGATCTGACTGGAGCTTGTCCAAGTTAGAAAAGGATTGTCTTAATTTATGAGATAAATTAAAGACAACACCTGCCATTGTCCATCACCTGCCAATTCTTGTCTTTTGACTTTAGTCAAACAATGACCTTTGACACTTAAACATCTGTCCATGTGTTATGCACCCATAAGAGAGTAGATAGGAGATTATCCCCTTGCTGAAAAATAGAAATAAGGGGGTGCACGCCTAGGGAGGCATATGCCTAAGGATAAGGATGCCTGGAGTCTCATATAGATTGGACTCCAGGTTGCTTCTTGGAATCAACTTAGGAGGCGCCAAGGAACTCTACTTTGATCAGTCTTGGTACCACCTAAGGATGATTTGAGGGGGCTCTCATCTGATTGGATCAGATGATATCATCCTACCAATCAAATTTAGATCTGATTGTATGAAGCGATGTGATTGGCCGGGATGATGTGGCATTGCATGGCGCAGTAGGGTCTATAAAAACTCTATCTGCACCAAGCATTAAAGATCACCCATAGTCCACACCACAAGGCTGCCCCTCTCTCTCCTCCATGCCATCTTCAGGTCCCCTCTCTCCTCTCCATGCCCAAGAGAATTTGGGCTCTAGTTTGGTACGATCCAGGCAAGAGAAAGGCGACGAGAAAGAAAGAAGGCAGCACTGCTACAAGAGATGATTCCAAATCTTCAAAAAAAGTTTTGAAGATTCTCCAAATCATATCGAGATCTCATATTTGGAAAAGTGATAAAGAAGAAGAAGATCTTCAGATCCAGTCCAAGTGGATACCGATAGAGGTCAGGCACTTTCATGGCTAGATCCAGAACCTCAAGCAATCAATAGAATCATCACAGAGTAATCTGATTATCCAATAAAAGGTACAAAATTAAATCAAATTTAATTTATTTTTATTTTATTTTATTAGATCTATAAAATTAGATCTGAAATATCTTAGAACTGAATTGAAATCAAAAAAAAAAATTTTGAAATATCTCTCTTGATCCAATCAAGATCTGAACGAACCTGATCCAAAAAATCAAAATTTTTTCTTCACTTCTTTATTCAATAATCTATCAGAGGTAGATCTTTCACATGGTAGATGAATGAGAAATCCAAGTTGTTGAGATCAAATTCTACTTCAACACCTTTAACTAGGGACCTTACCCTCCCATCCGAAAATACAAAGTTTTGATAGAACTCCTGAACTAAATCAATAAAAACAGTTTCTTTCATTGTGTAGAGGGAACCCCAACCTAAAGATTCTCTAGAGAAAAACCAATCTTTCTCTAAAAACCAAAAATCAATATTTCCCCCTAGCGAAATTTTTCTACTGGAGAGGGATTTTTTGCTGGAAGTTATTGGAGAAGTAGAGGGTGCCGGAACTGGTGCAGGATATGGAACTGATGCAGCTCTCTTCTTTCTCTATTCTTCTTCAAGCCCGCGAATGGACTTTTGGCATTGGGGAAGCTTCATCTGAGGTGCCATTTGTCGAGCAGTAGTGGAACAGTAGGATGGTGATGGAAAAAGTGAAGAAAGCCAAAGCATGCAAGCAATTTATCTAAGAATGTGGATTTTGCCAAGAAGAGTTTGGGTTCGATTGAAGATTAGGGCTTGCGGTGGGTAAAGAAGCATAAGAGAAATGATCCGAATAGAAGATTAATAGGGCAGATGATAGTCAGGACATCATTTTGGAGGAGGTTTGGTGCAGTTTGGAAATAAGTTATGGAGGGATTTTGGCAAAAAGGGATTCGGTGGGAGAGAAGGAAAGAATGCCTAGGTGAGAGAAAAAGAAAGGATCGCTCTTCATGCAGAAGGAAAGATGAATAGAATTTATTTCATGTAAGATAGAACAAAGGACTAAAATGCCCAAGCGGCATCCCTTAGGTCATCCCTTTTTGAAGGGGGCGACCCAAGGGGCATCCCATCCAATTTAAAAATCCAGTTTACCTTCTTTTTGAATAAATTAATGATCAAAAGTGAGAATCAAGAGATTTTTATCAAAGAAAAAGAGTGGATTACTTTTCAAAGGATCATTGATAGGATGATTTTAAGAAGGATCACTTGAAATCTCTAAGATAGTGGATCCAAGATACGTAATTCTCTTCTAATTTCATAAAATTTATCTTCATTTAATGGTTTTATAAAGATGTCTGCCAATTATTTTTTAGAGCAAACAAAGTCAATAAATACATCACTACTTTGCACATACTCTCTTATAAAATGATATCTAATTTTGATATATTTTGATCTAGAATGTTGAATTAGATTTTTAATTAAATTAATGACACTAGAGTTATCATATTTTATGGAAATGTTATTAAGTTTCACTCAAAAATCTTTGAGTTGTTGCTTAATCCATAAGATTTGAGCACAACAACTTCCAACTGCAATATATTCAGCCTTAGCCATAGACAATGCCATCAAATTTTATTTCTTATTAAATTAAGAGATTAAGTTTACATAAAAAAATTGACAAATTTCAATACTGCTTTTTCTATCTAACTTACATCTTGCAAAGTCTATACCTGACTATCCCATCAAATTTATGGATGATTGTTTAGAGAATCATAAGCCTAAAGTTTGAGTTCCATTTAAGTATTTCAAGATTCTTTTAACAGTATCTAAGTGAGATTCTTTAGGATTGGATTGAAATCTTGCATACATACAAATACTGAACATAATATCATGCCTACTAGTAGTCACTACTATAAAAATAGCCTATGATAGTGTATACTATGACAGTGGTTTTCAAAACCGCTGCCATAGCTCCTACGGTAGCGATTTTCATTAACCGCTGCCATAGGTCGGACCTATGGCAGTGGTTTATGTAACTGCTACTATAAATCTGATATATAGCAGTGGTTATCGAAAATCACTATCGTAGGTCGGACCTATAGCAGCGGTTCCTAAAAATCGCTGCTATAGATCGACCTATAGTAGCGGTTCATTGTAACCGCTGCCATAAGTCGGACCTATAGCAGTGGTTATTATGAACCATTGCTATAAGTTGATTTATGGTAGTGGTTAATTATAATCACTGTCATATATATATATATTTTAAATATTATATAATTTTAAAATTTAATATTCATCTTCATCATTCATTATCTAAATAATTATTATTAGAGTATCATCGCAAAAGATCATCTCGATCCGATGGCCCTAGCTTCATCGATCAAAATAATTAATTTCAATGACCACAAATGATGATGCAATGATTTGATAGATGGAGACCTCTGATGGATCCAAAAATCTGTAATGATGATGTTTGTAGCATACTAGCAAAGTTTCACTTCAATCGGATATCATTATCTTGGTCAATTTAGTATAGGTTACTTTCGACCGTTAAATGATAAATGAGTGATCAAAGGATCAAACGATGTCTGATTATAAGATAATCTATTTTATAAATAATATTAACTATTATTTTAATCATTTTTTATAGTGATAATTATAAAATTCAACTCGTGAGATAAAGAATGATCTAAAACTATACGTCTTCTGATAACCATGCTGAAACTTCACTGATTGTTATGCTCGTGCTTTTGCAATATCTGCTTAACATGAATAGTTTATATGATAATAATTTAAATTTTACTATCATTATTGTATAAAATATTTAAAATTATAATAAAGATTATTTAACTAAAAAATTATCTCATAATCGAACGTCGTTTAACCCTTTGATCGCTTGTTTCTAATTTAATGGCCAAAATAATTCTATACTAAATTAACCATGATAACGATAGCAGATTGAAGTAAAACTTTGATAGTATACTAAAAATATCATCAAAATTATCATTGCAGATTTTTGAAGCCATCGAAGATCTTCATCTATCAGATCATCGCATCATTGTTCGTGATCGTCGAAATCAAATTTTTTTGATCGATGAAGCTAGGGCCATCGGATCAAGGCGACCTTTTATGATGATACTCTAATGATAATTATTTAGATAATGAATAATAAAGATAGATATTAAATTTTAAAATTATATAATATTTAAAAAAAATAAAAAAATTATTTTTCATCTATGGCAGCGGTTATCAAAAATCGCTGCTATAGATCTACAGCAACAATTCTATAACGACTGTTATAAATCTATAGTAGTGATTTTGGATAACCACTATCATAGATCTTGATAACCACTATCGTAGATCTATGGCAGTGGTTCGATAACTGCTACCATAGGTTAGGTTAAAAATTTCTAAATTTTTTCTTTCCTCCCATGCGCGCTCGATCTCTCTCTCTCTCCCTCCTCTTCATCATCGGTGAGGCTTCTTCCCCCCCGACTGGCATTGCCCCTCCTCCCCTCCGACCGACGTCACCTCTCCTCCCCTCCGATCAATGTCGCCCCTCCTCCCCCCGACTGGCGTTGACCTCCTCCCCCCGACCGACATCGCCCCTCCTTTCCCCTCGATCGGCGCCACCCTCCTTCCCCCTCCCTCTCCGACCCCCTATCCCCAGCCGCCCCTCCCCACCACCAGCCACCCCACCCGACCCTCCACACCTCCATCCGACCCTCCCTCGACCTTCAGCGAAACCTCCCTCCGACGAACCTCCATCCAACCCTCCCTCGGTCCCCACGAAACCCCCCTCCGGCGAACCCCCTCCACCCTCGCTCAACCCCACATGAAACCCCACCCCTCTCCCTCCCCCATCCGACCCTTCCTCGATCCTCAGTGAACCTCCTTCCGACGAACCCCCATCCAACCCTCCCTTGACCCCCTATGAAACCTCCTTCCAGCGAACCCCTATCCACCCTCGATCCTTCATCGGCCCCCTATGAAATCCCTCCCCCATACTCTATCCTCCTCCGACCCCAGTGCGAAACCAAACCTCCTTTCCGATGAGCCCCCTCCACCCTCCTTCAACCCCTGCAAAACTCCAGCCCCCCACCACCACCATTCTGATCCTCCTTCGATCGAGTGCGAAGCCTCCTTCGGCCTCCTCGTCACTATGCTCCCCATCTTCGGCCGCCCCTGCTCTCTCTCTCTCTCTATTTCTTCTTTTTCTCTCTTCTCTATCTCACTATCTAGCTTTTATTTTGTAGATTACCTCTAGTGTTGTCATCCTCCTCTAACATCATCGTCGGTGACCCTTGAAGCTTTTGATGCGACCCGCTCTCTGTAGCCGTAGGTATAATTTTTTTTTAATTTTATAATATTATTTATTAATCATATATAATAAATATTCTAAATATTTATTATAAATATTATAATTATCTATATATCATAGTTTTTGGGTCGTGTCATGGTAGTTGCCTTGGGTCGTATCGTGATGGTAGCCTTGGACTAGATCTATCAATGAGTTGGATTTGGATCAGAATCTAGATAATTAGATTCAAACCTAATTTTAATTACTGGTACTGAATCCAAATCTGAATACCCGATGAGTCTGTACTTGAGAGAGGAAGGAAGGAATCCAGCCTCGCCGCCATCATTAATTATTTATGAATGTAATTCATATTATAGAATTTATTGCATAATATTTTTTAGATGTTTATATCTTGTTGCTTTTGTTTATTGCATTGCATAATGATAGACCCATCAATTGATTAGTGTACATAATCTCCGGCATCCATATAATTATATATAATTATACGGATTAGAGAATTATGTACAATGATCAATTGATTGTCCAATATGGATAGTTTAAAAATTATAGATAATTCTATAGATAATTATAGTAATCAAATGATATGCTAAGAATTTTAAATAAAATTTTGGATAGTATTATCCTTTTATTCTCCATACACAGAAAAACTAAGAAAAAATGCTGCCAAAATTTTATTCGATCCCTATTGCATATCATTTGATTACTTAATGAACCTATAGAATTAATGCAATTTTTGAATGGGATAAGACATATCTTTACCTATTAGTTGATGATAGGGTGCATTTATTGCATATCTAAAAATGATATTTAATTTGAGTTTTACACATGATTTACTTACAGTATTATCATTTTTTAAATGGATAAGAGATGGATGAAGTTTAGTAGGCTCTCGTCAGAATATGAGGCTGGACTTCAAAAATTTCTTGATTATGCTATAGAAAAATTTGGGGACCATAGACTAATCCAATATTCTTGTAAAAAGTTTATGGATGGGCCATGGCTAACTCATCAAGATGTCAATGATCACCTCACTATTTATGGCTTTAAAGTCGATTATGAAATTTGTTGGGACCAACATGGTGAGGGTAGGCCATAAGGAGGCGATCAACCTAAAGAGAGAGTGAAACAAATGGTTTGTGATATTTTTTCATTTGTTGGCCATAATGATGGTGCATGTACATCCATGTCTGATCCTGTGATTGATTGAATAACAAACGGTGAGGATGTAGAAAAGATCCATAAGTTGATGGAGGGTGCTAATATTCTATTGTATCTTGAATGTGAAAAGATGGTGAAGCTTGAGTTCTTAATTTGGTTGTATCATACGAAATGCTCGAATGGATTCAGTAATAATGGAGTGAACTGCATACTAGAGCTTTTGGAGGATATTCTTCCAGATGATGGATGAATTTTGAAGAATAATTATAAGACATCAAAGATTAATAAACAGCTGGACTTTACTTATACCAAGATATATGCATGTCCCAATGATTGCATGCTCTATTGAAAGGAGGATGTCAACCGTAATGAATGCATGAGGTGCGGTGTATCAAGATGAAAATGGAATAAAGATGGCACATCGACTCGTGTACCTCAAAAGTTGATGTGGCACTTTTTTTTGATTCCGAGACTACAAAAGTTATTTATGTCGGCAAAGACATCGAAGGACATGAGATGGCATGAAGAGGATCGAACAAGAGATGATGCATTAAGGCATCCAACCGATAGAGAAGCATGGCAGAAGTTTAATGAATTACATTCCAACTTTGCACAAGAGATATGTAATGTGAGGTTGGGCTTATCGTACGATGGTTTCAACCCGTTCAAGCATATGATACTGTCCATAGTGTATGGCCAGTATTTATTCATGTTTACAACCTTCCACCATGGATGTGTATGAAAAAATCCTTTGCTTTCATGATAGTGCTCATCCCTGGACCGATGAAGGTGGGTAATGACATTGATGTTTATTTACAGTCTTTTATTATCGAGCTGAAATAGTTATGGAGCATTCAAGGTGTTCTAACTTTTGTTGCTTTGCTAAATGAGTCATTCTTCATGTGCGCTGCACTTTTGTGGACAATAAATGACTTTCCAGCCTATGCCCTAATGTCGGGTTGGATCATCAAAGGTGAGCTAGCATGCCAGGTCTGTGGAAGAAACATCCGATCTAGAAGGTTGTCACATCGAAGAAGCTTTTGCTATATGGGGCATCGATGTTTTCTCCATCAAAATCATCCATATAGAAGGGATGTACGCTCTTTCTATGGCACTGTTGAAGAAGATGAGGCGCCTGGTCGGATGTCTAGGAGTGAAGTACTTAGAGAGTTGGATGGTCTTAATGTTGAATTTGGAAAAGATGATTCGATTGATGATAAAAAAAGAAGTGTCGATCAAAGAAAGATGACACACACTTTAATTAGAGGAAAAAGAGCATCTTCTTTGACTTGCCATATTGAGAGATAAACTTATTACACCATTGTTTAGATATAATGCATATTGAAAAGAATGTGTGCAAGCTCCTTTTGGCAACAATCATGAATATCAAGGATAAGACCAAGGATGACTTGAATTCTCAACTTGACTTGAAAGAATGGGGTATTAGAAGATCACTCCATCCAGAGCCAGTAGGGGAAGAATAGTGGAGGCTTTCTCATGCATGCTATGTTATGAATGCCTCTGAACGGTCCACATTTTTTCATGTGTTGGAGAACATAAAGATCTCAGATGGATACTCAAGCAACATATCAAAGCATGTGAATAGTAAGAATGTCAAATTTAGGGGATTGAAGACTCATGATTATCATGTATCGATGCAGGAATTGATTCCAATAGCTATTCACCGCGTATTACCAAAAAATGTTAGAATGGCAGTTATTCGTCTTTGCAACTTTTATAGAGATATTTGTGCAAAGAGGTTGCTTAAGAAAGATGTGAAGAAAATGAAGGCAAGGGCGGTGACTATATTATGTGATCTAGAGAAGATATTTTCACCATCATTTTTCATGGTTATGATGCATCTCACCGTGCACCTTACGGAGGAAGTTGCACTTGGAGGCCCAGTATTCTACCGATGGATGTATCCTACTGAGAAAAATATTCAAATTCTAAAATCTTATATAAGAAATATGAATCGTCCGGAGGGATCTATAGTAGAAGATTATTTGGATCAAGAGTTTATGGATTTTTTGTACCATGTACTTAAACAAGCTCGAGACACGTCGTAATTGGCCAATGAAAAATCAGGATGATTAGTATGAGCCAATTGAGCCTACATTTGAGTCTATTCCATAGCTAGGTGGACTTTTCATTTCATACCACCTCACTAATTTGAGCATTAAGGAAAAGGATAAGGCACACCACTATGTGCTCTTCAACTGTGATGTCATTGAGCCGTACATAAGATGAGTCACTCAGCATTATTTATTTCATAATAATTAAAAAAATACCTAATTATACCTAAATTTATTTTTGTGCATGCAACAAACACAAGAAGGTCATAAGAGTAAAATACGGTGCTCTAAGTATACGGAAGAAAGAGAAAATGCATAGCAATAAATTTTCTGAATGGTTCAAAGATCATGTAAGTGATTATATATTCTTGCCTGGAACAACTTATAGAAACATATTTACTAATTAGGTGTTATCTCCTTAATTAGGTATGGAGATTGTCGCTCCATGATGTGAGCCCTGAAGTGCATGCTCTTTCAATGGACCCTAATCATATCGTGCGTGAGTATAAACAGCTCATCATTAATGGCTATAGGTTTAATATTCACAGCAGGTCCGTAAATATGGCAACACAAAATAGTAACATCATGTTAAGCATCACCACTGGGTGTTATGCTAGCTCAAGGGATTCACAGCCTCGTAAGGAGGATTTGAACTATTATGGCATGATGGAGAAGATAGTCATCTTGGACTATTATTCTAAAGAAAAGATCACGTTGATGAAGTGCGATTGGTTTGACATCTTATCACAATCTAGGATGAAGATTGATGAGTGTGGTTTTACTCTCATTAACATGCAATGCCATCTCTGCATTGAAGAACCGTATATACTGGCCTCCCAAGCTAGTCAAGTCTTCTATGTTAGTGATTCCTTAGAGCCTCAATGGGATATTGTTGTGAGGATGGTGCCTAGGCATATTTTTGATGATACCGAAGTTGATGAAGATGTTGGACCATGCATGCAAAGCACTTCTCTAAGACAAAACTTATCTGGTACTGTCGAGATCCCAGACATATTTGTTAGGAGCGATGATGATGCCATATTGTAGATGCCACTAGACAATGACTTCAACATTCTAGTATAAATTATTAGAGTCTAATTATTAATTTTTATTTAAATTTTTTATTTTTTTTTATTTTGGTCAAAGAGCTCTCTTTCTTCTGATCTTTGGAAGCTTAAGAAAAATGTGTGCCATGTCGGTAGACCGTGCCGTACCGATAGATCATGTCATGTCGATAGATCGTGCCGTATCGGCCACCAAGAGAACCTCCATCTAGTATAAATATTAGAGACTATTTATTGATGCTATACTAATATTATTGTTCAACATGTTATATTGATTAATATTTATTAACATTGCAGATCACGATGGCATCAAAATGGACTTCGAGGATATGTTGGCCCGCATTCCAGCTCCAACACCAGCTCCAGCTTCGACTCTGGCTTCGGCTCTAGCTCCAGCTCCGATGATGTAAATTTAGAAAACTTTTGATGTATTTTATTTTTTAAAAAAATATTATAATAAATTTTATTTGATAATAAAATTTTAGCATTTTAGAATAATTTTATATTTATTATATTTTCTTATGTTATATATCTATATTTATCAAATAAAATATATAAAAAAATAAAAATTTTAATTTTTTAATTATAAAAAGATCTATAATAATAATTTTATAACTACTGCCATATCCGTGCCAACCGCTGCCATAAGTTCCTAGTGCAAACATTGTCAATCGCTGCATTAGACCTATAGCAGTGGTTAAGAAACCACTGCTATAAATTATCTATGGCAGTGGTTATGTAACTACTGCTATAGATAACCTATGGCAGCGGTTACATAACCACTACTATAGGTCGATCTATTGCAGTAATTTATAAACCGCTGTAATAGACTATCTATGGCAGCGGTTCAAACAACCGTTACAACAACTGCTGCCATAGAGCTATGGTGATGATCGCAGTGGCAGTGGTTTTTTGACCGCTGTCATAGCCCTTTTTTATAGTAGTGAGTAAGATAAAGTAAGGATCCTGCTATGCCTCTATAAAGCTTCAAATCAATATTTTTACTATTTTCATTCTTGTTAAGCTTATATGAAGGGCTCATATGTGTGCCAATGCTTTTAGAAGTCTCCATCCCAAATCTTTTTAATAATTCTCTTGTGTATTTGCTTTGGCAAATGAAGATCCCTTCTTTAGACTATTTGTTGTCCAAAGGTAGCAATCCAAGAGGGAGGGATGAATTAGATTTATAAAATTTTTAACCAATTAAACTCTAAAGTAAATATGTGCTTCTAATAAGATCAATTTAAGTGATTGTGTTGTGTATTTGAAATATATATATAATGTAAGCAATAGTTAAACTAAGATGTAAGTAAGCAAAGCTTAAATTAAAATGATGCAAAGCATATATAAAAAGTAAATAGAGCAAGCACACCACAAAGACAAAAAAAATTTATAGTGGTTCGGTGTAATCTTGTACCTACGTCCACTCTTCAAACTCTTCTTAAAAATTTTACTATAATCCTAGATTACAGTGCATTTATTTTAACCTAAGATCATAAACAAATTCAGTTGATTTTGTCGGGCTCACCAACTACAATCCTACACCGATAGTTTTTTCAGGATCACTATCAACCCGATTGATTTTCTAGACTCACCAACCAAAATCTATACACCATTCAATTATCGACTTGGACTAGCCTACATCCCAAGTTTCTTTCCTCCTACAGAAACTTGTAAAAAAATAAAAAATATAAATATAAAAATTCAGCTCAAAACTAATAGCAAAAATGGAACTCTTTTGATGTGCTAAGAAGATGCTGAATATGTACTCTTTCGTAGCTTCTCTTCTTTTTAAATGATGCTGGGAGACTTGCTTGACGTGTTGTGAAAGATGACTCTTGAATGTCCTCTGACTTTGAAGCTCAAATCTCTCTCTTTTTTCTTATTTTTGGATATTCAATGTAACTCCCTTTCCTTGAATGATTTTCTTTCTTCAATTCTTAATCTCTTTTTTTTAAATATTTTTCTTACTATTATACTTGAGAGTGACTCTTGAGTGAGTTTTGGTCGTTAGCAAGCTTGGACTAGTCATTGGAATGAAGAATGACCCGTTGGAGAAGTGCAAAAAATAAGCCATGCAGCCTATCCCGACATTAGGATCGACACCTTTCCTTTAGGTGTCGATATTTTTTCCTCAGGTGTCGATACTTTTTCTTTAGATGTTGACACTTCCTGGGATCCAAAAAATTTCTGCTCTCTATCTTCTATTCTGTGCAATAAAGATCGATTTTGGGGTCATCCTCTGGCATAGGGATCATCTTGGAGGTCGTCCTCTCTATGTGCCAATCCATGCCAGTGCGTGCCAAAATCCTAGGGTCAACATCTTTGCTCCTAGGGTCGACACTTGGACTTCTTAAACTTTAAAAGCTTAAACTTTTTATCTTGTTGCAGGATAGGGGTCGACACCTTTAGCCTTAGGGTCGACATCTGGACTTTCTGAACTTTAAAAACTTGAACTTTTTGCCTCAATTCAAGATAGGGGTCGACACCTTTAGGCTTGGGGTCAACACCTTCAAGTCAGAAACTCAAAAATTTTTCTTTATAAAGCTCTTGACTTGATGATTTTGTGTAGATCTTTTCTTGAATTAATTCTTCAATTTAAGTACCTAAAAAGATCTACATCCACTCATGAGATACATGATTAAATACTCAAATACTCAAAATTTGGCAATCATCAAAATCAATCATGGAATCAATAATCTCTCTCTTTTTTATGATGGCAAAATTTTAAGTATATATATATAAATAAAATTAATGTATTTTAAAAGCTTTACTAGTATAAGTTATGAAGTGATAATATATATAATTATTAATGCATACTTCATAAAGGCTCCCATTTAACTTAAATTTGGATATTTCAAGCATTAACATGAATTGTATTATAAGCTCAAGCATAACGTATACTCAACAAATCCTCTTTTCTTTTTTGACAGCATCAAAAAGCTTATGGGAAGGATCAAAAATGTATCACCAAAATCAAAAAAATTTCAAATCAAGTTCAAGAGAGTATCAAATTTAAACTTCATGGATATTTAACATGAAAAGTAAGCATATAGGATATCAAATTTATATTGATGTCACTCTCCTCCTTTTGAAAATATTTGAATCCTAATTTTATCAAGATATTTAAAGGATAGAGCTAAAACTTTATTTGATACCACTAAAGCAGACTACTTTTGAGTTAGATTAAAAAATTAGAGTTTTTTAAATAAACAAGTGAACATAATAGTTATTCTTTTCTTTTCTTAAAAGAATTCTAACAATTCAACTTGAAAAAGGTATGTAGCTTGAATGTATCAAATAAAAAAAAATTTGGCAAATGATGTTCCAATTTTGAAAGTCTCATATATGATAGAGTGTTAAATTCAGCTTGTTTGTAGCATAGAAAATATTAATTTTTCAAAGAAGTATGGTAATATAGTCAAGTAGATCAAATTTAATAAGTATATATGAATTAAAGGATGAAATTGAATTTTCTTAGCATAAGTCAATTTGAATATTTTAGGATAAAATATGATTTGTCATAAGAAAAATTAGATTTAGAGTATGTTTCAAAATCAATTAAACTCTAATTATTTGTTAAGAGTTTAAACTCCAACATCATTCAAATTATGCAAGTTAAGACTGAAAATTTAGAAGCACATGAAAGTTCAATAGTATTATATAATGAATGTTTATTGATACCATTTTCTAACATGAGTCACTTAGTAACTTCAAACAAATCAAAGTATTTCTCCTCCTTTTTCTTTCAAATTAAGCATATTTAACATGAAATTAAATGAATTTTCAATCACTTTATCATTTCTTCTTTAATGTTTTCTCCTCCTTTGTTTTACAAATATAGCCACTTTCATAACTAAATAAAATTTTAAGATCACAAAGCATTGATTGAGTGAGACAAATCATTAGTTAATTCATATATTAAACAATCAGTCAAATCATTCATTGAAGTTTTAAAATTTATTTCTTTTTATGTTAAATATTTTTATTGTTCTCCCATTTTAGTGAGCAAAATTTTTTAATTCATTTTTTTAGATTATCAAAATTTAATATTTATATTCATTTAAATTATGATTCTTTAGAATTTAATCCTCCTTACTTTTATAGCAAAATCTGAAATCAAAGATATAAAATGATAATAAAATATCAAATAATTTTAATATTGATCAAGCCATTTTGACATCAAATATTTTAATATTGATCAAGGCATCACATTTTTCAATAGAAAAATATTTTTTTATTTACTTCAAAATTTATTTACATGAATTGATTACATATGAGGTCAAAATGCAAACTCCTATATCTTGACAAAAAGTGGATTGCTAGAAAGCTCTAAGACTACATGAGTAATGTCTTAGCATCCTAAGTGAAAGGACCAGGCTCTAAGAACTAGAATTAGATGGAGGAGAAGAAGATGATTCAACATCTGTAGAAGGCTGTCTAGAAGCATCTATCCTCGCAGTAGAGATCTCCTGAATCAATCGAGCAGTCTCCTCTCTGAGCAATGATATGGCCTCTGAGGTGAGTCACTGAATCTCTGAGCTGATAGCTACCACGATCCTCGAGAAGATTCTCTCAACCAATAAGTCCTCATTCAATCTAAAGTGCGGTCTATCTGAGCTCTCTGAATGGTCCATCGGAGCCTTTGTAGTCTCATAAGTCTGCTCTATCAGTGGTGCTGGCTCTACTGGCTCCTTCATCTGAATATTTGGTATAGGTACAATAAATAGAGCCTTAACTAGATCCTCTGCCTGTATCTGAGCTCCTCGATGAACCCAACGAACACCCTATCTCTCGAAATCTATATGATGCAGAAAGTGTTTGTTATATGTATCTGTGTGCATCAGGGCTCTAGAGATCTCTCTACCAAAATCTACCCGATGCTCCTAAAAAATCAAAGTCAAGGCAATCCCATAGGGTAGAGAAGTCCTAGATCTTCCTATCGTATCCTCCATATATCTGATCATAAGTGCTGTGAGGTTCAAGAGGATCTCTCGAATCACATGGTACATGAAGGATATGTCTCTCGCAGCTACAAAATCAAATCTATCGATTTTAGGAAAGAAATCCTACTGGTAATATGATGTAGGAGGCGCATATCAGTAGACAACCGATTGGCACTCACCTCCTCTAAATCACTAATATCTTCTCTTCCTAAAATATATTTAAGCCTTTCTGATCTCTTTTCAAATTTATCAATTTGGCTCCCTTCAGCTCTCATCTTTAGAATTCTTCTAAACTTTTCACTGTCAAAAATAATTAAAACTCTTTTCACCTCGGATTGAATGACCCCATCTCCACTCTTCAAATTTGAATAAAATTCTCTGACTAAATTTGGATAGGTCAAAATATTCAGGGAGTAAAAGAATTTTCACCCTAGATTTCTAAGCTTTCTTCTAAAATCAAATCCATTTCCTTCCAAATTTGAAGTCTACTTTTCTACCTATTGAAACAACCCATGAGACTATGGTTGAACGGGAGGGAGTGGCTCTCAAAGATGAAGGAGCTGCAGGAGGAGGAGATGACGTTGCAGATAGAGGAGACGAAGCTGCCAGAGAGGGAGGAGGTGATCTTTGCTCGGTTCAATGCTTGGAACGTCATTCACGGACAGGGGATGGAGAACGGGATGCCCTAGGGCTCGGAGAACCCGTACGGGGTCTCATTTTCTATCGCATGATCCACTTCACACACGGCATCATCTTCCAAAACATGGGAAGGAGAGAATAAGAAAGCATTTCTAAAGGTTTAGATGGGATAGAGAGGGGGTTCGGAGAGCCCTGTTCGAAGATGCAAGCAAAAATAGAAAAAGGGCAGAGATGGTTCGATTTTTCCCTTTTTTTAAAAAAAGTTTCCAAGAAAGAAGTCGACACCTTGCTTAAAAAGTGTCGACACCTTTGGAAGTGTTGACACCAATGAAACCAAGTGTCGACACCTTTCCAAAATTATTTTAGAAAGGATTTTAGCACAAGTGTCAACACCTATAGGGCTTAGGGTCGACACCTTAAGACAGAACAGTTCAGAGAAAATCCAAATCAAGAGAATTTAAGCAAATTAAAATAAAAAGGATATTCAATTAATTTGTGGGGTCAAGAATGATATTCAAACTGAATTTGGGATTCAATGATTTGATCAAATGAGATGTGATAATCAATCAGATTAGGAGCATTGAGAAGGAAAAATCTAGATATAGGCTCATATATTTGGTTTTAACTAGGAAAGACTTGAATCCTTAGAAAAGACTAAGATGCAATGCAGTTTCAAACATTTGAATTTTATAAGAAGATGAATTATATTCCAATATTTATTTTATGTAAGTAATTTTGAATAAATTTAATAGTTTGACATTTTGTGGGAGAAATTTAATTTAAACTTAGTTTTTCTTGTAAATTTAATAATTAAGAGAATTAAATATTTTTAGATTTCTATTCATCAAATATAGAATTGATAAAGAAAAGTATTAAAATATCATGTTGAATATCAAGTTAAAGTATTTTAACCATAGCATGATATAAAGAGGAGAGCATATTATTCTTTAAAATCAAAACATTCACAACATGATATGAATTCATTGCAAGCATCAAAATCAATCAATTAAATATGAGAAGTATGCATATTAATTAAAGGATTCATTTAATCAAAAAGATTTTAACAATCATTGATGGTATGATGAGAAGAAGGTTTAGATTATACCAACAATCATCACCCATCATCTTGACATCCAAGAAATCCAAATAAAGATATTTTCCTCTTTTAAGAGCATTGGATTCTTGGCAAACCACTTCAAAACTTTTGGTATCCAAGTCATCTTGGGTCCATAGGAGTTAGTATTCAAGATTCCTTTTGGAATTCAAATTTATTTAATCAAGATTTGGCCAATTCTTTTAAAATTACATTCCAAAATCTTATGGCAAATTTGATTGCATTTAAAGCACTTAATAGAATGATTTTTAGTTGAAGCTCTAGTGAAAATATTTTTAGCATTTTGCTGTTTTCTTGACATATTAAAATCGGTCTCTACTTCATTGAAAGCAACCTCATTAGTTTTTAACATAGATTGAAAATTTTGAAAGCTAATTGTAAACTTTTCAGCAATAGATTTTAAAACTTCAATCTCTCTTTTTAATTTTTTATTTTTCTTCAAGAGCTCTTTCTTTTCATTTAAAAGATTTTTTTTTTAAGCTCAACATTTTCTTTAACTAAAGAATTTTCAGATTTAATCAAATCTTCTTTTTTTTTAGCCAAGGAATTATTTTCTTTCATTGAATTAGAATTATTCTTTTTAGGCTTCCTACTTTTCTGCCTTAATTTTTTAAATTCATGCATTAGCTTATTGAAGGCATCAAGTAGTTCATCAAAAATATAGTTGGATAAGTTTTCAGAATTTATCTCATCCTCCAAGGTCATGAGGCAAAGATTCTTATTTTCCTCTTCCTCATCCGAGCTTGAAGAGTCATCACTTTTTCAAAGCCCTAGTAAAGCACTTTTCTTCATCCTTTTTGGGGACATTTGGTTGTTGGTGATATTTCTCTTCTTTTCTTTCTCCTTCTTCTTCATATCTTTCTTCATGAGGAACTTCTTGAATTTTCTTGAGAGAAGCACCATGTCCTCATCATCTTCTTCTTCATTGTCCTCCGACTCATCGCTTTCTTGATAATTTGAAGTAGACTTGAAGGCGATGGTCCTTGTTTTTCTTGGCTCCTCTTCTTCTTTCTTTTGAGCCATATGCATCTCATGGATCATAAGAGAATCCATGAGTTCTTCTTGGGATAGCTTGATGAGATCCTTTGCTTCTTATATTGCCGTCACCTTAGCTTCTCAATCTTTAGGTAAAGACCTAAGCACTTTACAAATAAGATCATAGTTAGAATAAGTTTTGCCTAGGCCATTTAAAACATTTATAATTTCAGTAAATTTGGTAAACATATCAATAATAGTCTCATATTTTTTCATTTTGAACATTTCACATTTATGAACAAGCAAGTTAATTTTAGATTCTTTAATGTGGCTTGTTCCTTTATGAATTATTTCTAATATGTTCTAAATTTTTTTAGACAATGTGCAAGATGATATTCTATTAAACTCATGCACATCTAAAGAACAATAGAGTACATTGATGGCTTTTGTATTTACTTGAGCCATCTTTTTGTCATATTAATCCCATTACTTTTCTAGTTTGGGAAGAGTCATACCATTTATAATTTTTGTGGATGTGTGTGGTCCTCTAGTTATGATTCTCCACAAATCACAATCTAGAGCTTGTATGAAAATTTTTATTTTAATTTTTTAAAAGGTGTAGTTGGTGCCATCAAATAAAGGTGGTCTAGAAGTTGATTGGCCCTCAATAAAGAAAACACCACTAAGGGTTGCCATTTGATCTTTTGCCCTTGATGGTTAGGTCAATAATTAATAATAGAGCACCTGCTCTGATACTACTTGTTGCCCAGAGATAGCAATCCGAGAGGAAGGGGGTGAATTGGATTTATAAAATTTTTGATCAAATTAAACTCTAAAGTAAATATGTGCTTCTAATGAGATCAATTTAAGTGATTGTGTTATATATTTGAGATATATATAATATAAGTAATAGTTAAACTAAGATGTAAGTAAGCAAAGCTTAAATTGAAATCATGCAAAGTAGATATAAAAAGTAAATAGAGCAAGCATACCACAAAGGTAAAAAAATTTTATAGTGGTTCGATGCAATCTTGCACCTACGTCCACTCTCCAAGCTCTTCTTGAAAATTTTACTATAATCCTATATTATAGTGCATTTATTTTAATCCAGGATCATAAATAAATCTAGTTGGTTTTGCCAGGCTTACCAACCACAACCCTACATCGATAGTTTTTTCGGGATCACTATTAATCTGATTGAATTTCTAGGCTCACCAACCAAAATTTATACACCATCCAATTACTAACTTGGACTAGCCTACACCCTAAGTTTTTTTTTCTAAAAAAATTTATAAAGAAATAAAAAATATAAATATAAAAATTTAGCTCAAAATTAATAGCAAAAAAGAAACTCTTTTGATGTGTTGAGAAGTGTTAGATATATGTGCCCTAGAAGCCAGAATTGACTGACACTTGTAATACATTTCTAGGGGCAAAATTATAATTTTGACTATAATCAATAAAATAGATTATTTTCTATCACTTATGCGTATTTAGTGTCTGTGATACATCCTTTGAGTTAATGGTAATGATAATTCATACTTTCAAGAGTTGAAAATTTAAGACATGAATAATCATTATTAACTCATAAAATGCTTCCGACCATAGGATCATCATGAGGATGGTGATTGATTCGAAAGATTGATGTACAATCACTTCTCTTTAGTAGATGAGTCTTGAGTCTATGGTGTGGAGACACTAGAGCGAGAGTATAGGTACTCGTTAGAGAACGAGGGCACTGAGCGTGACCACCTCGAGTAGTCATTAGGGAAGTCTACCTTCTCGTCAATGACTGACTCGATGCTGCAGTAGTGTGTCTGGTTCTTTGACCTGAGGTGCATCGGCAGTTCACCTTGAGGGTGTTATAGTTTGACTACACCATTACTCGATCTCCTAGCCATATCGGAATCCTGAGGTGTATGTTGGCTATAGCATGTTCATTGTAGGAACTTGGATTGCATCAAGATGGAATCTATCTACCTCGGTGGTAGAGGAGCAGCCCTATGATGATCATGAGAATCAAGTCCAGAAGCCCATGGCCATGGCAGAGTGAAATAATAGAAAGAGTTTCTATTTAGATTTTCACATCGGACTCGAATCGAATGATTACATCATATGACAGAAACTAGGGTTTGACGAGTTCACCTTAACCCTAATCTGATCGGGGCTCAAGATAGAAGAACTTAATCACACAGGTAGCTGCACCAAGAGGTTCGCATTCAGCTCTGATGGGTTGCCACCATATACTGCTAGGTGTCACTGATGGATTTTGGGAGCAATTAGAATGATTTAGATGATCGATCATTCTAGCTGTTCGAATCAGAAGAGTTCTGATCCATCGAAAGGAGTTTCGATGATGTCGATGATAGAGATCATGACATATCCCATTACCATACAGAACTGAACCTAACTGGGTCACACAAACAAGGGTTTGAATCTGGTGATCATCAATTGAACTGATCTAGTTCAATTGATCTGAATGAGATTCAATTAGGTTCAAGAAAATCGTGCTAGCACTCGATTGAACCTAACGTTCTTCTTTTACTATCATAAATAAGTTGTCCTGTCTGAGCCAAAGGAGTTTGTGCTCAATCAGAGGCCTTCATATGGTCTGACTGGAGGTTGTCCAAGTCAGAAAAGGTTGTCTTATTTTGTAAGACATTACCTGCCATTTTTGGTCACCTGCCATTTCTTGTTCTTTGACTTTGGTCAAAAGTCTACCTTTGACTGGTCAAATATTGACCATTGATACTTTGACTTTTGACCACATGTCATGCACCTATTGGAGAGCTGGTGGGGGCTTCTGTCCCCTGCCAGAACCTGGCAAGGAGGAGGGCGCACGCCACCCTAAGTTGGAGGCGCCTAGGAGTCCCTTGTTGGACAGGGACTCCATCTTCCTTTTTGGATTCCAATTAGAGTTCTCCTAAGAACCAACTTTGACTGATCTTAGGCACCCTCTAAGGAGGAATCCAGGGGACTCTATTCCCACCAATCAGATTTAGATCTGATTTCACAAAGAGTTGTGATTGGTTGGGAAGAAGAGGAGTTGGATCACAGACAGTCTATAAATAAGATCCCTGCGCCCAACTCAGATTAAATTGATATTGAAAGGAATTCAATTCCCACGCCCCAAGGCTGCCTCTCCCCTCTTCCTCCATGCCAAACCACCTTCTCCCTCTCCTCTCCACGTCCAAAAGGAGTTTTGGATTTTTGGTTGGTGCAATTCAGATCAAAGAAAGGCGATTGAAAGCTAGAAGGCTGCGCTGCTGCAAAGGACGACTGCTGATCTTCAAAAGGAGTTTTGAAGATCCTCCAGATCAGATCCAGATCTGATTTTTGGAGATGTGATAGAGAAGAAGAGGATCTCCAGATCCAGCCCGAGTGGATACCGATAGAGGCCAGGCACTTGCGTGGCTAGATCCAGAACCTTCCGCTGCATTACAGGATCATCAACAGGATAATAGGATTACCCAATCAAGGTAAATTAAATTTGATTTAATTTATCTTATTTTATTTTATTTATTAAAATAATAAGAATCAGATCTGAAACATATCTCAAGATCTGATTTAGATCAAAGAAAAAATTTTTTTTGAAATATATCTCTTGATCTGATCAGATCTGAACGAACCTGATCCGAAAAATTAGGATTTTTCCTTCAACTGGTATCAGAGCCAAGGTTCTAAAAGTATTTAGATCTAATTTTAAATTTATTTTAATTAAAAAATAAGTGATTTCAGATGTCACATGAGATGTGATCAGATCTAAAATTAAAAAAATTAAAATTAAATGATTTGGATCTAAGATTAGAAAATATGCATGACTAGTTCTAAAATAGAATAGTTCTATAGAATAGTCTTGCATATTTTAATTTAATTTGATTAAATTATATTTTAGATCTATTTATTTACTATTTTTTGATATTATAATTATTATAATAATATCTAAAAAATAGCAAATAAAAATTATTTAATTTTAAATATCATATGAGATATGATTGATGCATGTCTAGACTAGTTGTAGAATAGTTCTACATAATTATCTAGATTAGAATTTATTTTGATTAGATCAATTTAAATCTAATTTTTTAGATTATTATGAGATAATTTAGATCTGAAAATATGCATGATTCGATACATGAGATGTATGCAAAATATGCCATGATTAGATCTAATTTATATATGAGATATATGATATAGATCTAAAACTGTTTTGTAGTATTGCATGTTCCTGATTAAGGCGTTCCTCTTGACCGTCCGGTCATAAGAACGAAGAAGGGTTTAAAGGCCCTCTCTTTCCATTCGATGGGGTGTTCTTATGATGTGTAGGGGTGCTGCGTGTTCGTCCTTAATCAGAAATCCAAAACTTACTTTCTGCAAAACCCTAGATCCTGAAATCCTAGGATTTATTGTGCATATTTTGTTTATGAACCCTACTTAATTAAGAATTAAGATTATGGAAATATTAATTAGATCTAAAATTGAGAATTTTAGATCTAAGACATATTCATAATACTGGGTTCGGGCTTGGGTAGCTCAATTAGGTCTAAGCGGTTGATCAAACCGAATCAAGAGTTGGTTAGATGGGATCAACAATGCTTAAATTGACCAGCCTAATAGGATTAAGTCTGGGTCAAGATCGAGTCACGATCAAGCAAGACCTAATTAGGCTCAGAGGTTAGAGTCTGGATTGTAGGCTAACCCAATTGGTTCTGACTCAACAATTTGGTGTCTAAGGTAAGTTTGGCACATACGATCGACTGATTTTTTTTAATTGGAAGCTACTCGATCCTGAATGCGTTCTTGTACGAGTTAATGGCATATTCCTTCCACCGATCTCACTTACCTGGCCATATCTGTTGACACAGTTCTGATCTGAGGTGGTCAATAATCCGAGCTAACCCATGCCACTAGGTTAGTCATAATTGTTATGACTATGACAAGTCTAGTTTAATGAGACCTGAATCAATTCTCCTAAGAAAAGATTAAGTCTGAGGTCTTCCACCATTGTAGATGTGCGGGCCCTTTCCGGGGTTGATTGTTCTCGACTGGATACAGTGGCTCAGTTGCACCGAAAGATGCAACCATGTCTATTAGGCATTGGATGCTATGGGCTGGAGGATGAGTTGGGCTCAATATTTTGGATACGGTGAGAGACTCAATTAGAAATCCAGTCTGTGCAAATGGTGGGTCTGACTTAACTAAGGAGTGGATCAATATTCTGGATACGGTGAGATTCATGAATTAGAGACCAAGTTTGGGTGCACCATGATTAGAGAATCATTGAACAAGAGTTGTTCACTCATTGGCTAACCCATCACCAATAACTGTTAGTTGAGGTGATGAGTCAGTTGGTGAGACCGCACCATCCACTAGAAATCATTAATCATGGAGATTTTTGCATCTCTACAGAGGGAGTGTAGGGATCCAAAAAAATAGTGGAAGCTAATTTATTTAAAAATAAAATTTCTAAATAAATTGGTCAAGTCATAATTACAGTATCTAACTAGAATCTTTGACTCTCTATAGAAAAATGTCTGCGTCCAACCTATTAGCACGTATCCTGGATACACATAGACTGATCAAATCTAATTATAAACATTGACTGAGAAACTACAAAATTATTTTGGATTTTGAGAAGTTAACCCATGTATTGGACCAGGATCCTCCCACCTTACTAGTCTGTCCATCCACTGAACAGAGAGCGTCTCTAAAAAAATGGATAGACGAAGATAATAAGGCCAGATATTACATATTGGGCTCGATGTCTGATAAGCTCCAGCGCCAACATGAAGATATCGTGACTGCTTGCCAAATGTTGGCTCACCTATAAGAGATGTTTGATGAATAAAGTCGTGCAACCAAGTGTCAAGTCATGAAATAATTTTTTAAGGCCAAGATGCGTGATGGACAGTCAGTCCAAGATCACTATCTGATGATGATCAAGGACTTAGAAGAGCTTGAGAAGCTCGGTGTGAAGTTAGACCTGGATCTGCAAAATGATGTTATCCTGTAATTTTAACTGATGCATATGGGCAATTCATCATAAATTACCACATGCATAAACTTTAAAATTTCTTGACCGAATTAATGAACATGCTGGTCACCACTGAGTTTTCTATGAAAGATTCTAAAGGCTCAGTTCTTGCTATGGAATAGACTTCTTCCAAAAGAAAGTCTTTTGGAAAGAAAAAGAAGTCTGCAAAAAAGCATAAGATGGAAGGAGGAAAGAAGAAGAAGACAGAAATTTTACCTCGAACTCCTAACTCCTTTAGTGTCTAACCATCTTCTCCCATTAACTCGGAGGACAGTCCTGTATCCAATGAACAAGCTCCTCCGGAGTGTCTCGTCGGTGTTTGAGTCATCCTCTATGGAGCTTGATCTTGTAACTTCAAGATAACTCTCCAATCTTCTTCAGTCGGGCATCTCGAGCCCTCTCATAATCGAAAAAGTCGTATCTTTTCTGCACAAATTTATCAAAAATTAATTACAAAACTTTTCTAATCAAATATATATAGTGTAAATATATAAAATGCATAAATATAACTAAGATGCACGTACTTATCCATATCTCCTTCCATATCTGATCCCTGATGGCAGCATCCATCAAATGCCAGTCTTTAGGCTCTATGAAAATAATGTCCGACCGTCTCACAAGCACTCTAAAAAAGAAATGCATCTCCCACAGATCTCTCCTACCGACCTTTTCTTTGTATCGTAATAGACCATCACCTGATGCTGGTGGTTCCACACATGTGCCATATGTGTGGTACCATAAAATATCCGACTGGATGATGCACCTATAATGCAAATATGTTATGCAAATATATAAGTGTACAAATACTATATAAAAATTAAAGTTATGCTAATATAATAAAAATGTATACTCAGATGCCTACGTAGTAGCATGTGCCTCAGATATAGACGATGATAGAGGCTCAGTTGCCGATGGAGTAGATGTCGGCGATGGAGGTTTCTGAGCAGCCAATGTCAAGATGGATGAAGTATGCTCCAACTGCTCCTTGGATGTTGAACTATGCGTAACCTATCGAGGGATAGGGATGAAAGCTAGATGGCATTTTGGTGCCATCATGACCTACAATGTTAATGAATATTAATCAATATAACATCATGACATATCAAATTCTATTCACTCGAAAATCAAGCTAGCTCCATGCTTGAGACAGCCAGCTCGACTGTATGCCATCCCCTCGATCTCTCTCATCGGTGACAATGGTGAGGCCGAACCTCTCCCTCCCAGCTTTTTCATCTCTCGATCTTCCTTTCTTCCTCTCTCGATCTTCCTCACCGATGAGGCCGAACCCCACCCCTCCCTCTCTCACTCTCTCAATCTTCCTCGTCGGTAAGGCCGGACCCCATCCCTCCCAATGATGCTGGCAAGGCCGGACCCCCTCCCTTCCTCTCTCGCTCTCTTGATCTCCCACTCTCCCTCTCTCGATCTTTCTTATCGACGAGGCCGGACCCCCTTCCTCTCAATGATTGTGGGGAGGCCGAACCCCCTCCCTCCCAATGACGGCAGCGAGGTCGGATCCCTCCCTTCCTCTCTCAAGTATAGACTCATCGGATATTTGGATTCCAATTCGATATCAGTAATTAAAATTAGATTTGGATCTAAATATCTAGATTTTGATCTGAACCCAACCCGTTGATAGATATAGTCCACAGCCATCGATATGGTACGATCCAAGGCTACCACCACGATACGACCCAAAAACTACAGCATGCAAATAATTATAATATTTATAATAAATATTTATAATATTTATTATAAATATTTTATAAATTATTATAAATATACATGATTAATAAATAATACTATAAAATTAAAAAAAAATTATACCTACAGCTATAGAGAGCGGATCGCACTAAAAGCTCTAAGGATCGCCGACGATGATGCTAGAGGAGGACGATGGCACTAGAGGTAACCTGCGAAATAAAAGTAAGATAGGAGATAGAAAAGAGAGAAAAAAAGGAAAGAGAGAGAGAGTAGGGGCGGCCGGGGATGGAGGGCTAGTGGGAGGGGGCATAGTGATGAGGAGGCTGAAGAAAGCTTCACACTCGGTCAGAAGAGGGTCAGATTGGTGGTGGTAGTGGGGGGATGGGGTTTTGTGGGGCTGAAGGAGGATGGAGAGGGGCTCATCGGAAGGGGGTTTGGTTTCACACCGGGGTCGAAAGAGGATAGAGTGTGGGGGAGGGTTTCACGGAGGGTCGAGGATGGATGGAGGTTCGCCGAAGGGAGGGCTTCATAGGGATCGATGGAGGGTCGGATCGAGGTTCGTCAGAGGAGGGGAGGTTCACTGGGGACCGAGGGAGGTCAGATGGGGGGCGGGGGGATGGGGTCTCACGGAGGGCCGAGTGAGGGTGGAGGGGGTTCATCGGAGGGGAGGTTTTAAGGGGATTGAGGGAGGATCAGATGGGGATTTGTCAGAGGAGGGTTTCACTGGAGGCCAAGGGAGGGTCGGATGGAGGGGTGGGAGGGTGGGTGGCGGGAAGAGGCGGTCGAGAATGGGAGGTCGGAGAGGGAGGGGGAAGGAGGGGCGGCACCGATCGAGGGAGAAGGAGGGGCGACACCGATCGGAGGAAGGAGGGGCGACGTCGGTCGAGGGGAGGAGCCTCACCAACGATGAAGAGGAGGAGAGAGAGCGAGAGAGATCGAGCACGCACGGAAGGAAAGAAAAAATTTGAAGATTTTTAACCTAACCTATGGTAGCAGTTATCGAATCACTGCCATAGATCTATGGCAGTGATTATCGAACCACTGCCATAAATCTATGATAGCGATTATCCAAAATTACTGTCATAGATCTATAGTAGCGGTTCTATAATCGCTACTGTAGATCTATAGCAGCGATTTTTGATAACCACTATCATAGATGAAAAATAATTTTTTTTTAAATATTATATAATTTTAAAATTTAATGCCCATCTTCATCGTTCATTATCTAAACAATTATCATTAAAGTATTTAGATAATGAACGGTGAAGATGGATATTAAATTTTAAAATTATATAATATTTAAAATATATATATATATATATGATAGTGGTTATAATTAATCGCTGTCATAAATCAGATTATAGTAACGATTCCTACTAACCGCCGCTATAGGTCTGACTTATGGTAGTGGTTATAATGAACCGCTATTATAGATCGTCCTATGGTAGCTATTTTTTGTAACCACTGCTATAGATCCGACTTATGATAATAATTTTTTGTAACCACTGCTATATGTCAGATCTATGGCAGCGGTTACAAAAATCGCTTTCATAGGTCCGATCTATAACAGCGGTTAACAAAAATTGCTGCCATAGTAGCTATGGCAGTGATTTCGAAAATTGCTGCTATAGTAAGCACTGCCATAGGCCATTTTTGTAGTAGTACGAATCAATACCCGAAGATCCTAATTTATTAAAAAGCGAGAGCTAATCACTACAGAATCTTCGAAGGCCAAGTTCGCTCTTCAACAAACTAGCACCCTTAAGACCTCAAGAAGTAGGGGCTTACCACTATAGGACCCCAGATGGCCCTTCACTTTTTAGTGAATAGTGCCAACGAAGACCTCGACCCCTTGCTCTTCAGTGAGTAGAGCGAAGGCTCCTCACTCTTTAACGTCTTTATCACACAAGCAACAAGACTAACCTGTGAGGGTCCTCAAAAATTAGCCCCACTGTATAGAAGATCCCTTATTTTTTAGCAAATGGAGTCGATGAAGATCTCGATGACTAAGTTATAATTCACTAAGATGATATGACTCTTTGCCTTACTAGGAGCTACAAACATATTATCTCGGCTAAAAATGATGATCTTGGCACGTCTTTGGCCAAGCAGAAATACTTTCTTTGTCCGACCCAATTATGACTCGAACTCGAGAGTAGGGGGCTAATGTTGGGGGTTAATTTGGTATTAGCCAAAAACGTAAGACGTGTGAAGACATGAAGTCATATCGATTCATTAAAATATGTAAAGCTTGAGATCTGGTTCTATCACATCATTCCATTAAAATATGAGAGTAATCAGAAATAAAAGGAGCGTCTATTCTCAAAACAGCTGGTTGTCAACTCATGCCATTAGTGGAGGTAGCCCCTATATACCATAAGGAGATATTATTCATCTAACTAAAGAAGGCCAAAAGAATAGGCACGATCTTCAAGGATATTCAATAAGAAACATAGAAAAATAGATAAATAATAAATAATAAATAAAATCTCTCTAAAAAAGAAAAAGACAACAATCATTTCTCTCCAGATAAATCAAGGCTAATCATCGGATCCTCTTTCCTTCCATGGCTCTTTAGCCTCCATCCATAAATAAAGGGCCAAGAGGGACCCTCCAAGTACACGTGATTTTTTCTCTCCTCAAAATGCTCTCTATTCCAACTATTGAATAAAAATATAACTTGAGTGTCGAAGGATCCCAGCTGAAGCTAACTTTAGCTAGAGACTTTTCTTGCAGGTCCTGCTGTCGTCGTCCCACCATCGCTGACCTATGATCTCCATTCGACTCTGGCCATCCCAACCTCGAGATGAATTTCTGCACAAACAGAAGTAATAATTATATTTTGGATATAATTCTTGGGATCAATTATGTTTTTTATGTATTATATAGGATCATAGTAAATATTTAGTATTTCATTATGGATATGTATCGATTTGAATGTTTAATTATATTTTGACACTTTAATAGATATATAAGGATTTGATATATGCAATTTGTGCACAATAACATTTATTATTATTATGAATGTAAATTGATCTCTATTTGTAAAGCAGGTAATACAATATACAATCCTCATAAGATTATTTATTTTTTTTAAAAAATTATTATTAGTGACATCTTATTATCACCAAAAATATATTTAATGGTTACAAAGCTTTTAATGGTACTAATTATCACTAATATTATAAACTTTTAGGGATGACATTATTTGTCACTAATATTATTTTATTTTAGTGACAAGGAATATTTTCACTAATATGTTAATACTAGTGACAACTTTGTTGTCACTAAAAAAAAAATTATGATGCTACTTTTGTCACTAATAATAATAGTATTAGTGACAATATTTATATTACTATTATCATAAATTTTAGCGACCACATCATCGTCACTAATAGTAATAAATTTTATGATAACATATTATCGTCACTATTATTATAAATATTAGTGACAATAGTATCGTTACTATTGAGTTGACTAATAGTAACAAACTTTAAAAGTTATAACTAATATATTAGTGACTCGAGTATTGATGACAACGAGTGACGATCCAAAATATCATCACTATAACTATTAGTAGTGACATTTTATATTTTCAGTGATAATTATTCTTGAGACTAAAAATCTAATTTCTTATAGTATCCCGGCGCTATCACTTTATAATAGTAATCCAATTTTTTTTTGATAAAGTATAATAGTAATCTAGTTGGTGGAGGCCAATAATATCTCCATCTCTAGATTTGGAGTAAGGACAGATGAACAATGCAAAGGAATTTTGAGTGATGTTTGGAGTTTAATCAAGTACAATTATATTGTGACTTTTGATTCTCAAGTATTCAAAAAGTTCAAATTATTGTAGCCAGAGAAAGAGTTATAAATACATATACTTTCAAGAGTTCGCCAACTATAGTACACATAAATTTATTAAGTAGAAGTATTTCTTTTATGCCTGACATCAAATGTATTCCTAATATAACTTGAATTGCTTCAATTAGAGATCAAATAAAGAAGTTGTGATTAAAAAAAAAAAATCAATGTCGCCAAGTCAACCTAGGATTTGAAAATGCCTTCGGTAGCAATTAAGGTATCTCAATTTAAAATTATGGTGTTTGAGTTAATTAGATCAATAAATCCTTTAAATGCACCTCTACAATGGCAATTATTGTTCTCTTAAATGCGCCTGCAGTTTTAACCAGGCCTCCCAGCATCCATTGCAAAAGATGGAGATACTTGATATCTTCATCCCTAACCTTTCTTACCTTATTTTTCATTAACCATCAGACTATACCCACCAGTTTGAAGATGAGCAGCCCAAATTCAAAAATTACCAATCTTCTGACTGTTAGCCACCCTCTCATTGAGTGGACATCCGGCTCATCATACCCTACTTCTTCAACTAAACTAACCCCCAAAAACCATGATCTTCACACAGTCCCTATCAAAAAAGTTTTCCTATCCCTACTCTCCTAGCTTCCATCCCACCACACTACCATCATCTTGCTCCCTGCATCCACAGTCACCACTCCTACTGCAACTAGCCTCCAGAGGAAAATCACTGCAACCTATCCAAAAAAGAGTGCCAGACTAAGAGCAAAAAAGGCTAAAACACTAGGTTTAGATGACAATGAGCGGGGCAAAGAGGACATTCTCTTCCTCAACTCTCTTACTGCTAAAAACTTACGAGATCTGGGGTGTAACTGTAGGATCTTATTCCCAACTTCAGATGCCACCGAAATTAGCAAGGTAAGAGACATGGAAATGGCCCGTTGTGGTAAAAAAGTTGGGCCTTGAATGCAACCAAAAACTATTGTCAGAAGAAACATCTCTCCTTATTTTGCTAGCAGTTTCTTCTGATCTTCCATATGAAACTTCTCTACTTTGCTTCCTTTTGTAATCAGAGCCACTTGGTTGTGGAACTCTCTGCATTAAATAAAATATTATTTTGTTCCTCCCAAACTTGCAGTACTTCTTTATATGCTGATGCCTTCCGTAATGTTAAAAACCATTTGGTTGCATCTCTTATTCTCAGTTTTATCAGATCGACAGAATGACTGCACTATCATGGAATGTTAGAGGTTTAGGACAGAAACAAAAAAAGTGACTAGTACGAGATATCATACAGTCTTCCCACTGTAACATAGTTTGTTTGCAAGAAACAAAGCTCAGAGAAGTTCTACAAAATAATATCGCAGAAAGCTATGGTCACAGCTTCGACTTCTGGGTGACGAAATGCTCACCAAGTGCCTCAAGTGGTATCCTAACCTGTTGGAACTCTTCATCCATCTTAGGAGATTTATTCTTCGAAGGCTCTTTCTCTCTGTCAACTAGCCACAAACTCCACTCCAATGATAGATTTTCAAGTTGGCTCTTGCCCAAAATTTATTGGCTGAACGACTATAAACTTCATCAGAATTTCCTACATGAGCTTTACCAAATCAGAAAGAATTGGAAAGGTTCTTGGGTTATCATTGGAGATTTAAACCTTACCCGCTTTTCTTATGAAAAAAAGGGACCCGCGACAAGCAATTCTGGTTCGTCAGATTTTAATAGAATGATTCAAGACCTTCACCTCACTGATGCAAAACTCAGTCAACTAGACTTCACTTAGTCTAACCATAGAGAAAAACCAACACTGGTAAAACTCGACGAATGCTTATTATCACTGGAATGGACTACTACATTTCCATGTGATATACTATATCCACTTACAAAATCCACATCCGATCACCAACCCATCCTTCTTGAGCTACAAATGCAGAATAAAACTTGCAAAACTTTCAGATTCGAGGACTTATGGTACACTATCAAAGGTTTCTAGGAGATGGAAACCAACTAGTGGAAAGATGCCCCATTTTCAAGGATGCTATGCAGAACTTGGTGTTTAAACTTTGTTTCTTGCATTCCAAGCTAAAGCAGCGGAACAAGGAGATGAACGGTAACATTGCTTAAAGAAAAGAAGACATTAAATCCAAAATCATTCACCTTGACTGTATGGAAGAAAAGGTTCCCCTCTTCCCGTTGCAATCTAAAGAAAGAAACCAGCTAAAAAATCAGCTTCTCCAGATTCTGACTCAAGAAGAAATTCCTTGGAAACAAAGGGCTTGTGTCTCTTGGCTGAAGCTCGGGGATCAAAATACACGTTTTTCCACAACATGGCAACTGCAAGAAAAAGGAAAAACTCTATCACATTCATTGAACAGCAAGGATAGATACTCACTAACCCCTCATCTCATTAAAAAATCATTCTTAGATTACTTCTTTGAGCTGATAAGTTCATCAATGACGAGCGGACTGTCCATCAAGAGCAAATCTAGCAAAATGAAAGCATCGATCTTAGGAACTTAGATGAACCTTTCTTTGAACAAGATCAAAGAAGCTATATTTGATCTTCCAAAAAATAAATCACCCAGACTGGATGGCTTTCCCTCTTCTTTCTTCCAATGATTCTGAGACATCATCAAGAAAGACATTTGTAGTCTATTTAATGCCATCCATTCAAACTCCACTGACCTTAATAGACTCAATTATACCCATATGGTTGTTACCCAGAGGTAGCAACCTAAGAAGAGGAATGAATTAGATTTATAAAATTTTTATCAAATTAGATTTTAAATCTATAATATTCTTCTAATTAATAGTGAGTGTTTGTAGTGGATATGCAATACAGCAGTGAAATTAAAATCAACTAGATAATACAAATATGTAAAGCAAGTAATGAAGGTAAAGTAAGCAAAAATATAATGCAAATATACAAAGACTTTTATAATGGTTTGAAGCAACCCGCTTCTACGTCCATTTTTCAAGTTTTTCTTGAAAGTTCCACTATAATTTCTAGATTATAGTGCATTTGTTTTGACCCGAGATCACAAACAAATCTAGTTAGTTTTGTCGAACTCACCAACCACAATTCTACACTGATAGTTTTTCGAGTTCACTATTAATCCAATTGATTTTAAACTAGGAGCACCAACCATAATCTTATACCGTCCAATTTTTGGCTTGGACTAGCCTACACCTCAAGTTTCTTTCCTTTAAAGAAACTTATAAAGAAATAAAAATATAAGATACAAAAATTTAGCACAAAACATGAAATAAAAATTAAATTCTTTTGAAGCTCGAAGAAGTGGCTGAATATGTACTCTTTTGAAGCTTCACTTCTCTTCAATTGATGCTGAGAGATTTGCTTGAAATATTATAGAAGATAACTCTTGAAGGCCCTCTAAATTTAAAGCTCAAATCTCTCTCTTCTCTTTTTATTGGATATTCAAATATAACACACTCTTCTTGAATGATTTCCTTTCCTCAATCCTTAATCTCTTATTCTAAAAAAAATTTCTAAATCTTTTTATACTTAGAAATGATTTTTGAGTGAGTTTTGCCCATTGGAAAGCTTAGACTAGCCGTTGGAGTGGAGAAAAGCCCATTGAAAAAGTGCAGAAAACTAGCTGTTATGCTCTGTCCCGTGCTTGGGGTCGACACTTTTTTCTTAGGATCGACATTTTTTCTTTAAGTGTCGATACTTTTTTCTTTGGGATCGACACTTTCTAGGATTCAAAAAAATCTACCTTTTGTCTTCTATTTTGTGCACTAGAGGTCGACCTTGGGATCGTCCTCTAACCCAGGGGTCGACCTAAAGGTCATCCCCTCAGTGTGCTAGTCCATGCCAACGCGTGCCAAAAGACTAGAGTCGACACTTTTGCTTCTAGGGTCGATACCTGAACTTTTTGAACATTAAAATCTTGATTTTTTTTGCTTCATTTCAGGATAGGGGTCGACACTTTTGCTCTTGGGGTCGACACCTCCAAGTCTAAAACTCAAAAATTAATCCTTTGAAGCCCTTGACTTGATGATTTTTGCATAGATCTTTTCTTGGATTAATTTTTTAATTAAAATATCTGAATAGATCTATATCCACTCATGAAATACATGGTTAAATACTTAAAATTTGATAATCATTAAAATCAATCATGGGATTAATAATCTCTTTTTTTTTAATGATGGCAAAACTTTTAGTATGTACATAGAAATAAAATTTGATATATTTAAATAAATTGGCTAGTATAAATCATGAAGTGATAATGTATACAAGTATAAATGCATGCTTCATGAAGGTTCTCATTTATCTTAAATTCGGACTCATAAATTTAAACTCTTTTGATAAGCTTCAAGCTCCATGAAATGTATAGCATATACTCAACAAATCTCTTCTCCTTCTTTTTGACAATATCAAAAAAGCTTATGGAAAGGATCAAAGATTTATCATCAAAATTAATATATTTTGAGTCAAAATAAATCATCTCCCCTTTAATTTTAAAAAATTGACTTAACAAGGATTTAAAGCAAGCATAACATTTAATTCAAAATTATTCTTCTTTTCTTAAGAAATATATTCTTATGGAAAGAAAAAATAAATATCATCAAAATCAATCAAAATTCAGACAAATATATCAAATTCAAAAAATTTCAAGTTAAGTTTACAAGAGCATCAAATTTGAAATTCATGAATATTTAACATAAAAAGTAAGCATGTAGGATATCAAGTTCATATTGATGTCACTCTTCTCCTTTCTAAAATATTTAAATTCTAAGTTTTGTCAAGGTATTTGAGGAATATAACTTTTTCAAGATTATTTAGCACAATCAATATCAAGTAAAGTATGTCCAAAGCTAAAATTCTATTTAATACCACCAATGTAGATTTTCAATATAAGTTTAAGAATTAGAGCTTTTCAAGTAAAAACATAATATTTATTTTTTTAAAAAAAAATTATTAATTTAATTTAGAAAAGGTATGTATTACAAATGTATCGAGTAAAATAGAAGAAAATTCTATAAATCAAGTTTGAGTTTTTAAATGTTTCCCATATGGTAGAACTTCAAAATTATTTTTAGATTTTTTTAAATGAGTTTTAAGTTTGAAAGTGTGTCAAATTCAGCTTGTTTGTAGCATGAAACATATTTCAGCTTCAAATTAACTCCTATTAATTTTCAAAGAAGTTTAGTAATGTAGTCAAGTAGATCAAAAAGAATAAGCATATGTGAATCAAAGTTTTATAAGAATTTGGAATAGGATAAAATTGAATTTTCTTAGCACAAATCAATTTAAATCTTTCATAATAAAACATGATTTATCACAAAATAAGATTTAGAGTATGCTTCAAAATCAGTTAAACTCTAATTAATTATTATGCTTAATGATGTTATACAGTGAATATTCATTTTTCAACACAAGTTACTTAGAAATTTCAATCAAATCAAAGTATATAAAGGACTTCTCCCCCTTTTTCTTTTAAATTAATGATGTTAAATTCATATTTAACATGAATTTAACATTAAAATTTAGATTCATGAAATTTAAAAAAAAATTCAATCAATTTATCATTTCTTCTTTAAAGTTTTTCTCCCCCTTTGTTTTACAAACATAGTCATTTTCTTAACTAAGCAAAATTTTAAGAGCATTAAGCATGAATTGGATGAGATCGATTATTAGTTGATTTACATATCAATTAATCAATCTAATCATTCATTCAAGAGGAGACAAAATGATATAATAAAAGGTTTCTTTTTGAATAAATAACATCATTCATTAAAGTCTTAAAATTTATTTTTTTAAAAAAACAAGAATCAAAATTTGATCCTTTTGTATTAACTGATTTTACTTTCCAATTATTCTATATCACTTTTTGAATTTTAGATTATCAAATTTAAATATTTATATTTATTTAAATTTTATTTTTTTTATTTTTAGAATTTGCTCTCTCTTACTTTCGTAGTAAAAACTAGATTCAAACATATAAAATGATAACAAGACATCAAACATATTAATATTGATCAAGGGATTTTGATACCATATTTTTCAAAAGAGAGAACCCTTTTCATTTACTTTCAATGATGTTTACATAAGCTGTTTACAGGATCAACAAGAAGGTCAAAATGCAAACTCCTAAATTTTGACAAAAAGAGGATTGCTAGGAGGCTCTAAGACTACATGAGGAAGATTGTTGATCCCATGATTGATTTTAATAATTATCAAACTTTAAGTATTTAAGTATTTAACTATGTATTTCAAGAATGAATGTAGGTCTTTCAGGTTTTCAAGTTAAAATTATAATTTTATCAAGTTGAAGATCAAAAAAAAGTGATAAGGAACAAAATCATAATTTTATAAAGTTGAAGTAAATCTATTTTAAAAGCCTCAAGAATAAGCTTAGAAGATTTATGATATTTTGAAGGCAGTTTTATAATTTTTGGATGCATAAATTAGAAGAAAATCAAGTTTTAGCAAAAAAATCAACCCAAGGGATGACTCCTAGGTCATCCCCTTTTGAAATGGGCTGCTCGGCATGCTTGGCACACAAACTAAACTGACCCAGTTTGAGACTGAGCTAACCTAATCTTAGTGAAAGCAAAAGACAGAAAGTATAAGAAGCTAATTTTTTAAGACCCAGAGGACTGAGCCGATCCAGCTATAAACTGAGCTAACCCCGTTAGGACTGAGCCGACCCAGTCAAAAACTGAGTCGACCCAGTGATCGTAACGGCTAGTTTTCTACAGCTTTTTTTAAATGATCATTTCACCACTCCAATAGCTATTTCAAGACTTCCAATGGCTAGAACTGATTCTCAAGCTATCACAAAGAGTATAACAGACCAGAAAAATATTTAGAAAGGAAGATTAAGTAGATTGAAAGTAGAAATCATTAAAATAGTGAGGTTCATTGAATATCTAAAGAAAAAGAAAGAAAAGAGAGAATCTTATGCATCAAATTTAGAGAGCTTCAAAGTGTGATCATCCTCATTCATTCAAGCTTTCTCTCAGCCTTCAAAGGAGAGAATACAAAGCTTCAAGAGCCATCTTTCAGTCTCTCCATCAAACTTCAAAAAAAAATTTTTTTTTTTTTTATTTTTGTGCTGAATTTTATACTTGTATTTTTATTTTTTTATAAATTTCTTTGAAAGAAAGAAACTTGGGGTGTAGATTGGTCCAATCCAAAAATTGAATAGTATAAAGATTGTGGTTGGTGCTCCTAGGTTAAAACCAATCGAGTTGATAGTGAACCCAAAAAAACTATCGATGTAAGGTTATGGTTGGTGAGTCTGGTAAAACTAGCTAGATTTGTTTGTGATCTCGGATCAAAATAAATGCACTGTAATCTCGGATTATAGTAAAATTTTTAAAAAGATAGCTTAGAGAGTGGACGTAGGTACGAAATTGCACCGAACTACTATAAAATCTTTGTATATTTATTTTATGATTTTACTTTTCTTGCTTTTCTTATTTGCTTTACATATTTACATTAGTTAGTTGCTTTTAATTTCACTGCTACACATTGCTCATTCATCATAAGCATTCAAGTTTTTCTTAATTAGAAGCACATATTTATTTTAGAGTATAATTTGATCAAAAATTTTATAAATCTAATTCATCCCCCTTATGGATGGCCATACCTGGGCAATAAGTGGTATCAGAGCCAAGTTCTCTGTTATTGGTTGTTGACCTAACGATTAAGAGCTAAAGATATTGACAATCCAAAATGCAATATCTTTTTAATGAAGACCATTCCATAGATAGATCTCCACTTTTTAATGGCTTAAATTTTACCTATTGAAAAGCTAGAATGAAAATATTCATACAAGCACATGACTATAATTTATGAGAAATTATTGTTGATAGCTCACATACACATAATGCATTGATCAAACATGATAAAGAGATAGCCCAACTAAATGCCAAGATCATGAACATGCGTTATTGCTCCTTAGATATTAATGAGTTTAATGTGATTTTTTCATGTATTTCAGTGAATCAAATATGAAAAATTGGAAATGACTTATGAAAAAGCAAATTAAAAAAAAAAAATTAAGCTCCCAAGAGGATAAGCAAGCTCACTCCAACATATGCCTCATGGCTCATGAGGATGAAAAGAAGAAAAAAAAAAAAAAAAAGAAAGTATTGATTAAGGGGGAGCAAAGAAAAGAAAAGAAAAATGAGAAAGAGAAAGAAAGAATTACAAATCCTTGTCTCATAGCCAATGATGATGAGTAAACCTTGAAAATTCTTTTGATTTTACTTTTGATGGGTTGTTTCAAGTCTTCAATGATCTTATGAATGAATATAAAATGATAGGACTAAAAAATAAAGAATTAAAAAATTAAATCTTCTTTTAGTTGATGAAAAGAGTAAACTATTGATTGAAAAAAAAGATATTTTGAAAGAAAAAAATGCTTTAGCTAAAGAATAATATGCATTTCTTAAATCTAAAAAATCTTTAATTAAAAAAAAGAAAATTTGTTAAAAAAAATTTCTTTTGGAAGAAAATATAAAATTAATAAAAGAGATTGAAAATTTAAAGTCCATGGTAGAAAAGTTCACTTATGGATCTCAAAAGCTTCAAATAATATTGAACAATCAAAAGGCTATTTTCAATAAAATTGGAATTGGACATAATCCTTTAAGAAAATAGAAATTTGTGAAGAACATATTTACCAAAGCTTCATCTAAAAATTATTTAATTACATGTTTCAATTATAATAAAGTAGGCCACAAAAGTTTAAAATGTAATACTAAGAGAATTGGCCACACTTTAATTAAACAGATTTAGGTTCCAAAATGAATCATGTGCTCTAACCTCAATGGATCCATGATGGCTTGGGTACCAAAAACTACAAAGTGATTTTAGCAGGTATTCCAAGCATTCAATGAAGTGAAAGAAGCAAATTTTTATGGATGGATGCTTTGAAAATGAAAAGAGATGGATGATGATGCTTGGTATAATTTAAACTTTTCTTACATCATACCATCAATGCCTGTTTGATTGGTTGATTCTATTACTTATTTGCTTAAAATAATTTTAATGTGATTGATTTTGATATTTGAAATGAGATGAATATTTAGATTTTAAAAGTTCAATATGCTCACCTCTAAGTATCATTTTATGATATGAATTAAAATTATCTTAAAATTCAACATGATATAATAGCTTCCCCATATCAATTTTGTAATTGGTAAACTTAAATTAAAAGATGCTTAATTGGATATAAATATTTTTAAGTTGCTGAATACATAAGTAAAACTATGCTTGACATTCCCCCATAAAATGCTAAATTATTAAACTTTTAATAAAAATTTTGTATGAAATAAAGTACTTGAAGATAAGACATTCAATCACAAAAATTATGTGCTTGATGTGTTGAATAACATTGTATATTAGCTTATCCCTAAGGATTTAGAATTTCATAGTTCAACCAAAACTCATAGAGCCTACATCTAGACTTTTTTTTACATGAGTCCCTTGACTTGATAATCTTGCCCCCATGATTGATTAATCCTTGATCCCCCAATTTGACTTAAATATCTTTCTTGATCATCGATTTAATTGCCTATTGATTCTTATTCAACTTAATTAAATTTTCCAGAATCAAAAACTATTTGAACTATTTTCTGCTTTGAGGAGCCAACTCCTAGTTTCATTGAAGTCGACCTCTCTTTAGGAGCCGACTCTTGATTTAGCAAGAGTTGATCTTTTTTTTGGAATTAGTTTTTCTATTTGAAAATATCCCAAGGCTCTATCATTCTATTGTCAATTTTTTCGAGCCATAATTTCTTTCAAATCCCTCTCCTACTAAAATCGGACCTTTCCTCTCCATTTCTATTCTAATCTTGTAGTCCTTATTCTCCAATGGCATCCCGAAAGTATTTTACTCAAAGAAGGAGAAGGTCTAATTTTTAAAGTAAAAGATGTGCAGACTGAGATAAATGTTGATAGCATTGGACACACGCTATACATATACAGACTAGTAGAAGCACCTTGGATTATCTCAAGTAGCTACACATTTAAGATTTATATTTGATCGAGATGATGATTGAGGATATTGAGGATATCAGCTCTCATACTATAGTAGATGATGATGATGAGACTCCTACAGTAGAATCTACTATAGTAAATATCAGGATAAGAAGCCAGCAGAGCAGTATGAATAAATAGAGATAGCTTCACTTTCATAGACCAACCATCCAGATACTAGTTCATGATTACCTGATAGACCGAATGAAGATGCATTTGTAAAGAGACTCTCCATCAAGATCGTAGCGTCAGTCTATGCAGAGCTTTAGAGGTACATATCAGAGGCATACCAAATGAGATGAGATCAGATGGAGGCATTATCATTGATCAGAGATGAGTTAGGAAGATTGATTCGGGCACTAACTGCAGCAAGGAAGATGTTTACTACCGGACCTAGTCATTTGGAGATATTAGACTACACTCTCTTTCTACCTAGCCTAGATCTACATCTTAGGATTATCCTAATATATACTTGCTTAAGATGCTAGGATTCCTTTCCACAACTTTAGTGATCATTTCAATCTATTTTTGGCATCTATATAGGATATAGTTCTCATACATTTTGCATGCTTTCATGATTTTATCTTTATAGTCACCATTGGCTAATCAATAAAAATTTCATCTTTTGTAAAAATTTAATAGTTTAATATTATTTGTTTGACTCAATATGTGCTTTGCTTGCAAAACAAAGAGAAAGAAATGATTACTTATTTAAATTAATTAAATTTATCTAATTTAAAAGAAATAGGAGGAGAATTAAGAAAAGTTAATTTTCCAACATAGAGGGAGAGTTAAGAAAATCAAATTTTCTAGCATTTATTATGAAAAATAAAAAAAATTAAACTGAATAAGAGAAAATATTATTAAAATATTAAAATTAAAATTATTTTGATCTATTTATGCACTCATGTTATTCTAGTTATTTGGTTTGCTTTAGAGAAATTATTTCTATTTTACTTTTTATTCAATCATACTTTGCATGGTTTGATCCTATCATGATTTTTAATAATTAATTGGTATCAAGTTTAATCTTGAAAAATATTTTACTCCAAATAAAAATTTTAGATAAATAATTTTTGAATCTCATGAAAAATCATTAATAGGCATTTATTTGTTGCTTAACTTCACCTATACTTGTGCTTTCATGTGATCTTGTTTATTCATGTTTTGTATTGGTATCAAAGTAAAGTTTCAGAATTAGTATTAAATAAATTTTTTTGTACCTTACTCTCCATTGCTTTCTTTCAATAAAAAGAAAAGAATATTTTATCTCGAATCTGATTTTGCATAGTTTATATGATGTTATTTAAGATAAAATCAAGAATTTTATATTTTTTTGAACTTAATTAAATGATATTTTTTAAGAAAAGAAAGATTTAAGTTTAAACAGAATATCTCTCTATGATTTATTTGCATGATTTGTTGATATCAATTCAGATTAACTTATCAAGATAATTTGATCTGAATTTAAATTGATTCATCTTTCTTGATAAAAAATTTTAATGATTGATATCAAACAAATCATTATCGTCTTGTATTCTATTACTTTACCTTTGACAAAAAGAAAAAAATATTCTTGCATATAATCTGATCTGCATGAATATATTTTTGATATTATATCTTGAGATAAATTATAAGATTGATACATTTATGCTTCAAATTGATTGATACTACTTAAGAAAAGAAAGAGATGTTTTTTGAAAAATTAAACAAATCTCTTTATGATTTGCTTTGAATGATATATCTAAAAATAAATTTAAAAAATACTCTTCTTAAATCTTTTGAAGTTAATATCATGTAAAATATTCTAAGAAAGTAGTCATTTGCTTTTAAAGCTAAATTTCTAAAGAAAATTTTAGTTTTATTCATTTAGAATTAGACAGGTTATAATATATCTTATATTTTATTAATATATTTTTTAATAAAAGAATAGTTGCTTTGTCTCAAATAAAAATTTTCATGGCATACTTTAGAATTTTAAATGGATTGTTATCATTATAAACATCTTTTGAAGTAAATAAAAAGTAAATAAAAAAAATAGTTTCTACATGAGTGAATGATATGTTTATTTGAATTGAATGCATAATTTCATACTTAATTCACTCGATTGATACTTGTTCTCTTAAAATTTTATTTAATTTTAAAATATGCTTATTTTGAAATATAGAGATGGAGAAAATTAAAAAGTAAACTAATCTAATTATTAATATAAAAAATAAGAAAAATTTATTAATTTGATTTAATTAAAAATATTGATGAATTTATGATCTTAAATTTTCTATCAATTATCTTATTTTGAGTCTTATTAATTTTAAACTTTTTATTAAATACTTTATAATTTTTTTAATTTATGCTTTCATGTATTTATTCAATTTAATTTAATTGATTTAAAATGCTATCAGATAAACAAATTATTCTTTAATATTAAAAATTATTTAAAGTGGTATCATTAATATGCTAGTTTCATATTTTGATTTGCATGATTATTCTTGATAATTGATTGGAGTTAAATTAAATTAAAAATATATTCTTACTCTAAGAAATAAATTTTTAAACTTAATTTTGGAACTCATTGAAAATTTGAATTTGATACTAAATTTTTGATGTGCATTGCAAAATTCTTATGAATTATTTATATTGAAATAATTTTTACTTAAAAAATAAATTTAAAAATATGACTATCATTTGTCTTAATACTATTTATTTTATTTTATTTGATATATTTTTGATACATATCTTTTTCAAATTTAATTGACTAAAATTTTTTTTAAAAAAAAAGATTGAATATTAAAGTACATATTATACTTGATTTCATGATTAAATCTTTTGAAAAGCTCTGTTTCTTTTAAAGTTTAAAAATATATATTTAAAAATCTGATTAAAAGATCATATTCATTTAAAAAGGAGAGAGTCTATAATATTTGAATTCAAGCTAATTTTTGAAAAAAAAATATTCATTCAAAAGAAGAAATGATTTCTTTGATTTGACTTTATAAATTTGATACATGTCTTAATTTAATGTCTTGATGTTTATTTTAATAATTTTTGTTCTATTCTTTTTCATGAGCATTTTGATGTTGTCAAAAAGGAGAGAGGTATATTAAATATATGCTTAAAAAATTAATACTTAAAAAACTCAATGAATTTTATGCTTGAAATCTTAATATTCATTATTTTGAATTAAAATATTATTTTAATATGAGTATATAAATTATGTGAAATATTAATTAGAGCTTTCATAAAGTATGTATTTATGTTTATGTATATTATCACTTCATGACTTATACTAGCTAATTTATTAAAATATATTAAATTATATTTTTATACATATACTCAAAGTTTTATCATTATCAAAAAGGAAGAGATTGTTGATCCCATGATTGATTTTGATGATTATCAAACTTTGAGTGTTTAAGTATTTAACCATATATTTCAAGAATGGATGTAGGTCTTTTCAGATTTTCAAGTTAAAATTATAATTTTATCAAGTTGGAGATCAAGAAAAAGTAACAAGGAATAAAATTATAATTTTATAAAGTTGAAGAAAATCTATTTCGAAAGCCTCAAGAACAAGCTTACAAGATTTCTGATCTTTTAGAGGCAGTCCCATAATTTTTGGATGCATAAAGTAGAAGAAAATCAAGTTTTAGCAAAAAAATCAACCCAAGAGACGACCCTTAGGTCATCCTCTTTTGAAATGGGCTGCTCGGCATGCTTGGCACGCAAACTAGGCCAACACAGTCTGAGACTGAGCCGACGTAGTCTCAATAAAAGCAAAAGATAGAAAGTGCAGAAAGCTAATTTTTTAAGATCCAAGAGATTGAGCTGATCCAACTATAAACTGAGCTGATCCAATTAGGACTGAGCCGACCTAGTCAAAAACTGAGCCGACCCAGTAATTGTAATGGCTAGCTTTCTGCAGTTTTTTCAAACGATTATTTCTCCACTCCAATGGCTATTTTAAGACTTCCAATGGCTAGAACTGATCCTTAAGCTATCACAAAAAGTATAAAAGGCTAGAGAAACATTTAGGAAGGAAGATTAAATGGATTGAAAGTAGAAATCATCAAAATAGTGAGGTTCATTGAATATCTAAAGGAAAAGAGAGAAAAGAGAGGACCTTGTGCATCAAATTTAGAGAGCTTCAAAGTATGATCATCCTCATTCATTCAAGCTTCCTCTCAGCCTTCAAAGGAGAGAATATAAAGCTTCAAAAGCCATCTTTCAGCCTCTCCATCAAACTTCAAAAAAAATTCCTTTTTTTTATTTTTATGCTGAATTTAATACTTGTATTTTTGTTTCTTTACAAATTTCTTTAAGAGAAAGAAACTTAAGGTGTAGGTTAGTCCAAGCCAAAAATTGGATAGTATAAAGATTATGGTTGGTGCTCCTAAGTAATCTGAGAAAACTATCGATATAGGATTGTGGTTGGAGAGCCCAGCAAAACCAACTAGATTTGTTTGTGATCTCAGGTCAAAACAAATGCACTGTAATCTCGGATTATAGTAAAATTTTTAAGGAGATAGCTTGGAAAGTAGACATAGGTACGGGATTGCATCAAAACCACTATAAAATCTTTGTGTATTTGTTTTGTGATTTTACTTTTCTTGCTTTTCTTATTTGCTTTATATATTTGCATTAGTTAGTTGCTTTTCTACACATTGCTCATTCACCATAAGCATTCAAGTTTTTCTTAATTAGAAGCACATATTTATTTTAGAGTATAATTTGGTCAAAAATTTTATAAACCCAATTCACCCTCCCCCCCCCTCCTAGGTGGCCATACCTAGGCAACAAAGATCCTATCTTCCTATGTGAAATGATCGGGCTCTAAGAAGTAGGATCAAGTGAAGGAGAAGAAGATAATCTAATATCTGCAGAAAGCTGGCCTGAAGTACCTATCCTTGCAGTAGAGATATCCTAAACCAATCGAGCAGCCTCCCCTCTAAGCAAAAAAATGGCCTCTGAGGTGAGTCGCTGAATCTCTGAGCTGATGTCAACGATCCTCGAGGAGACCCTCTCAATCAGTAAGTTCTCATCCAGTCTAGAGTGTAGTCTGTCTGAACTCTTTGGATGGTCAACCAGTGCCACTAGTGCTGTTGGCTCTGCTAGCTCCTCCATCTGAATATCTGGTATAGGTACTATAGGTGGAGCCTCAATTAGATCCTCTGTCTGAATGTAAGCTCCTCGACAAACCCAACGAACATCCTATCTCTCGAATCCCATATGGTGCAAGGAGTGTTCGTTGTAGGTATCTATATGCAATAAGGCTCTAGAGGTCTTTTCATCAAAATCTACCCCATACTCTTGAAAAACCAAAGTCAAAGCCATTCCATAGGATAGAGAAGTCCTAGATCTCCCTGCCATATCCTCCATATATCGGATCATAAGTGCTGGGAGGTTCAAGGAGATCTCTCGAATCACATGATACATGAAAGATATATCTCTCATAGCTACAAAGTCAAATCGATCAATTTTAGGGAAGAAAATTCTGCTGGTTATATGATGTAGGAGGTGCATCTCAATAGACAAGCGATTGGAACTCACCTCCTCTAAATTGCTAATATCTTCTCTCCTTAAAATATATTTAAGCCCTTCTGATTTCTTCTTAAGTTTGTCTAATCAGCTTCCATCAGCTCTCATCCTCAGAATTCTTCCTAATTTCTCACAGTCAAATATAATAAGTATTCCTTTCACCTCGGACTCAATGACCCCATCTCCACTCTTCAAGTTCAAATAAAATTCTCTGACTAAATTTGGATAGGTCAGAACATTTAAGAAACAAAAGAACTTCCATCCTAGATTTTTAAGTTTTCTCCTAAAGTCAAATCCATTTTTCTTTAGAAAATCAAAATTCACGTTTCTACCATCGAAATAACTTAGGAGATGACTGTAGACCATCACTACAAGAAAATAATAATTTTGCAATCGATTTTATGATCGAATTTTTTGGTTGAAATTTATGATTGATTTTACGATCAAAATTTTTACGATCGATTTTATGATCGATTATTAAAAAAATTAATATAAAGATAGAAAAATATCAATCATAAAATTTTTATTTCTTGAATAATTTTATGATCAAAAATTTAAATATAAAAATAAATTTATAAAATATTAATTTTTAATTTAAAATTATTTAAAAAAAATTTTGATCAATTTTTTGGTTGAAAAATTAATTTTTTATCAAAAAATTGATAAAAAAATTTTTGACCAAAAAATTAATCAAAAAATACCAAAATTATTTTTTAAATTTAAAATAATACAAAAAAATTAATCAATTTTTTGATTAGAAAATTATTTTTTTCTATCCAAAAAATTGATCAAAAAATTTTTGACCAAAAAATTGATCAAAAATTATCAAAATTATTTTTTTTAATTTAAAATAATTCAAAAAAATTTTATTTAATTTTTTGGTGAAAAAAATAATTTTTTTTCAACCAAAAAATCAATCAAAAAATTTTTAACCAAAAAATTATTCAAAAAATACCAAAATTATTTTTTTAATTTAAAATAATTTAAAAAATTTCAATCAAAAAATTTTAAAATTAAATTTTTTATTTAAAATAATTTTAAATTTTAGTAATCAATTTTTTGATCATAAAATTATTTTTTTCGATCGATTCTTCGATCATAAATATATTTTACAATCAAATATAATTTTTTTTTATTTTTTCTAAATATGATATAATTTTAGATTTTAAAATCCATCTTCATCATTCATTATCTAAATAGTTATCGTTAGAGTATCATCACAAAAGATCGGCTCGATCAAATAGTCCTAACTATGTCGATCGATAAAATTTAATTTTGATGGTCACAAACGATCATATGATGATTTGATAGATAGAGATCACTGATGGATTTAAAAACTTGCAATGATAGTCTTGATGATATTTATAGCATATTATCAAAATTTTACTTCAATCGAACATCATTATCATGGTTAATTTAGCACGGGATGATTTGCATCATTAAATAAACAATGAGTGATCAAAAGATCAAATGGCATCCGATTGTAAGACAATTTTTTAGATAAATGATCTTTGTTATTATATTAATCATTTGTACAGTGGTGATCGTAAAATTCAAACCACGCATATATGAACCATCGACATTAAACAAATTTTATAAAAGCATAAGTATAATTACATAAGGATTTTAAGAATAAGTATCAAGAAACATATAGTTTTAGATCGTTCATATATGTACAATTTAAATTTTATAATCACCACCATACAAATGATCAAAGTAGTTGCAAAGATCATTTATCTAAAAAATTATCTTATAATCGAACCTCGTTTGGCCTTTTAATTACTTATTTTTTATTTAACGATCTAAATTATCCTATGCTAAATTAACTATGATAATGATATCCGATTGAAATAAAATTTTGATAGTATGCTATAAATATTATCAAGATCATCGTTGTAAGTTTTTGAATCTATCGATAGTCTTTATCTATTAGATCATTATACGACCGTTTGTGGTCATCAAAATTAAATTTTATTGATCGATATAGTTAGGGCTATCGGATCGAACCAATTCTTTGTAATGATACTCTAATGATAATTATTTAGATAATGAACGATGAAGATGGACTTTAAATTTTAAAATTATATCATATTCAAAGAAAAATAAAAAAAATTATATTTGATTGCAAAATATATTTGTGATTGAAAAATTAATTAAAAAAAATTAATTTTATAATCAAAAAATCGATCGCTAAATTTTTAAATTATTTTAAATAAAAAAATAATTATGATATTTTTTGATCGATTTTTCAATCATAAATTTTGCTACCAAAAAATTAATTTTATGATCAAAAAATTGGTCGTTAAATTTCTAAACTACTTTAAATTAAAAAAAAATAATTTTGATATTTTTTGATCAATTTTTTGGTTGAAAAATTTATGATCGAAAAATTGATCGCTAAATTTTTAATTTATTTTAAATTTAAAAAATTAATTTTGGTATTTTTAGTTTGATTTTTTTATTATAATTTTTGTAAATTTTTTCTATCAAAAAATTAATCATAAATTTAAATTTTAAAAAATTTTAGAATAAATTACATAAATACTCCTTCAAGTTTAGTATAGTTGTACTTATACCTCCTGTACTTTAAAAAGTATCAAATATATCCCTAAAGTTTTTGAAACATTCCAAAGAGATCCTTTCATCCATCTCTATTAACAGAAAGGTATCACGTGACTATTATGTGATACTTTATTTTATGCAAATGATCAAAATACCTTTAAAATTACTTATCGATGGAATGTGACTTGGCGCCAGCAAATCACGTGGGTTTAACACGTGGTCTCTTATTTTTAAAGTCCATGACCTGAATCAAAATAATTCTAATCAAGTAGAGGAGGAGAAGAAAAAATTCCGTTCAGGCAGAGAAGAAAGGGGATGGTGCGCAGGGAGAAAAACTTCATGAAGACTTTCGAATCAAGTTCTCACGATAATGTATCATCCCATATAGTCAATTTCTGCTATTATGGAACTAGATTACCATTAAGGACCTCGTGGACCATTACGAATCCTAACCGATGTTTCTTTGAATGCGAAATGTATGTGGTATGTCCACAGCGTGATCATTTTTTATGGCTTATTCTATTTGTGGCTTTAATCTCCAAACTTTCTTTTATATTCTAGATAAATGGGGGCTGCGGTTACTTCCGTTGACATGATCCGTCTTCAAATCCAAGGGATAAGGATGTTATTAATCGACTATTGCAGCGGAATAAAGAGCTTGAGACCAAAATTTCAAGTTACTGAAGAAAGATAAAATGGGCCATTTTCTTGATGCTAGCTTGCTTTGTTTATTTGTGTTTGTATGTTAATACATCTATGTTTTAAATGTACTAAGTAAGATGTTTAAGAATTGATATTACCCCATAGGTTATTTTCATGCTTTAAATGGAATAGATTTCCATGTTTGAGATTTGTCCCACAAATTGATGTTATCCCATGGAGTATTTCTAAGCTAAATTGTAAAGTTTAAGAATGTAATATCATGAGAACCTACACTACAAGAAAATAGTGATTTTGCGATCAAATTTTTTTGTTGAAATTTACGATCAATTTTACGATTGATTTTGTAATCAAAATTTTTAAGATTAATTTTATGATCAAAAATTTTAAAAAAAATAAATTTATAAAATATTAATTTTATAAAATTTTACAATCAATTTTTTAATCAAATTTTTGGTCACAATTTTTTTTATCAAAAAATAGATTGGAAAATCTCAAAATTATTTTTTTAAAATTTAAAATAATTTTAAAAAAAATTTTGATCGATTTTTCAATCAAAAATTTAATTTTTTCTGGCCAAATTTTTGGTCACAAATTTTTTGACCAAAAATCAATCAAAAAATCATAAAATTATTTTTTTAAAATTTAAAATAATTTGAAAAAATTTTTGATCAATTTTTTGATCAAAAAATTAATTTTTTTTGATCAAATTTTTGATCATAAATTTTTTGACCAAAAAATTGATTAAAAAATCTCAAAATTTATTTTTTTAGATTTAAAATAATTTTAAAAATTTTTTAATCAATTTTTTGGTCAAAAAATTTTTTTTATCAAATTTTTGATCGTAAATTTTTTGATCAAAAAATTAGTCAAAAAATCTTAAAATTATTTTTTAATTTAAAATTTTTTTGACCAATTTTTTATCAAAAAATTAATTTTTTTCAACCATATTTTCAATCATAAATGATTTTACAACCAAATATAATTTTTTTCTATTTTTTTTCTAAAAATGATATAATTTTAGAATTTAAAGCATATCTTCATCATTTATTATCTAAATAATTATCATTAGTGTATCATCACAAAAGACCAGCTCAATCTGATAGCCCTAGCTATGTCGATCAATAAAATTTGATTTCGACGGCCATGAATGACCGTATGATGATCTAATAGATGGAGATCATCAATAGGTTCAAAAATTTTTAATGATGATCTTGATGATATTTATACCATACTACCAAAATTTTACTTCAATCGGACATCATTATCATGATCAATTTAGCATGGAATGATTTGGACCGTTAAAAAAAAAAGAGTGATCAAAAGGCTCAACGACATCTGATTGTAAGGCAATTTTTTAGATAAATGATCTTTGCTACTACTTTAATCATTTATACGGTGATGATTATAAAATTCAAACTACGTGTATATGAACCATCGTTAAGCTGATCTTACAAAAGCATAAGTATAATTACCTAATGACTTTAAGAATGAGTATCAAGAGACATAGTTTTAGATCATTTATATATGCACGGTTTGAATTTTATGATCACCACTATATAAATGATCAAAATAGTTTCAAAGATCATTTATCTAAAAAATTATCTTATAATTGGATGTCATTTAGTCCTTTGATCACTCATTTTTCATTTAACGATCTAAATCATTCCATGATAATAATATCTAATTGAAGTAAAATTTTGATAGTATACTATAAATATCATCGAGATCATCATTGTAAATTTTTGAATCCATCGATGGTCTCTATCTATCAGATCATCATACGATCGTTCGTGGTCATTAAAATTAAATTTTATTGATCGACATAGCTAGAGCTATCGGATCGAGCCAGTCTTTTGTGACGATACTTTAATGATAATTATTTAGATAATGAACAGTAAAGATGGACTTTAAATTCTAAAATTATATCATATTTAAAAAAAAATAAAAAAAAATTATATTTGATTGTAAAATATATGTATGATTGAAAAATTGATCAAAAAAATTAATTTTTCAATCAAAAAATTGATCTAAAAAATTTTTAAATTATTTTAAATAAAAAAAATAATTTTAGGATTTTTTAATCAATTTTTTGATCAAAAAATTTATGATCAAAAATTTGGTCAGAAAAAATTAATTTTCCAACCAAAAAATTGATCAAAAATTTTTTTAAATTATTTTAAATTTTAAAAAATAATTTTGAAATTTTTTGATTAATTTTTTGGTTGTAATTTTTTTAATTTTTTGCAACCAAAAAATCGATCGTAAATTTAAATTTTAAAAAATTTAATTGATGTCATTTTTTTTGGTGATTAACTTGATTATTTTTAGAAAAAAGAAAAAAAAATTATAAACTCGGCACCCCAACCCCAGCCCCATCCCAGCCGCCCCCGACCCCCATCTTTCGCTCCCCGATGATCGCCCACGACGGGCCCCCTCCCCTCCCCGGAGATCGCCCGCGATGGCGTCCCCTCACTGGCCCACCACGACTGCCCCCTTCCCCTCTCCAGCGACTGCCCGCGATGGCCTCCCCTCGCCGGCCCACCGCGATGGCCCCCTCCTCGGCCTACGATGCCCCCTCTCCTTCGGCCTCCCCTCGCCAGCCCGCCCTTCTCCTTGCTGCCACCTACCATCGATCTCCACCATCAGGGGAACGGGGGTGGCGCGGACAGTCGGGAGATTGGGGTGCGGTGCTGGAGGTGCGGAGCAGCGGCCAAGGGGGTGCGGTGCCAGAGATGCAGAGCAGTGGCTAGGGGGCGGTGCGAGTGGCCAAGATGCAGCGCGGGCGATGCGGGTGGTCGGGGGCAGGACGGGTGGCTGGGGGACGGTGCTGGTGGCTAGGAAGCAATGCGGGCGGTGCAAGTGGCCGGGGGCAGGGTGGGTGGCCATGGGACGGTGCGGGTGGCCAAGGGTGGTGCGAGCGGTGTGGGGGGCTGGGGGTAGCATAGGCGGTGCAGGGGTCCGGGGGCAACGTAGGCGATGTGGGTAGCTGGGGGTGGTGCGTGTTGGCCGAGGGGTAGGGCGTGCGGTTGGGGGCGGTGTGGATGGCCCGAGGGCAGTGCAGGTGGCCGACGGGTGGCCAGGGGGCAGCGCGGGGATGCGATGTAGGGGATCGGAGGGCGATGGTGCTTAAGGATGAAGGCAGCGAGGGAGGATTCCGTTGAAGGTGCATGGGAGGAGGATGGGAAAAAAGTAATAAATAAAATATTAAAAAAATATTTAAAATAATTAATAATTTATTATTTTATAAAAAATAAAATACATAAAAAAATAAAAATAATATAAATTTAAAATATAAAAAAATTAATGATCAATTTTATGATTAATTTTTTAAAAAAAATATTTTTCAAAAAAATTATGACCTAATTTTTGATAGATTTTTATTTAAATTTTTAATTTAATATTTTTTCATTAATTTAGCAATCTATTTTATGATTAATTTTTTAAAAAATATTTTTTAAAAATTTATGATCAAATTTCTAACTAATTATTATTTAAATTTTTAGTTTAATATTTTTTATTAATTTAGCAATTAATTTTGCTATCAATTTTTTAAAAAAAATATTTTCAAAAAATTTATGATCTAATTTTTAATCGATTCTTATTTAAATTTTTAGTTTAATATTTTTTCATTAATTTAGCAATCAATTTTATGATAATTTTTAAAAAAAATTAAAAATTTATGATTGAATTTTTTATCAATTCTTATTTAAATTTTTAGTTTGATATTTTTTCATTAATTTAGCGATCGATTTTACGATCGATTTTTTCAAAAAAATTATGATCAAATTTTTGATTTATTTTTATTTAAATTTTTTATTTAATATTTTTTAAATTAATTTAGTGATCAATTTTGTGATCATTTTTTTAAAAAAATATTCAATAAATTTGTGATCAAATTTTTGATTGATTCTTATTTAAATTTTTAGTTTAATATTTTTGAATTAATTTAGCAATCGATTTTATGATTGATTTTTTAAAAAAATATATTTCAAAAAAATTGCATTCAAATTTTTGATCGATTTGAAAATTAAAAAAAATTATAAATTTTTCTTTTTAGAAATTAAAACTATTTTTTATAAATTTTTAATTTTTAAAAATTATATTATTTATTTTTTATATTATTTTAGAAATTTGCAACTAGTTTGTTAGTTGGAAAATTATCTTAATTTTTTAATTTTTTTAATTTTAATAATTTTAATATTTTTTTTGATTGGTAAATCGATTGCTAGATTTTATGATTGAAAAAATTGATCAAAAAATATTTTCAACCAGTCTTTCTATGATCAAAAATTTTTGGTCATAAAATTGATCGCTAAATTATTAGTGATCGATTTTTGATTTTTAGCAATCAATTTTTTGGTCGCTAAAACTCTATTTTCTTGTAGTGCTATTTTATTTGAAATAGATATGGATTATTTGCAATTTGAAACTATTAATTATGATGTTATTATAAAATGATGGGATGATCAAAATGGTGTTATTGTAAAATGATAAAAGTGGAACACATGTTGATGTCTAAGTGATAGCATAAACTTTCGGCGAGGAATGCATTTGTTGAAGTAAGAACATGTGGGAGGTTTGTACAAAGATTGCAATGGGTCATTTTCCAAAGCTAGAGTAACATGCAGTCACTCATTTCCAAAAATTAAGATATTGCACAGATGTTCCTAAACTTTCATATTGCAATATTTACACCCTCTGTAGTTTATAATCGTAATACATATATCTCCTATAATTTGGGACAAATAATAGTTACACCCTTTCTACTATTATCATGTGGCATAGACACCCCTATTTTTTAAAAAAAATGAATATAGACACTTGTTTGAAAAGGAGTTGTGGAACCTAGTACAAAATGTTTTTCATACATCTATAAATTCATCCATACATCTATAAGTAATAGTATCACAAACCAAAAAAAATCATGAACCAAAATATAATCTAAATCAATTACTTTCCATTCAAACCAAAATTCATCTTAACAAATCAAATGAAATCCAAATAGCCATCCAAAATTTAGCATTATGCCAAATAGAATCACAGACCAATTACAATCCATCTTGTTTCACAATATTGAATATGATACATTGAGAAAAAATTAGGTAAATAGAAAGTAATACATTGCCAAAAAATTATTTTTATACATGTAAATTCAAAACATAAAATTTTCAACTGCCATCTAAAATAAATCACATTGCTGGCTGGGAGGAAGCTACTAGCTGAGAGCCTTGTGCTGGCTAGAAGGATGCTGCTAGCTGGGAGGCTGGCTGGGAGGCTTGTGTCGGGTCGAAGGATCGCTGAGAGGCTTATGCCGGCTGGAAGGATCGCTGGGAGGCTTGTGCTAACTAGGAGGCTGGCTGAGAGGAGGTAGGTAGGGCAGTAATTTGGTGGGAGGATGTAGCTTGAGAGCCTGCTAATGTTTGAGATGGAGTATTCATCTTCATGTAAATAAATATGGTTAGTAAGCATTGGAACATAATAAAAAGCTACTAGTTAAATACATATTAAGACTTATAAATGAGCATTTACCACCTATGATTTATCCCTTTTTCTTCTAATTCTGCTCCCAATTTGACTGTAACCAATGTTCTGTTCTTTTTGCCTTGATTTTTTCTTTCTAGATCCCTTGCAAGTCCTTGAATTATGGCCCCATTTTTTTGCAATTCCCACATCTTAGAGAACCACCCCTTCTCCTAATTCTAGAAGAATCCTTTGGCTCATCCATTTCTTTTCTCTTGTCTTTTTGGATCTACCTGGAGGGGCCCTTAGAGGAGGGGGACATATAATGGGGTACTCCATCCTTGGCTAGACTTTCATGCTAGGAATCGACTTAATGATCTTCTCATAAGCCTTAAAAAATGCTTGTTTAGTGTACCATGCATTGACAAAATGGTGTACATCCTTTCTAGTATACATAATAGCTACCACGGCATGATAGCACGGGATGCCAGTTAAATTCTATATCTTACAGCCACATATACTCTCCTTCAAGTCGACAATAACTCTATCACTATAACGTTCCACTTCAAATCTGTACCCATCTCTCCATATGCAATTGCAACTCATAGCTTCCAACTTATTTCTTTCCAATTTCTTCTCAATCTTTGGACAAATAGGACCTGTAATTTTGTTTAATCCTTCTCTTTTTGCTTGAAAATGCTGCATCAAGAGCCTTCTAATGGTCTCAAACAAAGTGATAATAGGTTTGTCTCGAGCATCAACTATGTACTTATTGAATGACTCACAAATATTGTTCAACAACATGTTAGATTTGCTTCTTGAAGAGAATGCATGCCTTAACCACAACTCAGATGGATGTTGTATCAGCCACTGCCATGCCGTTTCATCCAACTGATGCAGCTCATCCATGATAGACCGAAAGTTATGATGTGTGGTTGCCCTGGCATATTTTCAAAGGGCGTCTCTATAATTCTTGCCCTTAAATCCAACACTTTTAAAATTAGCATGCAAATGCCACACATAGAATCAATGATTGGTGGTAGGAAGAATGGTTTGAAATGTCTTAACAAGACCCTACATAATTATTTAAAAAGTGAACATCATTAAGATTACCCAAGTACAATCCTAAAATAATTTCAACTGAAGTTTAGTGTTTTTGAATAAAAAATGATCTTTTGTCTATCCAACATAAAGGTCCAACCATGCTCTTCTAAGGGTCCAATGTCACCTAATGAATATCTCAAAAATCAGCTCCAGCTATCCTTTGTCTCTGCCTCGATCACGGCCCATGCAATAGAGAACATGTTGTCATTACTATCTTTTCCAACTGCAGCTAAAAGCTGTCCCCCAAATGAGCCTTTCAAATGACATCCACTCAGTCCAATAATAGGCTACAACCATTGACAAAGCCATGCTTGCATGCTGCAAGACAACAATATAGTCTCCTAAAGATAGGCTGACTGGACTCACCGGATCTATAGATCTTCATTAACATTGTGCTTTTAGGATTAGTTTGCCTAATTATCTGGCAATACTCCCATAGATGGGCATACTGGGCTCTATGGCTTTCCTGCATAATCTCTAGTGCTTTCTTCTTGACTCTATAGCATTGTGACTTCAAAATAGAAATCTTAACATCTCTCCTTACATGCTCTCGGAAGCCCTTGATACTTCATTTTGCATATGATCTGATCTCCTCAAGATACTTCTCCACTAAAAACTTGGATGTAACGTTGTGATTTTTGAACTACCTCCCACATTGATGCTCTGACTAGAAGGTCTTGATTTGAAAGGTATCCTCCATCTGTATCGGTGAAGCATGAATCCTCCACCCACAATCTTGCTTGCAAACAACTGTAACCCGACTTGTCTCATTCTTTTTATACAGAAAATCAAAATCCTACTGTATACTGTAAAGCTGCAATGCCTTTCAAAATTATGCGGCATTGCTAAACTTCATTCCAACTTCAAGTTTGATAGTTTGTTTCATATCTGTGGGATCATTAAACTCGGTATAGTGTACACCAGAGCTTCCACCATCTAAATCTATGTCAATATCCAAACTATGGAGATGAGAGCTATCACAACTCTCTACTTCCACCCCAGTGGGTTGTTCCTTTCTAAATAAATCTACATCTTCATGGAGAAAAGAGTGTTGTGTCCATGATCTTAATTCCTCATCAATAACATCTCTATCCACATACTCATCAAATAGATCATCATCATTATCATCCTCTAAATCACTAAATTGACTAAGTGATCCACTAGTACTGTCGAAACTACCAAGTGAAGACTCTTCCAAAGGGGCATCCTTTTTCTGTATATCTATAATCCCTTTTTGTTTATCATCAACTTTAGATTTTTCAAATTTTGATGATCTTCTTCTGCCAACATTTTTTATAGCCACTCTTTTAATCCTCCTTATTTTGGGGGAAGTAGTTGCTTCCTGAGTAGGCATCGTGGTAGTAGAAGGGGGTATCTCCTGAATATCTTCTTGAATGGCAGCAGTACTAGCTTGAACCTATGGATGATCCACATATACTTAGAATACATCAGTTTCACTCATGCAAGCAAGCATATCCAAAATATCAGCATCGACTCTAAGTTCCCTCAAGCCATTTTCAAAAGTATGACTTGGCATGAGGTAGTAAAAGTGGATCTCAATTATATTGGCATATCCTAACTGATCCAGAATCTCTTGTAGCTCTGTGATGCTAAATCTATCTGGATCATAATTATCAAAAAATCTAGAATACCTTCCACTGTATTGATAATTAGGATGATCTTGATGGACCCATCATAGTGGATTTGTACTGTAAAAAAATCATTCTCCATCCCTATAATAAGAAAGAAGTGATACATGAAAATCCAAATATAGGCTATATTTAAATTTCTACAACCATATTTAAGAAGTCTTCAGTATTAGTGGACCCAAGAATGGAGCATACATTGGCTTCACATAATATACTAAAAAAATCAAAACATCGACATAATAAACTAAAAAAATTAGGTTTATCATGCAGCATATACTTAAGAAGTCTTATAAAAATGTCCATATTTAACTGAACATCGATGTAAGTGGAGGCAAGAATTTTTAAATACTTTCACAAAAGTGGCACATAATAATCTAAAATAGAGATGCATATGATAAAAGGCTACATGTTTAGAAAATCTATAGTGGGACCATGATAAAGGGACTAATATTCAAAAAACATAAATTCACTTATAAGGGACCATAATAGTGGTCCAGAGAGATTTTAAAGCAACATAAATGAGACCACAATTGCATATGGCTGCAATCTCTATTCTATACCCATTTAATATATTGGAATAAAGCCAACAATCAATGGTATACCCAATTTGGATTTCATTGCCAACAATCAATGGCATAGCACAAGTCTTTTTGCATGAAAAAAATAGTATCATTGCAGATTAAATCATCATTCGTCAATCCAAAAATTAAGAAAAAAAGAAAACACAATTACTGATCTATGAAAAAGAGAATGGATGAGTGATTGAAAACCTCATCGAAGAGAGGACAATAGAAGGATGATGGAAGGATTGATTTTCATGATTGGATTGTTTGAAATTCGTCGGAGAGAGGACGATCGGAGGATGAAAATCCAACTGCAAAACCCTTGAAATTGGGAGGGGCATGGTCAAAACCCATTTCAAATAACCTCCATGATAGAGAGCATTTTTGTCCATTATAATGGCAAGCGGACACTGTCCGTGGTTAAGTGACCGTCGGGGCCTCTTCGGAATGTTTTGAAAATTTTAGGGACCTGTTTGACACTTTTTAAAGTACAGGGGGTGTAAGTGCAACTGTCCTAAACTTGATGGGGTGTTTGTATAATTTATCCAAAATTTTAATTGACATTTTTTTTTGGATGATTGCGGTTGTTTTTTTTTAAAGAAAAGAAAAAAAACTTTATAAGCTCCCAACCCTAGCCCCGTCCCAGCCACCCCTAACCCTAGCTCTCCTTGCCAGCCCACCACGACGGCCCCTCTTCCCCTCGACGACCACTCGTGATAGCCTCCCCTCGCCGGCCCACCGCGACGGCCCTCCCTTCCCTCCCTAGCCTGCAATGCCCCCCTCCCCTTCGGCCTTCCCTCGTTGGCCTGCCTACGACGGCCCCCTTTCCCCTTCTCCTTGCTGCCACCAATCGTCGATCTCCACCATCAGGGGAATGGGAGCAGTGTGGGCAGTCGGAGGATCGGGGTGCGGTGCCAAAGGCATGGAGTAGCGATCAGCAGATGCTGCAAATGGCCAGGCAGTGGTGCGGGTGGTGCGGGTGGCCAGTGGTCAGGGGGCAGTGCGGATGGCCAGGGGGTAGCGCGGGCAATGCGGGTGGCCCAAGGGCAGGACGGGCAGTCGAGGGTGGTGCGGGTGGCCATGAGGTAATGCAGGTGGTACGGGTGACCGGTAGATAGGGCGGGCGACCTGGAGGCAGTGCGAGTGGCCAAGGGGTAGCACAGGCGATCGACGGTCGGTGCAGGGGCCAGGGGTAGCACGGAGGGTGGGGTGCAGGGGATCGGAGTGCGATGGTGCTGGCGGATGAGGGCGGCAATAGAGGCGGCACTATAGGCGCATGGGAGGAGGATGGGAAAAAATAAATAAAATAAAATATAAATAATAAAAAATATAAAAAATATATAAAAAATAAAAATAATATAAATTTAAAATATAAAATAAAAATTAAAGATCAATTTTAAAAATTTAAATATTATAAAAATAAATAGTGATTGATTTTTTAATAAAAAATTTTAAAAATAATTAGCGATCAATTTTGCAACTAATTTTATTAATAAAAGAATATTTAATAAAATTAGTGATCAATTTTACAATATATTGTATTAATAAAAAAATTTAAAAAATAGCAATTAATTTTTTTAAAAATATTTTAAAAAATTTATGATCAAATATTTAATTAATTATTATTTAAATTTTTAGTTTAATATTTTTTATTAATTTAATGACTAATTTTATGATCAATTTTTTTTAAAAAATTTATGACTAAATTTTTGATCGATTCTTATTTAAATTTTTAGTTTAATATTTTTTAATTAATTTAGTAATCAATTTTATGATCAATTTTTTAAAATAATATTTTTAAAAAATTTGTAATCAAATTTTTGATCAATTTAAAAATTTATAAAAAAATTTATAATTTTTTATAAATTTTTTTTTTTAGAAATTAAAATTTAATTTTTTTATAAATTTTTAATTTTTAGAAATTAGATTATCTATTTTTTTAAAAAAAATTAGCAACCAATTTTTTGGTTGGAAAATTGGTTGCAAGTTTTTAATCTTTTTATAATTTTAATAATTTTAATAATTTTTTTAGTCAGTAAATGCTGGATTTTGCAATCAAAAAATTGATCGAAAAATATTTTCAACTAGTCTTTTTGTGATCAAAATTTTTTTATCATAAAATCGATTACTAAATTATTAGTGACTGATTTTTTATTTTTAGTGATCAATTTTTTGGTCGCTAAAATCTTATTTTCTTGTAGTGCGTGAAGGAGTGCCTTAAGATGATAAGGGGGCTGCCAGAGACAGAAGATCTTGCTGGAAGCGGAGATGGAGCTGCTGGTGAGGAAAAAGAGACTTTCTACTCCACGTGATGCTTGGAGTATCGTACATGGACCGAAGATGGAGAGGGAGACGAACTAGGGCTTAGAGAACCCGAATGGGGTCTTCTTTTCCATTGTGCAATCCGCTTCACATGCGGCATTTTTCACCAAACTAAGGGAAGGGGGGAATGAGGAAGAGTTTTAAAGGTTTGAATTTAAATGGAGTATGGAGATGTCTCTGTTCAAAGGAGCGAACCAAAGACAAAAAATACGAAAGGGATGGTTCGGAATTTGAAAGACCCAGTCCTGAAAAAGGGGTCGACACCTTGAAGGTATCGACACCAGCAAAATAAAGTATCAACACCTTCCAAAACTATTGCAGAAGGATTTTTTTAATACAAGTGTCGACACATAGGGCTTAGGGTCAACACCTTGAAATAGAACAATTCAGAGGTGATCCAAAATAGAAAAATTTAAGCAAATTAAGATTAAAAAGATGTTCAATTAATTTGAAGGTCAAGGTTGATATTCAAACTAAATTAGAGATTCAATGATTTGACCAAATAAGATGTGATAATCAATCAAATTAGGAGTATTGAGAAGGAAAACTCTAGATATATGGTTCTATATGTTTAGTTTCAACTAGGAAAGTCTTAAAATCTTAGGAAACTAATATGCAATGCATTGTCTAGCATATGAATTTTATAAAAAGATACTTTATCTTTAAATATTTATTTTGAGCAAATTTTTGAGTAAATTTGATAGTTTAGCATTTTATGAGGAAAATGTCAAACTTACTTTCTCTTGTGAATTTTAATAATTAAAATAATTAAACTAATTTAGCATTTCTTAGTTTAAATACGTCAAATATAGAATTGATGTGGGAAGTCTTAAAATATTATGCTGAATTTCAAGTTAAAACCAATTCAACCATAGCATGATATATAAAGAAGAGCGTATTACTTTAAAAATCAAAACATTCAATCATTGCAAATATCAAAATCAATTATACTTATTAAAATATGAAGGGAATCATCATATGCATACATATTAATGAATTATTAAGGTTAACACATTTAACAAATAATTATTGATGGTATGATGTGAAAAAAGTTTAGATTATACCAACAATCATCATCCATCATCTATCACTTTCAAGGCATCCAAGCAAGAAAACATTTTTCTTTTAAGCTCATTGGATCCTTGGCATACCTGTAAAATTATTTTATAGCTTTTGATACCCAAACCATCTTGGATCCATAGGAGTTAATATTCAAGATTCTTTTTGGAACCTAAAATTGCCTTATCAAGATTTGGCCAATTCTTTTAAAATTGCATTCCAAAATCTTATGGCCAATTTGATTATATTTAAAGCACTTTATAGAATAATCTTTAGTTAAAGCTCTTGTGGAAGTATTTAGCTATCATCTTGAAATATTAAAATCAGTTTCAACTTTATTAAAAATAGCCCCATTAGTTTTTATCATAAATTGAAGGTTTTGAAAGCTAATCATAAACTTTTCAACAATAGATTTCAAAACCTCAACTTCTCTTCTTAATTTCTTATTTTCTTCCAAGAGCTCTTTCTTTTCAATTAAAAGATTTTCATTTTTTTTTTGGTGATGATTTTAAAATATCATTTTTCTTTTTAAGCTCGATAATTTTTTTATTTAAAATTTTTTTAGATTTAATCAAATCTTCTTTAACTTTAGCTAAAGAATTCTTTGCTTCCACTAAATTAGAACTATCCCTTTTAAGCTCCCTATTTGTCAACCATAATTTTTTAAATTCATGCATTAGTTCATTGAAAGCATCAAGTAGTTCATGAAAAGTGAAATTGGATGAGTTTTCAGAATTTACCTTATCCTCGAAGGTCATGAGGCAAAGATTCTCATTTTCTTCTTCTTCATTCAAGCTTGATGAGTCATCACTTTTCCAAAGCCCTAATAAAGCACTCTTCTTCATCTTTTTGGGATATATTTGGTTGTTGGTGATAATTTTCTTTTCTTTTTTCTCCTTCTTCATGTCTTTCTTCATGAGGAACTTCTTGAACTTTCTTGAAAGAAGTACCATATCCTCATCATCTTTTTCTTCATCTTCCTCCGACTCATCACTTTCTTGAAAATTTGAAGTAGACTTAAAGACAATGGTCTTCAATTTCTTTAGCTCCTTTTTTTCTTCTTTCTTTTGAGCCATATGCATCCCATAGGTCATGAGAGAACTCACGAGCTCTTCTAGGGATAGCTTGGTAAGATCCTTTGCTTTTTGTATTGCTATCACCTTAGCTTTCCATTCTTTAGGTAAGGACCTAAGCACCTTACAAACAAGATCATGGTTAGAATAAGTTTTGCCTAGGCCATTTAAAGTATTTATAATTTCAATAAATTTGGTGAATATATTGGAAATAGACTCATGTTTTTCTATTTTGAATATTTCATATTTATGAACAAGCAAGTTAATTTTAGATTCTTTGACTTGGCTTGTTCCTTCATGAGTTATTTCTAATATGTCTCAAATTTTTTTAGCCTATGTGCAAGATGATATTCTATTGAACTCATACACATTTAAGAAACAATAAAGTATATTGATGGCTTTTGTATTTAATTAAGCTATTTTTTATCAAATTGATTCCATTTCTTTTCTGGTTTGGAAAGAGTCATACCATTTATAATTTTTGTGGGTGTGTATGGTCCTCTAGTTATGATTCTTCATAAATCATAATCTAGAGCTTATATGAAAATTCTCATTTTGATTTTTCAAAAGATGTAGTTGGTCCCATCAAATAAAGATGGTCTAGTAGTGAATTGGCCCTCAATAAAAAAAACACCACTTGAGATTGCCATTTGATCTTTTTATCCTTGATGGTTAGATCAATAATTAATAATAGAGCACCTGCTCTGATACCAGTTGTTGCATAGAGATAGCAACCCAAGAGGGAGGATGAATTAGATTTATAAAATTTTGATCAAATAAAACTTTAAATCTATAATGTGCTTCTAATTAATAGAACTTGAGTATTTATGGTGGATATGCAATGCAGCAGTAAAATTAAAATCAACTAGATAACTCAAATATATAAAGCAAGTAACGAAGGCAAAGTAAGCAAAAATATAATGCAAATACAAAAATTTTTATAGTGGTTCGGAGCAGCCTGCTTCTACGTCCACTCTCCAAGCTTTCTTTGAGAGTTTTATTATAATTCTTAGATTATAGTATATTTAGTTTAACTCAGAATCACAAACAAACTCAGTTGATTTTGTCGGGCTTATCAACTACAATCCTATGCTGATAATTTTTTAGGTTCACTATCAACCTAATTGATTTTAAACTAGGAGCACTAACTATAACCTTACATCGTTCAATTTTTAGCTTGGACTAGCCTATATCCTAAGTTTTTTCTCTCAAAGAAACTTATAAAGAAATAAAAATACAAGATATAAAAATTTAGCACAAAACATAAAATAAAAATTAAACTCTTTTGAAGCTCGAAGAAGTGGCTAAATATGTGCTCTTTTGAAGCTTCATTTTTCTTCAATTGATGCTGAGAGATTTGCTTGAAGTATTGTGTAAGATAACTCTTGAAGGCCCTCTAAATTTGAAGCTCAAATCTCTCTCTTTTCTCTTTTTATTAAATATTCAAATGTAACATACTCTTCTTAAATAATTTTCTTTCTTCAATCCTTAATCTCTTATTCTAAAAAGTTTTTCTAACTCTTTTATACTTGGAAGTGGCTTTTGAGTGAATTTTGCCTATTGAAAAACTTGGACTAGCTATTGGAGTGGAGAAAAGTCCATTAGAGAAGTACAGAAAACTAGCCATTATGCTCTGTCCCGTGCTTGGGGTCGATATTTTTTTCTTTGGAGTCGACACTTTTTCTTCAGATGTCAACACTTTTTGCTTTGGGGTCGACACCTTCTAGGATTTGAAAAAATCTGCTTTCTATCTTTTGTTCTGTGCAATAGAGATCGACCTTGGGGTCATCCTCTGGCACAAAGGTCGACCTGAAGGTCATTTCCTCTGCATGCTAGTCCGTGCCAGTGCAGCCAAAAAGCTGGGATCGATATTTTTGCTCCTGGGGTCAATACTTGAACTTTTTTAACATAAAATCTTGATCTTTTTGCTTCGTTTCATGATAGGAGTCGACATTTTTGCTTATGGGGTCGATATCTCCAAGTTTGAAACTCAAAAATTAATTCTTTGAAGCCCTTGACCTGATGATTTTTGCGTAGATCTTTTTTTGGATTAATTTTTTAATTTAAATATCTAAAAAAATTTATATCCACTCATGAAATACATGGTTAAATACTCAAATACTCAAAATTTGGCAATCATCAAAACCAATCATAGGGTCAACAATGGTCTTGATCCTAAAGAAGAATAATTGCAAATCGATTAGAGACTTCAGATCGATAAGCCTAATCAACGGAGTGTTGAATATTATATCAAGAGTTCTCTCCAAAAGGCTCACCAAACACATCCCTTCCCTCATTTCAAACTCCTAATATGCTTTCATACAGGGACAGTAAATCTCAAATTGCTTTGCTTTGGCCACAGAGCTAATCAACTACTGGAAGAAATCCAAATTCAAATGGAAGCTTGATTTTGAAAGGCATTTGATAACATTCGATGAGATTTCCTTCTTGCTTTGCTCAAACAAAGAGGTTTTGGTCCCAATTGGTGCTCTTGGATCAAGAATGTTCTCCACACTAGTAAGATTGCTCCTATAGTCAATAGGGAACCACTGTATTGGATTAAAGCAAACAAGGGGCTCAAGCAAGGAGATCCCCTTCCCCCTTCCTCTTCATTCTTGTGACTGACATGCTAAATTGAATGCTCAAATTAGCGACATCTAATGCTTTCATCATCGAGATTGGACCCCCACAAACTACTGGCAACATTCATTGTATCTAATACGTCGATGACACACTTATCATCAATCATGCATCCAAGGCACATCTCTCCAATATCAAATTCATCCTCTACTCTTATGAAGTCATTACAAGTTTGAAAATCAATTTTGAAAAGAGTTCACTATATAGTGTTGGACTTCAAGATCACCGCTACCAATCTTTTGCAAAACTCCTTGGCTGCTCAGCATCCTCATTCCCAACAACTTATCTTGGCCTTCCTCTTCACTTCATCAAACCAAAGGCTTTTGACTGGGAGTTTTTAATTGAAAAGATTGATAAAAAACTTCAATCCTAAAAGGGTAAAGTTCTTTCAATGGGAGGGAGGTTAACCCTCATCAATATCGTATTAAGCTCAATCCCTACATGTTGGATGTCTTCATTCTCTCTCCCGTAAGAGGTGATTTAGAAGATTGATAAAAAAAAGATAGGATTTCCTCTAGCGAGGTAATAATCAATGTAACAGTTTTCATTGCCTTGTAAACTGGAACTTGGTCTACCGACCCAAAGATCTAGGTGGATTGGGAATCATCAACCTTAAAACATTCAACCAATGTCTCTTGACAAAAAGATGGTGGAGGTTTTACTCCAACCCCTCTAAACCTTGGCAAAATTTGATTCTACGTCTACACTTCAAAGGTAAGCCACCTAGCAGCCCAAAATGTTATAGGAATAATTATACTTCCATAGTTTGGAGGAATATCATAAGATTCAGAGACTTCTTCATCCAAAGTTCATTATTATAGAACAGGGCTATGACATTAGTTTCGAACCGCTATATCACTGCCACTATCATCATCACCGTAAGTTTACAGCAGTGATTATTGCAGTGGTTACTACAATCGCTACTATATACTAGGTATAGCAGTGGTTCTTCAACTGCTGCTATAACCTTCTCTATAGCAGTAGTTAAAGAGCAGTTCTTCAACTGCTGCTATAGACAAGATATAGCAATAGTTTGAGAATTACTGCTATAGCTATCTATAACAGCAATTATCCAATCGCTGCTATATATTCTGTAATAGTGGTTGGGTAACCGTTGCTATATCATCTGTAGCAACAATTCTCCAATCGCTACTATATAAGACGGCAGCGGTTGCACAACCGCGATTATAGATTTACGTCAATGATTTTATAACTGCTGCTATAAATTATAGCAGCGGTTAGTATAGATCTACGACAGCGATTGTATAACTGCTGTCATAAACTATTGAATAGCATAAAATACCGTAAATTTATCATTTTTTGCTATTTTTTTATCTGATAGACATAGTGCAATATACAATTACTCAAATTAAAACTTGAAGGAACCAAAAATTTTACTTAAAACTCAATAATAATATAAAAATATATCTCAAATACTCAAATTATATTACTGATTAAATTATACTATAATATTTTTTAAATAAAAATAAAAGGCATCAAAAATCTTTTAAATCAAAATCCTCCTCTCCAAGCATCTCATCATCATCGGGTGAGGCTGAAGCATGACCAAAAGGGGCTATAGTAGAACCGAAAGGGGCTGGAGTAGGAGTTGGAGGAGCTAGAGTTTAAACGCTAGCCAATATATCTTGAATGCTTGAAAAATCAGCTCCAAGATGAGCGGAGAGTTGTGTCACTATAGTGGATATGACACTCTAAAACTGAGATATGCGCTCCTCAGCCTGAGCTACCTGCACTAAGACCTCTTCAAGCTGCTCTTGACTGACGATCCCGAAAGCATGTGAGAAGATGCTCGCCTCAGACCTGTAGCTCATTAGCATATGTCTGGGCTTGTAATGAATTCTTCTAAAATGCTCAAGTCCTAAAACTTGAGATAGATGGTGATACGGGCTAGAGATATCTGAGCCCTTTCTTGCAATCACATCTAACTGCTCTTATAATTACAAATTCAAATAAAATCTCATAAGAAATACTATAATACTAATCATACTAATTATACTTCAGTTATTACTTACAAAAATCTTTTCGATTGTGGCATTCATTGGCCTGCCTTTCTTATCTATACGACTCGATCGAAAGATGGTGCTATTACTAGGCATCACCCCCTCTTTCGTTAGTTATAACAATCCATCAGCTTATTAGAAATATGCAAAAAAAATAATTCAATAACTTATAAACTAAAGGATAAGAATTCATTATCTCTCTATGTACACGACTAACCATAGACTTATTACCGAGAGTGTGTGTACTCTTGAGCAGCCTAGTTCTACCAGTTTTAACGTGATGTAGCTTAGAAAGTATTTAAATTATATAAATTAAAATAAAATATAATTATTAGTATAATAAAAAATTCATGTTATAAATTAAATTTGAAACTTCTATCTCCTTCAATGCCTAACCATCCCTTCCCACTAACTCAAAGGACAGTCCTGAATCTAAGAAACAAGCTCCTCTCCTCAATATCCCTACGATGCTCAAGCCATCCTTTATGAAGCTTGATCTTATAGTTCTGGTATAACTCTCCAATTTTCTATAGTTGGGCATCTCAGCTCTCTTATAATCTAGAAAGTCATACCTTCGCTACATAAAGTTATCAAAAGTCAATTATAAAATTATTTTAATCAAACATAACATAAACATATCACATGTATATATAATTAAGATACACTTACCTAAATTTTCTTCTACATCCGATCCTTAATATCAATGTCCATCAATCACCAATCTATAGGTAGTACGGGAATGATGTCGGACCATCTTATAAGCACTCTAAAAAAGAAATGCATCTCTCATATGGTCTCCCCTACTAGGTTCCCCTCCTTATCATACTCCATCATGACCTAATACTAGCGATTCCACACATATGCATGTAGGACCATGAAATATTCTATTGGATGATGCACCTACAATGAAAATACATTATGAATATATAAGAATATACAAAAACTTTATAAAAAATAAATAAATAAATAATTGATATAATAAACATCTACTCTCACTGAAATCGTGCGATGTGGATGCCGGTGGAGCTAGATTGACGAATGGAGTATGTGCCGAAGATACATAAGCTGACAACGTGACCGTCGGTGGAGGCTCAGATATACCAGTGGAAGGAGTACGTGCCTGTGAAGCAAAGTCGATGCGCAGATAGATGAAATATGCACTGGCAGCAGCTTAGATGTAGAGCTCCTAAAAGCTAGATAGCATTTCGATGCCATTCTGACTACAACGTTAATGAATATTAACAAATATAACAATTGAACAATAATATTAGTAGAATATAAATAAATAAATACTAATATTTATACCAGATGATCAATTAAATTCATTGTCTAGTGGCATTTATAATATGGACATCACCATCACTCCTGATAAATGTATTGGGATCTCGATAATACCAAATAAGTTTTATCCTAGAGGAATACTTTATATGCATGGTCCAACATTGTCATCAATCTCAGTATCAATAAAGATATGCCTAGACATCATCCATACAACATCCCATTGAGGCTCCAAGGGATCACTAACATAGAAGACTTGACTAGCTTGAGAGGCAAGTATATACGGTTCTTCAGTGTAAAGATGGCATTGCATGTCGACAAGAGTAAAACCACACTCATTAGTCTTCATCCCTAACTAAGACAAGCTTTGGAGGCAATATTCTAGAGTCTAGTCAAGCTCATTAACTGGCTTGAGCTTCGAGCTAAGTCAAGACTAGACCCAAACCTAACCTGAGACTTAATTGGGCCTTGGTTTCCATGCCCGGATCATACCTTCTCAGGCCAACCTAAAGCCTGAGAAAAAACTTACTTGGCCTAAGCCCATTTCCAGCACTGTTTGTAAAGTTTCCACAATAATGTGGAATTTATTATTTCTTTTGGTTCATTATGATGTTGCTTTTGATCCCTGAGTATTGATGAAGTGACTTGAATGAATAGTATATTTATCGAAGAGGCTATAGGAGTTAATGTTTAATGACCAAAGATGTTTTAGGAATCTTATTATTGCATGTAGCATCTGCACACATCTATCTATAATCACACACGAATCTATATAACCAATTTGACTTTTTTTTTCCTAAGAAAAAGTTCTATCTACTTCACTAAGGTAAATTACCAGGTATACCGCAGCTAGTGAATTTTCTTGGAACCAACTGATCAATTGGAGACAAAGTCTGAGTATTTGGTATCTGAAAATGTTGCTACATCAAAATAGTAGCTGACAGCAATTTCAGCACTTAAACCAGGTTGTTTGCGGGCAAGTCTTGATTTTATCTTTTACACACACACACACACACACAGACATGATTGCACGAGCATCCAACCTTTGTTCTTTGCAACTACGTATAATTTATCTTCTACCAAGTTGTTTCATCATTTTTTTATGGATCAACTTTTGTAATAGGTGGTACCGCATTCAAATGGCCCATATCACGAACTTCAGGTCAGAGCAAAAATTGATTGGCTCTCTTCAGTTTTAATTATTCTATCAACTCTCTTTTCCTTTTCTTTTCTGTTTCCATAGATTTGTTTTCTCAATTACTATGCCAGACACCTTGGAGAATCTCTCTCAAGAACCTCATCCTAAGGTTACAATTAATTAATTAAATAATTAATTTAATTAATCTTAATAGAGAAGAGAGAGAAGAATTCTCTCTTCTTCTTATCTTTCTTTCTTAAAATAGGGGATTCTTTCCCCTTATTCTTCCTCTCCCATGTACGGCTATGGAGGACCAAGCCGGTCTCCACGGTGGCTCTCGGCAGTGATGCAGCCATGGCTCCCAACGGCGGCACAAATGGCGGCCATTGCTGGTCATGCTTGAGAAGGATTAGGATCCGACGAGGATCTACATGATCTCTCTTCTTGCTACAATCTAGTGCAAAAAAAACTTGCAAAAGAAAGGAAAAGAAAAGGGCTAAAACCTCTTACCAAGGTCTAATGGCGGCGCTAGAAAGAGGGGGGCAACAGCGGGGCGGGATGGAGCCAAAGGGGGCGACGGGGCAGGGTGTAGGGCCAAAGGGGGTGGCAAGGCGAGCCAAAGGGGGCAGTAGGATAGGAAGCAGGGCCAAAAGGGGCAGTGGGGTAGGGTGTAAGGCCAATTAAAGGGGTCGGGGCTGAGAGAGATAGGGCCAAGGGGGCTAGGATAGAGAGAGGCGAGGTGCGAGGCTAAAGGGGGCCGGCGGCAGGACGAGCAGGCGGTGGGACGGGGCACAGGGCCAAAGAGCGTCAACGGTGGGGTGGGTCGACGGTGGGGCGAGTAGGGCTCGGGTAGAGAGGATAGAGGAAGAGAGAGTCTAAGAGGGAAAATGAAAATACCGACGCGCATAAAAATTTAGCCAAATCTATGGCAACGATTTTCAAAACTATTACCATAGATCTATAGCAATGGTTATGTATAACCACTATCGTAGATTTATAGCAACGATTATCAACTGCTGCAATAAATTATATAGCAACAGTTGCTTTCAACCACTGCTATAGATACAAAACATAATTTTTTTTATTTTTTTCTCTAAATGTGGTATAATTTTAAAATTTAAAATTGATCTTCATCATTCATTATCTAAATAATTATTATTAAAGTGCCATCATAAAAGATCACCTTGATCCGATAGCCCTAGCTATGTCGATAATAAAATTTGATTTCGACGGCCACGAATGATCGTATGATGATCTAATACATAAAGATCATTAATTGATCCAAAAATTTGCAATGATGATCTTGATGATGTTTGTAGCATACTATCAAAATTTTACTTCAATCAGACATCATTATCATGGTCAATCTAACATTGATGATTTCTACTGTTAAATAAAAAATAAGTGATCAAAAGGCCAAACGACATCTAATTATAAGATGATTTTCTAGATAATTGATATTTGCTACTACTTTAATTATTTATATGGTGGTGACCATAAAATCCAAACCATGTCTATATGAATCTTCCATATTAAGCATATTTTACAAAAGCACAAGCATAATAACTTTAAAAATAAGTATCAAGAGACATAGTTTTAGATCATTCATATATATGTAGTTTAAATTTTACGATCACCACCGTATAAATGATCAAAGTAGTACCAAAGATTATTTATCTAAAAAATCATCTTGGATGCCATTTAATCTTTTGATTACTCATTTTTTATTTAACGATCGAAATTATTTCATGCTAGATTGACTATGATATGATGTCTGATTGAAGTAAAATTTTGATAGTATATTACAAACATCACCAATATCATTGTTATAAATTTTCAAACCAATCGATGATTTTTTTCTATCAGATCATTATGTGGTTGTTCATGACCATTAAAATCAAATTTTATTGATCGACATAGCTAGGGCTATCGAATCGAGATGGTCTTTTGTGATAACACTCTAACGATAATTATTTAGATAATAAATAATAAGAATAAATTTTAAATTCTAAAATTATATCATATTCAAAAAAAAATATAAAAAAATATATTCTGCATCTATAGCAGTAGTTGATAGTAATCACTGCTATAGGTTCTATTATAGTGGTTGTTAACCATTGCTATAAACCAACGGCAGTGGTTATATATAACTACTACCATAGATTTGAGCTATCGCAGCAGTTATACGTAACTACTACTATAGATCAAACCTATAGTAAAAATCGCTACCATAGGTAAATCTATGGCAACGGTTATATATAACCGTTTCCACAGACGGAACATATGGCAACAGTTAATCAACCATTATCATAGATCAAATCTTTGATAGCAGTCATATATAACCGCTGCCATAAGTTTGATCTATGGCAGCGATTATATATAATCGCCACCAGAGATTTAATCTATGGCAGCGGTTATAAGTAAATACTGCTATATATTTTGTACATAACCACTGCCATATCTCAAACCTATAGCAGTGGTTATGTATAAGCGATGCTATAGATTCTATGATAATAATTTTCGAATCGCTGCAGTAGTAAGTGCTGTCATAAACTTTTATTACGGTAGTGTTGCCGCTTTGAATTGGGCAATGGCTCAGGCATCTCATTATGGTCCGACCACTGGCTGGCAGACACTCTACTTAAAGCTCTCTTCCCTTCCCTGATCTATCTCTTTATGCTCTCATGTGATAAGGGTATCTCAATTGCAGATTTCCTCAACAGTGACAACAAGAGGTCATTCTTCAGACATACGCTAGGAAGGTTTGGAGACGGCCGATTTGCTCACCTCATCAACATGCTCGCAGATGCCAAAACTACGTATTACCAAGACAGACCTATTTGGAAGTGAGACTCAAAAGAAAACTTCTCTATAAAAATCTATTACAATTTTCTGTCACATAATGGCATGACATCCTATTTCCCACCAATCATCTGGACATCAACCCTTCCAACCAAAACCAAAGTGAGCTTCTGCTGGCTTCTTTTTATCAACAAACTCCCCACCATCGAGAATCTTCAAAAGAGAAGATCGCAAATTCAAGCTAAATGCCCCCTCCGCACCGAACAAGATGAAACTTCAGACCACCAATTTGCCACCTACTCTTTCTCCAACCAATTCTGGGCCCGTATCGCTCGTAAACCAAAGATTCAATTTTCATCGTGTACAATTACGCAGCGAGCAAAGGCTTTCACCATCCATCCACATCCTACCCAAAGCTTGGGATTTCTTTGTTGGATGATCTGGAAGGAGCGGAACAACAGAATTTTCCATTTTGAAGCCTTCCTTCTTGACGCCACATTCAACGGATTTTTATCTTCAACGCAAGAATGGATACTCTGTAGCCAAAGTAAGATCAAAGACCACATCCTAGAGGTATTAAAGCTGTTGAAAAACTTGGGAGACCAGTATGTTACAGAAGCTGATCTTAGTCAGCGTTAAGACTGTACGGCGCAAAACAAAAGCCCCTACAAAAGCACATTTTTTTATGAAACCCCATATTCCCACTCACTCACTACATGGAAGCATATTTTTTGATGAGTTTTACTTGTGAAGCACTACAGAAGGAAAATGGCCAATGGATGGCCTTGTCATCACTCAAAGGTGGTCGTACCATAATGACCTCAATTGTACCTCTCTATCTCTCTTTACATTAATAAAACTCACGGGTGGTTTCCACCTCCCGCTTAATAAAAAAAAAAAAAAAGCGTCTGCGGTCATATATTCACCTCCAGGCATGTCAAGTTTTATTTCTCAGGTTATTTTTGAATTGGAATATAGATACATCCATGAGTTCAATATATTGTAAGGATCTTAGGACATTATCAATAATCCGTATATACTCTTCACCTTAACATGGATTAGTGAGCAAAGAATATTAAAAATCGAAGCCTAAAGTGCTTGTGTGGGCATTCTTTGGTGGGTGTTGTGCATTCTATATGATTTTTCTTTTGATACAAATTAGAACCCTCCATCAAATAAATATTAGATCTTGAAGAACCAATCATGCTCTTTCTGAAAAAAGAAAAAAAGTTCATCAAACTGAACAATAATCCGCACTTAAAATATTTATCAGTATAATGTCTTATGCATGTTGCAAAAATTAAATTACGGCAATGGTTATCTATATCATAAAAATAGAATAAAATTGAAAAATACCCTCTGTTCAAAGTCAAGCATAAATACTAAAACATATTCTAACACATAATTAATTTTTATTTGTGGATTAAGGGGTATATAACCAAGACTATATTATATTATGTGCATATGTGTGTTTGTATATATATATTTATGTATGTTTGTGGGTATATGTATGTATATATCTGTGTGTATGCGCACATGGATGTACATGCATTTATGTAATAAACCAAGTAACCATGCCATCTTAGGTTGGATTGAGAATAGAAGTCTTAAACCTAAAACCAAATTGAAAGTTTTAATGTGTTTGAATTTGACACCATACTCAACACATTCATCGTCGCGTTTGGTTGGTTCTGGGTTGGGCCCGGGTTAGATACCAAGTTTGCAAGTTGGAGTTATTACCCCATGTTGGTGACGATGAAGGGGGTGGACTCAAGAAGTGAAGAAAGGTGGCGGAAGAAGATGGGATCCATGGATGGAAGGAGGATGAGGGGGCTGAGGCGAGGAAGAAAGCAAGAATTGGACGTTCCAACAAAGCTAAGGGTCAATTCCACAAATATTAATTCTCTCTTTTTGGTTTTTTTTATTCATCATGGTGGACTTATTAAAACCTTTTCTTACTACGATTGGGATTCTAAAATTAAAAATATCATGAAGGCGTTTTCTTCTTCATTTTCTTTTGTATCCCTTACATGGTTCAAAAGAAATTATAAAGAAGTACCGTAGCAAAACATTTGAAAGAAAAGATTTATGGTTTTCCAAAGCAAACAATGACAGAAGCATGTAAGTGCGAATGCTATCTTTTGTATCAATCTCGATGGAGAATTTCTTCAATATGTAGGGAAACTAAAACCAAAAAGAAAATCATAATAATAATAATAGCTACAGTACCAAGCATGTCAGTTTATTTGGAAAAATTGAAATGTTGGAATCTATTCGGCATGATCTTCTTAATTCTGCTGAATGTGAGCATGATATCTGTAGAGATAGGGTAGAGGATGTTGATCATGTTATGGTGAAATGCCCCATTGCCACATCCATGTGGATCTTAATTTTAATTCAACATGCCCCGAACCTATCTCCGCACTCCTTTGAAGATTTGATACCAGTGATATTTGATGAAGGCCTGAATTGCTGGGTGGATCTTGTGGAATGCTAGGAATGAAATTAAGATTATTTCAAGGCAAAATTGCTTCCCATGATCACCTCTATTCCAAAGCAACCTACTTAACGCAAAAGAATTTCTGTCAGCCCATTGTGAGTCATAAGGTAACCATATGTCCTTCTACTTGCTCTATTCTTGAAGTCGAGTTACAATTTGCATGGCATGGGATATGCACTGCAGTACTCAGATATCAAGCTACGCAACGAAGGTGATTCGAGTATTGTAATCCAATGGATCAATAAACCACTCAACTCTAGATCTCATTATCTCCCCCCCATTTGGAGAAATCTAGCAGCTAATAAGAGCCGTTCAGATTAAGGCTGAAGGAAATCAATCTGCTGGTTGGTTGGGCACCATTGTTATTTTATTTTATTTTATTAAAACAACAACAACAGCAACAAAAATAATAAATTAACGAACTATTTTAGCTCGGTTATAGCACTTTAACCTAGTATAAATCTACATAGATCCAATCCAGCTTTGCCCAACCCTTGTTTATCCTGCATCTTTTAAAATGGAAACATATGTATATTAAGTTTCACTAACCGACAGACTCTCTTCCATGAACCTCGGATTCTTGCCTAAATTTAAATATATGAAGAAGAGAGCCATGTGAAGTTTAATCACCGTGGTTCGACAAATAGTAAATGACGAAACCATGCGGGCAATTGCCCCTAAACTTTTAGTACAGATAAGTTCTGCTAGATGAATGCTCAACAAATGATTGCTTCCAATAGAGCTAAGCCCAAAACCCCAAAATGATGAGGCTTCGAAAGGGGTGTTGCAGCTTTTAAGTAGGTTAGCATCTTTTGTAAATTAAACATAGTGATTTGCAAATGCCAATCTGGATTAAACAATGTTTAAGACTTTATAATTGAACTTGGGATTAGTTTAATGGAGACTTTATAATTGAAGTTGGCAACCCACATGCTTGTCTCTATCGCCGTGCTTCTTTTCTTCCTTTACGTTATTTTCCCAACCCTGCAACTTCCAGTGGACCACATTAATTTAACACCTGGCGAGGCCTGATGGCAAAGGGTGAACGGTACTGTATCACGTTATGCGTTCGAGGGACGCGCATGAAAGCAAGAGAGATGGTGGTCGGTAATAATAATAACTTAAAAGGGAACCCACCACCCAGGGGACGAGAGCCAAAAGGAAAAAAAAAGATACCAAATATATGCGACTTTGACGTTAAAAAACCTCTCCATAAAAACAGAAAAAAAAACAAAAAAAAATAAAGAAAAGAAAAGAAAAGAAAAAGCCAATAGAGAGGTAGGTAGAGAATGTGATTCGATGAACCAAAGCTTAATCATGTCTAACCCAAAATTCTTGATCTTTATGTTAGGATTAGTATATATACACCCATATCCAGAACAGGCTTTGAGTTACCTAACCAAGGTACGGCTTTTGGTAACCATCCGTATGGTGGTATGTGTCATGTGAACGCTGCCGGATATGCATGCATTCAAGGGTCTTATGACATGAATAGGAATTAAGTTGGTCTAACCCAAAAATCATTATTAGTTTGAGACGAGCGCATCATTCGATCCCCATGGATTTGGCCATTCCACAACATGTGGTGGTTAGGCACAATTCATGACCTACACATGTATGCATAGATGTATATATATATATCCATATATCCGGTGGAAGATAGTGGAAGATATCATATGCTAGTAGGGGTGTTGTACCTCATCCAAAAGAATTAGTTGAAAGATATTATTCGGATTACCGGATTTTGTACAAGCATCTAAGGTTTATGCAGTGCATAGTCGATGATTAAATATACAATCATACGGATCTTCATTTGCTTCATTTATTTAAACTCCAACATTTTTGCTAGAGTAAAAATCCAAATCTACTCAAATTCAATTATAAGTATCACAAATCGAATCATAAAACACTATGATCGTCATGTGGTCAATCCAAATAGACTTGTGCTGTACTGTCCTTTAATTCATATAGATCATGGGCTGAATCTACTCTGATATCACTTGTCATAACCTAAGATCTTATTCAAAAAGGCTAATCATAAAATATAAATTATTTTATTAATATTATTTGGTATTAAATATATATTCGTATAAGTTATCACAATCGAAGACAATCTGAGCTAGATGAATTATTCAAGCATGGCTCAACCAAGCGATCAAACTTTAATCAATTCAAGCCGAGCTTTGAGACAAGCATCATTTAATAGTTCAAGCTCCAAAAAATATTTGAGCTTGGTTTTCTTTTCAATGGAGCCAAGTTCAAATGAGCATATATTGAACCCACCCTGATCTGCGCCTCGTAAAAGCAAAGTGGCTCGTGGTGCATCTCCTTCCCCAACCCATCCATCTCCCGTGTGCTGCAATTATTCAAAAAAAACTTTAGGTGGTCCTGGTATGAAACGCTCCTTCTCCCCACTGACCTAGGATTTGCCAAAATATAGCTGGCATGTTTGGTACTTGGTTTCTACCAATAACTCAATATATCTAAATCGTAGAGGCCATAATAAATAAGCATCACCTTCTTCTATCTTTTTGAGTAGGGAATAACCATCATCAACCCTTTGACTCTTGCACCAGCCATGCACCTGGAACTGCCCATTAAACTCGTTACATGGGAAATAACGGAAGGCCTAAATGAATGCTCCCACTTGCGGCACACCTTCCCCACCTCCGATATTTAAGTGCCAACAATATTACAACAGTCATTTATGATGGGAGACACCATTGGCAACCCGGATGTCTTCTCCAAAAGCCGCAAAAAGCTAAGTTCTCTTGGTGAACCAATCGGGCTACTCTGCTGTTGTAGTATCTGGTAAAGCAATTTTATCTTACTCTTAGGAGATTTTTTTTTATGACTAAAATATTTATCTAAAAATTTATATTTTTAAATTTAATATTTTTTAAATAATATTTAAATAAAAAAATAATTTATCTATATTTTTTTATATATAGACAAATTTCTCCAAAATTTGTTATCCATATTTTTTTTTACATTACTACTTTTCTGAATAAGTTATTAAAATTTATTCATATTTTTCATAATATTTCTTATGCTTTTTAGATTTAAAAATGGATAGCTGAGTTATTGAGCATTAAATGATAGAGATATTGAAAATGATGATGTGGTATTTTAGATATAAAATTAAATATCATGAAAAAATAATTTAGTCATCTCCTAGATGGATAAAACTTTCTCCCATTTTATGGGTTAATGCTATTTATAGAAAAGTATAACTTTTTTATTTTGAAAAATATGAGAACATGAATAGTCAATAAAAAAGTAAAACAATTTTTTCATGATATTTATCCATAAAAGAATGAGTCCTAGAAATATCCAAATTTGCTGAAGTTTAGTCAGTAAATATTTTGAGTATTTAGATCAAGACCAATGATTTAGAGTTGCAAGTTCTATGGTTATAACATACTTTAGCTCACTAATTTTTTTTCTACCATTCATTTCATGATCATTTGATATTGAGACAATAGACCTCTAAAATAAATAATTTGTCTCTGGGCATTTTATATACTATAGGTCATAATCAATGATGTTGATTTTTATTTGGAAAGATGTATAATTAATTTTGACGATAAAGTATTTGGAATCAAATGCATTAATGGTCAAAAACTCGTGGCTCGAATGGGTTGGTCTCTGACCCTGCATGTGTCAGGTATTGTTCACTTAGTCACTATGGCACGGGGCCTTACGATCTTATCTCTTAAATAATATTTTATGGAGGAAAAAAACTTTCATTCTATATAAGTCAGAATTCTCTTTGACTCATAATCGATGTAGAACTAAAGGTGCCATATTCTCGTAACAATATGCTCACCGAACTCTCTATATATTGCAACTAAAGTATTTCTAAATATGTCCATCATCCGTATATAGTGTGAGAATATATACACCAAGTAGACAAGAATATATGAAAGCATCCATATATAGTGTGAGAAAAAAGTATAATAATGATATGGAAAATATAACATAAAAATCAGAGTTACTTTCCCAAGGGACGGATTAGGGCCATGTTGTCTTAAATAATCACTAATTGTGTGTAATCATTTTAACTTGATTTAAATGCATCAAATGATTTTTGTATGTTAGCAAGTATTCTGGATCAAGAAATGATAAAAAGTACATCTTCCTTGTTACTCTTTCACTACATTTTTCATTTACATGGTGCACGCAAGGACATTTTAGATCTCAAAAAACTTATTAGTACGACATTGCAAAGGTGCAAAATTCCAACATCTTATAAAATATCACCAAATCTAATAGAATGGAAGAAACCTTCTATTAAAATTGAGCTCTCGAGATTTTGGTCTGAATTTACTTATTGAAAGAAAAAAAAATCAGATATCAATCTAATTAGCAATGAAACCCCTATGTTGCATCAACTTCCCCCCTTTGCGTGGTGGTAAAAAAAATTACCCTGCAATCATAAACCACATCCTTTAACTTTACTAAAATGACTAATGTGCTTTTTGACTTTAATAGCATTGACATGATTTACTAATCAAGAGAGTTATTATGTTCCCACTTTTTTTTTTTTTTTTAGGAGAAAAGTCAAGCTCTCTTAGCTCAATGGATAAGGATGATTGACCCCAATCTTAATCTCAGCCCCAAAGATCCCTTGTATAACCTGATGAGACGCATGCAAATTGATTGCATTGGTTCTGAAACATTAACATCTGATCAACATCCAAGAAATCAGTCATTGGATTATAAATAAGATGAGCCAAGTTCTGGGTTGCTAGGGTTCAACTTGTTACGCTGATGTGCATTTAAACTCGGGGCCTGCTTCACAGCTCATACGCATGCTTGATCTTTGTTCATTTTCTTATCCGGGAGTCCAAGGTTTTCAAATGTTTAGAGCAAAAATCATTCAAAATTATCTTATTTATGAACCAAGTTTTAAAGAAACTTATTTTCTAATTGAATGAGTCCAAATAAGCCTGTTTACATATTGAACCGATCTTGATTTTAGGAAAAACTAGTTTCATTCGCAGCCCTAGCTGCCAAACTCTTTACAAGGGAACATATACTCCATATTTTTCAAAGGTGATGCTTGCCTTGCTATACCCCACCCACAAAAGAAAGAAAGCGAGAAACAAAAGAGCGTTGATGCATGCCTTTGATTAGCTAGAATACAGGCTTTTAACGTATGATTGGATTAAAAGAAAAAATAGAAAAAGGAGGCAAAGGACAATTCTCCTGTTTCCCATGTTTGTTTTAATGCTATCGGTACTGTTTCGCTTTCAAGATGGCAGGTGATATGTCATGGATGATCTGAAAAGTTATTACATGTGAAAATACAAATATAATAAAACAATACGTCCATACATTTTGGATGACCATGGGACTTCGGACGTAAAATAACTGCAACAACATTCATTGTATGATGCGGCGCTTATCCATTGGTCTTGTGTTAATAAGACCTACTGCCAATACTTCACCGGACAGCCCAAAAATAAGCTATACGTCTTGAGATCAATGCTGATTAAATAGACCATGAATCCTCTTGTTAAAAATCATCCAGAGAGCAGGATGCAAAGTAACGTCTATTAGCATTAGCAACATATTTTGCATTGCAAAATTACATTCTATATATAAAATATATTAAATTTATATTCAATATATTTATATTTACATAATTTTTTATCATATACAACGTATGTGAGAAAAACATGGATACTTATTATACTATTTGATCGATAAATTTTTTAGTTGTCCATATATACTAAAGCATACTCATGTTTTTGGTCAAAATACATTAAATTCATCATTGAAATTAAGATTAAAATTAAAATCAGAATGAATTGAAATTAAAAATTAAAACTAAAACAACTATATTTTTGACATGTTTGACTCATGACTAAAATTAAAATTAAAATTAAAATTAATTTAAATATTAAAATAAAATAAAAATTAAATTTTTGGAAGATCAGAGCATTTTCATTCTATCTTAAAATAAAAATAAGAATGTGATTCTTCAATCTAATAATTAAAATAAAAAATTTTTATTTTTATTTTTATTTTCAAATCCAATTTTTCTCGGCCACCATACTTACGGTCAACTCTTTCCTTGGACATGAAGAAATTATTGTCGCATGTTCTTTTAACTCAGATACGGAGAAAAGATGCATCAAAATACAAAGCATCAAGGTGACGGGCCTCCATCTCTTCCAGAATCTTGCAATTTTGCATCGTATAGCAGAGATGCATCATTGCACGGCCAAACTGCATCATATGCAATAAATATCTAGCAACCTCCAGAATGATAGGATGGCTTATATAGTTTTCGGCAACAAGTTATATTAATATAACAATAATAAGTAAATATTAATTGATTACATCAAAGTAGGGAGGGAGCAAGAGAGTCTGCATGCCAAGGTGGTGTCTCGGCTAGTTAGCTTGTAATACTAAAAAAATAAGTAAATATATCATTAAAAAAAAAATCGTGAGTTGTTGACTCGACATTTATTATTTATTTTAGAAAAAAAAAAAGAAGAGAGAGAAAGTGAGTTGCAGTGGCTTGCGAGCGTGGCGTTGCCCATTAGGTGAGAAAGTTTATTTTAATCATTTTATTTTATTTTATTTATTTATATATACATGCCTAAACCTTTTTCTAATGGGAGATGAAAAGGGTGGGATGGAGCCAAGGCTAGAAAAGATGAAATAGGTCGGAGGGGTGGCAGCAGGCGAGAAGTGGAGAGAGGAGAAGAGGACTGATGCAAGCCGAGGGTTTCAAGCTAGGAGACATGCCTCCCCCACCTCGAAAGGTTCTCCTCTGTCCCACGCACTATTACTCTCTTTCTCTGGTCTCTGTTTTCTTGCTATCATTAGCTGTATTTTTGGATAGAATCTCTGCTATTTCTGATTCTTTGATCTGGGTTGCTACAGACGACGGGAAGGGTATGTTAGTTTGCTGTTTTTATTTCTGTTGGAATTGTTTTGAATGATTGTTTGATGTTGGTGATGTGGGTTTTGTGGGATTTGGTTATTTGAGTTGTGGGGTTTGGTTTGTGAAGAACGATTTTTTTTTTTTTTTTTTTGGGTGTTTTGTCTTGGATTTTTTCTCAGTACAGTAGATTATTTTTATGGAATTAGAGAATTTGGCGTGCGATTCTTTTGCTTAGGTTTGGTGCGATTGTTTGTACTGGATGTGGGGATTTTAGATTTGGATGTGATTTTGATTGAACTGCTTGAGGGGTTCCGTGCTGGGATTCAATTTGAGAAAAAGGTTTATCTGTAGGGTTTGGTTGTTTGGACTGGAAGTTTTGAGCAGGAACTTGATTGTTTCGATGGAAATTTGCTTGAGTCCCTGATATTTATTTTGCCAAGCGCAAAGAAAGATTTTCTGCTTCATCTAGAATTTTTATCTGTAGCACAGAAATTTTACTACCTTCCTCTCTTTATTTTATGGCTGCTATGGTTTTGGTTTGAATTCACTTGCTTTATTGTCTCCTTGAAACAGTTAAAAAAGGGTGAGACAATTCCGCAAATGTTTGCTGATCATATAAAGTGGGTGTTTGATAAAATGAAGAAGCGAGAGTGCAGTGCTGATGTTAAAAGCGATGATTTGATGACATCCTCAGTGTTGCCATGAAGAAATCTTTCTAATTTTTTAGGACCAATGGAACTAAGTTAACTATAGAACTCATGGAAGGAAGTAGACATGATAGAATTGGGTAAATCTATAATTCTCAAAGGTAATCTGGTCTCTGGGATGGGTCATCAGATATCTAGGTGGATATTATGCAAGAATTTAAGAATCTAGTTGTTTCTTATGGTCTTTTTTTCTAACTCTCCAGTCTCTGACACAAAGCTGTGTCACATGTATATAGCATTTTTTTTTGTTCCTCTTCAAGACACATGATTTAGGCTATTTCCTGCTCATTTATTGCATGTAGTTGCATTGCTTCACTAACATATCTTGGTGTTTACTAATGAGCTCAAGTGCTTGAAAAGGTAACCTAGCTACATTGGATGTACTAATTATATCTAAATGTTAGCTTTTCTGTAGGATGTTGAACAAAGTGATTTTTGACTTGATGACAAGCTATGAGTAAAGTGTAAATGTTGTTAAAGGGAAATTAAATTGATGGACAAAATGACTATTAGTCTTCTGTATTACAAATTTTTGGCAGGAGATGTCAAATATGGATGTGTATTTACAGGAAGCTTCTGAATCAGCCCAAATTTGGGGAGGATGATTCAGTTGAGGCATAATCCTGTGATATGTTAGCTTCTTGAATGTAAACTTGATTTGCACCTGCAATGAACGCATTACTTTACATGTGGGAAGCATACAATTCTATATGTAGGAGAAGACCAAGAAGCTCATTTAAACATAAGACAAAGGGAAATATTTTAAGGATAGATCATTGAGGTTAGCATTATGAGCAGTGAAGGGGAGCCTGAGTCCCTTATGAATGAGAATGTATTGTATTATGAGATTGAAGAAAGTGTTGGGAAACTGTAAATCACTAAACCCTTGTTTTAATATTGATGTTTTCTAAATTGGCTTGGCTTGTTTTTTCTACACTATGAAGTATAAAGCAAGAGACCAGAACTTTTATTTTTTGCTGATTCTTTGCTTCTTTTCTTATTTATTGTAGTCTCTTTCTCTTTATCTTTGGTATTAACTGTTCTATGATGAAGCAAGAGAGTTTGCAGTTTGTGCTACATGACCTTAAAGTGCAACCGGGGGAGATGGTACATCTTCATATCTAATGATCATCTGGTTATCCTTGGTGGCAACTGAGAACTATCTGTTCATATTTTAATTGGATGGTATCTTTACAGAAATAAAATAATCTGTCGAAGTTGCATATTAGACAAAAGGCTTCAATCATGGGATATGAACATATTCACATATTTAATTATGGAACACTGAATTTATAACATTTTGTGGCGGAACATGCTGTCATAAAAGATGGGAAGGGACTTCTGACGATAATCAACATAACTTGCATGTAGATAAACAGAGATCTCTGAGGTCCTGGTCACTCCTGGGTATTTGTATATGGTAACTTGCAGAAAAACTCTTTTGTTATTGCGTGGTTTTGGTGGTAAAAATAGGAGGCATGGAATGATTATTATAAGCATTCTATGCAGCTGCCCTGATTTAGGAGTAATAACCAAACTAGCAAAATTCATTTGAATGGCAGGGATAATATTAAGTTACAGTGATTTAAGATATGTAACATTACTATATGTTCTGTTGCTTCACATGGGCTTTGAACTATAAGGGGAAAAAGGAACCTGTAGACTAGGTTGATTAATGTTAAAATAAAAAGTGAATGGGGCTATGAGTTATTGTGTGAGATGGGGTGGCATGTGTAACTCTTAACTCTTGGCTCTCAAGCTTTAGAAATGGCATTTGAAAACTGGAGTATCTTTCCTTATGATAGGATATAAGGTTTTGGAGGGTTCTTCATTGCCTTTTGTGGGTAGAAGAATATAAGTAATCTGGAGGAGGATTTGCAAGTTTAGTTTATAACTGCTAGACTGTAATAGGGAATTCATTGGTTTGGCAAGTTGTTTCTTAGAGAAGGAAAAAATGAGGAATGAGGAACTTTGCTTTATCTCGATGACCTTCAAGCTCATTTTTTCCTCATGATTTGGAAGATAAGAAAGTTTGGAAGCCTTAAGGGAAATTTGTGATGAAATGTTTCCACACCTCATGCATGGACACTGAATTATGTGTTGACCTTTGAAGGGGAGGGAAGTTTTCAACTCGAAGATTTATATTTTTCCTTAAATTCTGTGGTCCCAGACTTCCAGTCGACCATCTTGCATGAGGATTTATTTTGTACCTTCTATAGAAGAGTACATGAGGGCATTCTTTCTTTTCCATGCATTGTAGATTTTTAGGTCTGTTTTCCAGATTTTTGAGACCCTTTTGATGGACTTTTGGTGTTGTGTGCAATCTCTTATTGTTCATCTCTAGCATGCTGGAGGAAGGCTGGTGCATCAACTGGTTTGGGAAGTGATAGAAAAGGAAATATGCTTTTGTCATCTCTAAAATCTTGGTTAGAAGTTTCATGGAGAAAGGAATAGGAAAAATTTCACTCCCTTTTTCGATATTTTTGGTGACTGATTTGGTAGCTTGCATAGTAGAGTACATAAGGATATTCTTTCTTGTTCCATGCATTGCAGCTTTTTTAGGTCTGTTTCCCAGATTTTTGAGACCCTTTTGATGGACTTTTGGGAGTTGTGTGCAATCTCCCTGCTTGTCTCTAGGATGCTGGACGAAGGCTGTCGACTGGTTTGGACAATGATGGAAAAGGAAACATGCTTTTATCATCTCTAAAATGTCAGTGAGAAGTTTCGTGAGAAAGGAATAGGAAAAAAAATCTACACCCTTTTTCTTTATTTTTGGTGATAAGTTTTCACCAACCTGGTACATATTAATAGGTAGCACATAGTACCATTTCTGGTTTAGTCAGTTTCAACTTCATATCACGTTGTATATATTATGAATCTCTTAAATATAAGATATATCCGTAATTCTACCTGATTTATTATATTATCCTTTACTCCTTTGTTCTTTTTTAGAATTACTTACTAATTTAGTTGGTTAAGATTATAAGGTTTACTGGTAATTATTTATTAGTTCATGTGCATTCTTTTAAGCAGAAAAGTTAACACTTATGCAAACAAACCTTTTGGTGAAAGTGGCTTTTGATGCTTCCAGCAGATGTTCTTGTCTTTCCTTCAATTTACCATATTTTTGAATAACTCAATTATCATTAACAGGAGTGAAGTAATCACAAGAGGAATTTGAGATTCCTAGGGTTTTGGACCCCGTGTGTTTGTCAAAAAGAGTCACCACCTGGAAATATAAAGGCTTTTGAGATGCAGAACCTTAGCAACAAAGACTCTGAGCAAAGCTCAGTTCATTCAACAGCTAATTGTCTAATTAATTGCCCATCATGGTGGAACTATAGTGGGCCAAACATGCTGCAATCTTCTTATTCCAAGAACTTATATATGAACATGGGCGCCATAGCACAACAATCTAATCAGATGAAGCAACCTGTGCATCAATTGCCTGACCAAGACTCATCATCAACCCAGTCAACTGGTCAATCCCATCAAGAACTGGCAGCAACAATGGAGGGAAACCTTCATGAGCAAGGTGCTTTGGCACATTCTGGTATGATTTGCTATGGAAATTAATCACTCAACAGAAGTTTCCAAGTAAGATTTGTGTTAAGCATACAAAATATTTAAACGGTGTTATGGGGGGCTAGATGGTTGAATTTAAAATTTTAGCTAGTTCTTTTAGTCATTTTGTTCTTATGTGATGCGTTTTTTTAGCATTGTAATACTTTTGAAATTTATTTCTGTCAGCTTTCTCTGGATGTTCTTAATCAGTCACATTCAACTTTCTTCCATCCATGAAACTGACTACAAACTATTTACAGTAAGCAATATCAATTGTCATGTTATGTTTGTAATCATCTTTAACCTTATTTCTGCTTCTAAGATTGTATCTACTTACATTGCACATCCATTGTGTAACTTGTACTGACAGGCACATTTTCATTTTCCATTTCTTTTACTTGTCTACTTACAAGTGACATCACATGTACTTGATAGCCAAATATATTCTGGAGTCATGTGTGAACATGTGCATCTGCATAGGAGCATGCTTTAATGGGATCAAGCTAAAGTGCAAGAGGTTTGTATTTTGAATGAAACGAATGAGACAGAAATAGGCTTTTATTCTTAATCTGAAATTCTATTGGAAGTGACTTCACGCACTTGATAACTTTGAAATATTGGATTTTGGAGAAATGTTATAAGAAGTTAAGAATGATGCATACTTTTGTGAAGGAAACTTTATTCAAGAATTTATAAAGCCACTGCTCTTCTGGGTTATTTACTCCCTTGATCTGCTATAGTAGGTAATGGTAGCATTGTTGTTAATCTGTCAGAAGTGGTTTGATGCATGATCAGCAGTCTTGGGAATGCTGGAATGCCTAATTGCAAGTGGAAAGGAGTGTGATCACATAAAGGAATGGTATTATCAATTCTTCTTCTATGAGATATAGCTTATTACCAGCTTGAGACCTGCATATGCAGTTGGTTTTATTCCTCTGCTTTTCTTCTCTTTTTTTCCCCTTTTGGGGAGGCGGGGTGCCTTCTATCCAATGACTTCCAAGAAATAATTTATGCTTATACTGAAGGGAATCCATATCAATATATTTAAACTACAATGTTTATCTCTGACACTTTTTATCTTCTCTAGATATTAATTTTCAGCGCAATTTTAGAATGGAAATAATTTAAAGCTCAAGTATCACATGTATCGTCTTTATTCATGATTCCCATGTTCGTATTCCTAACGTTCAGAACATGAATACATTTGGTATCTAGACTGTCATAAATATTTGAATATTGATGAAGTATCTTTCTAAAGGTATCATGAAAATGGAAGGGGCTTTCTTATGATTGACATTCTTCACCTTGTTAAAAGATTTCTCGTGCTAAGGGACTTCATGTAGCTTTAAATATGTTTAAGAGACTGCAAATCCATCGTCGTGCTTTGTTAAGATGCATCTTTTGTGAATTGGCCGGGATATCTTAAGATGCATCTTTTGTGAATTGGCCGGGATATCGATGGATGCTGGACAATGGAAAAGGATTCGGGTCCTAGTAGGACGTCTTGCAGGACACCAGGATGGGATACTATCCCATGTGTTGGGGTAGAGCTATCCCGCCGGCATCTTAACATTCCGATCGGGACATCTTGAGACATTCTCTATCCTAACTATTGGGATGGGGCGGGACGGTGGTGCATTCCGTTCGATCAGAAAATTGGGATAGCCCCATCCTGCAGGATTTAAAACCTTGAATGGAATGACTTCTAGGAGACTTCCTCGATCAATATTAAGGTTGAACAATTGGCACAACATGTACTTGATTGCAATGTACCTGTAATCTTCAATAAGAATGAAGAGTGTGAGGCTTTTGCTTGTGTCCATGCATGCTTGAGTGTGCACAGCATCTCCATGTAAATATTTTAGCCTTTAAGGTTAAATATAGGGGACCCTGGTCTACCCGGCACAAAACTCTACCATCCGTGGGCAAGAAACCTTAATTTGGATCCCCATATTTCTAGGCATCATGCTACATTATAAAGGCCCTCTACATCATTGAACCTGCAACCAGTGAAAAACCTGGAACACTTCAACAGGATCCATATCTAGGACTGCTTGGGCTATGCCCGAATTGGTTTTATGTTAATTTTGTTTTAGTTTCAAGGTTACTTGCAATTCAAGTGCCAATCAGTGAATCCTCATTTTCTTGTGTTTTCGTTTGTAAATTTTACTTTTGAAAACCAATAGATTTCTGGCCTTACTTTATTGGTCAGTCCAAGGTGAGGGATTGGATAACTGGATAAGGTGTAAATGTTGTATGGTAGTTTCTGGTGTTCAAGCTTTTGATATTTGGGTACAGTTTGCAGTGGTGGCCAAAAGATGCTGGTCATTTTCTAGGTGAGTAATTTTGTCTGTATGATGGCAGTACTGATGTAGTGTCTATGAAAGTATGTATTCACAGCGTGCTTTTGTGGATATGACAGATACATTCTGCATTCAGGATCACAAGTTTTGAATTTTCAAAATGAATATGGCAATTTCTCTTTGTTGTATCATTGTGAATCTTGATTTTAGTTTTCATGATTCAGAAGCTTTTTCCCAAGGGTATGGCTGCAATGTAAAGTTATTGGAACCTGGCAACTTGCTGATGTCACCTTTCTCTCATATGCACAAGCCTCTGATGGTGTTACTGTACTTTCATGCAGGTGACAATGTGACCTCCAGGACGCAGGTTGAAGGTCATATGAAGCCAGTTTTATCTCTGGGTACTGCAGGAGCTGTCCTTCAACCTCAAAAAATTGATTTTAGCCAGTCTATTGTGAGTTCACATAATGTTATGGAACTTAATATTGCTTATATTTGCTTCAGACATATATTTTTACATGTTTGGGCAGCTAATTGCTTCTTTATGTGTTTATTTGATTGGTATTTTGTTATTTCTGTCACAGGCATGCATTCCATACCCTTATGCAGATCCATACTTCGGAGGGATTCTGGCTACTTATGGATCGCATGCTGTGGTTGGTATACTTGAGCAAATTTTCCTTTCCTGCGTTACCTTTTCTTAGACATGTTGTTCTTACTTGTCATATGCGCCTAGCTGTGTTGGACTTTTGCTTGTGATTAGAGCCGAGATTGAGTTAGAGAGACAACCTGAGAAGAAAACAGGTTATTTGTGTTTCATAACAATGTGAAAATGGTTAGATTCTAGCTTCCTTAAGGCGTGTGATAATCCTGGCAAGAAGAAAACGGCAAGTTCTGTTTCAAGTCCTATTTAGTTCCATTTAGCTATTTTTGGTTGATAGTGTATGATTCATCATTAAGGTGATACTGCTTGGAATTTGGATTGACAACTACTATGGAAATTGTATCATTTAACATTTTCATGCAGCAGTAATTCATGCTAGTCATGGTGGATATGCTTTTGACTCGGTTGTCCTTTGAATCCTGTTTGGCTTATGTATGCCTGGAGCTGTTCAGTTTTCTGCTACATGTTGTCGCAGTCTTTTGAAAATTGTGTACGTCTTTGTAGGAATTTTGATGACATATGTTCATGCAGCATAATATAGCAGGTCAAATCTTATTTTTCAGTTGCAAATAAAAGACAGAACATACTGAATGAAACAAATGCTGATGTTTTATTTCACCTCCATGAATATTTGAAATATTAGAGGCCCTACCGCTTGGAATCAAGGGGTTAATCACACTTCATTACAATGTGTGAGGCAAGGTATTGATGAACATAGCACTTGTTGCTGGTATAGCAACATGCAGTAATCTCCACTTGCAACAATGAGAGGGTGGCACAGGTTTACAACTATTGGTAATTAAGGGATTTCTGTGTTTTGCAATTTATGCTGCAAAATAGCAGTGGATATTGTTCTCTGAGCTGGTACAGGAAGGAACAATTATCATCTCCTACCCAACAGCGATGGTGGAGCAGGTAGACAGCTAGTTGATGTTAGTAAATCAGAAGTTGGGCAAACCATAATTTTATATTTGTTTAATGCACTGATTTCTTGTTAGAGTTTAGTTTGATGCTAAGTAATCTTTCCTTTCTTTGTATATCTTTATTAATGCCTTACTTTTGATGATTGCATAGGTGGCTTCATTATATCTTCGACTGGATATTCTTTTTTTCCTTTTAAAACTCTTTGATGCTTGCACTCTGTTACTTAAAATTTCTGTTCTAGTTGAAATGTTGACGGTGATAGTTCCACATTATACTGGATTGAGAATTATTTAGATCTTTCATGATGCTCATTGAAACATACAATTACTTGTGCACTAATGATGACCATGCTACCCTTGATTTCTATTTATTTATTTATTTATTTTTTGCCAGGGGGTATTTCAGAGTTTTTCTATACTTAGAATAAAATTTTGCAGATTAAAATATGACACATTTCAGCCTTGTGTTTGGGGAAGGTGTAGATGTCAGTACTTCCATCTAAAGTTGGAAGTTTTGGGTGATACTGTTGGAGCATATAGAAATGAACTCAAGTTTTTAGTTTGGCTGCTTATTTCACATGTTCGTAACTACAACAAAGAAAAAAAATGAAAGAATAAGTGAAGGTGCCTGGATCTAGTTGGTTTGAAGCTCAAAACTCCGGTTTGGAGTAAATGACCAGACTACTTATCAACTAATTGGGCATCTCCATGAAGGATCTGTTTGGATGTTAGAATACTATGTTGTTGGTGTGATAAGATGCCATCACAAGAATTTATATTGAAGGAAGCTGAAAGGAAGTAGTTGGAGCTAGGGGTGGCAATGGGTAAGGTCAGGTTGGGTTGAGACATGAGACATGTATTAGGGAAAATCTGTCAACACAAACCTGAACAACTTAAGTAAAACTCAAAAACTGAAAACCAAATCTGACCTGTTTATTAAGAAGGTAACTTGACATGCGTAAACCCTCTACTGGACAGGTTGTGGCGCGTCTGTGTAACCTATTAATCCAATCTGAATCCATAAACAGAAAACATTTAAACAGGTCTTCAATGGCTTAGCATGTTAAACAGATCTTACATGGGTTGAGTTGTAACTATGTACACCTGACCCAATTGCTAAACAAATTGAAACAAGTTAGGCCAGGCTCCAAACCTAAATCTTGTACATCCAATAAATGGACTAATTCAGGTCCATCCCTTTGCATCGTGATCCAGTTTACGCTAAAACCAAATCCACTTAAGTCAATTGTAGGTAGGATCATGGATTTCCACTCCTGGTTTAGTGAATTTGGCATACCTTTTGTATTAGTAGTCCCTATTCTTTCAGATATGATAAATCCTTTGGTTATGTTTTGTTCAGGACCAAAAAATTAGGCTTGCTGGGTTGAATGGAGTAATTTGGAGGTATTCCACCATTTTTTTAAGGAGTAAGTTACTCCTGGGTTAAATTGAGTAAATGGGTTAGGCAGACAAAAATGATGTATTTATCTTGTACCAACTTTTTGGCTGAAAAGGTGATTTAATGTAGATGCTTAAATAAATGTTTGGTTAAAACAAGGTGACATAAATGGGTTAAATGCTTATGTTTCCTTTATTCCCTAACCAAATGCAGCCTTTGGGAGTGGAATCTATAATCTCTGAAAAATGGGGATGAGGGGAATGAATGGCACCACATGACTTTATAACAGTTGTTTTCATCTTTATAAACTATAACCCTCTATTGGGGTCCCTTACGAGTCATGTAAAGCAATCTGGCATCCAAACAGGGCCTAAATCTACTTTGTGCTTGACAAGAGGGTCTAAACCATCCCCCTTATTCTCTTGACCAATGCGGTGAAAAAGGATCTCTTTGAATTACTCTTTCTCTTGCACAAGTTACCTACCTAAACTGCATTCTGTCTAGCGTTTTGGTTGTTCTATTTTTGATTAACTATTACGTCAATTAATGCATGTATTAATACAGTACATAAGAAACGAAGGTAATAATGTGTTGTGCTGACCCTTGATGATGCATGTTCACTGAGCTACATGCAAGACATTTTTCATTGCCTGCTTGGATGCTTTTGTGCCTTATCTGCCAGCTCGAGGTAGATGTCTGTCTTCTTGGTTTTCTTGGATATTTCTATGTCAATATATTTCTGGATGGCACATCATAAATGTGACTTGCAATTGATAATTTATTCTGCCTTCTTGTAGAAATTTCATATATTAGATTGAAATTTATACTTGGACTTGCTTGTCATCTTACTTTTAGTACTCCTTACTGGATGAATGTTCTGCTTTTTCATAGTAATATGTACAGGCAACCATTCTCTCAGTAAATCTTGCCTGAATTTCCAAAAGAACAATCATGTAATATAATCTGTTGCCTTATGGGTGTGACATTTGATGGATTTTATTTATAGATGGCCTTAATTTTACTCATTATCTAAATCATGCCTATAGGAAAACCTCGTTGATTCTGAGAGGCACTCAGTGGTCCCTCTTATTTGTGTTTCAGAGGGAATTACAATCTGCCTTCTTTTCCATTTACATATAAAATTTAATTACTTATAATCGATTATACACAGACATTTATATATGCATGCTTGCATGTGTGGGTGCATTTATAAGTTTCTTCATGTATGTGTATGCTTCTTCTTCTTCTGCAGTTCGAACAGTGGCTCTGTTTCATCAGTGAATTCTGGTCTGATGACCAATATGGGAAGCTGCAAAACTTAAAAACTTGCTTATCTGAGGCTGCAAACTAGTACTTATAAGGATTTTGGTCCATGCTTGTTTTACGGAATTCTTGAATTAGGGACTGTACTTTTTAATTCTGTTGATTGGTCTTTATCATTATTTTTTAAAAATATTTTGGAGGCAAAGTTTTCTTCATCTTAGCAACCCCTAATCAGTTTATACTTGAAACAGATTCACCCCCAACTTGCTGGAATGGCACCTTCTGCTCGAGTTCCCCTGCCTCAACCTGTGGAGGATGAGCCCATTTATGTCAATGCGAAACAATATCATGGAATTCTTCGGCGGAGGCAGCTGCGCGCCAAGTTAGAGGCTCAGAATAAACTCATCAAAGATCGAAAGGTAGCTTACCATACATTTGTGGGTCCTGCCCTCTTGGTCTTCATATTTTTGCTTCTTTTTTTGCTTTTGTTTTGTTTTTGCTCCAAGAGATGAAATGCTATCTAATTTGACTTAAATTTCAATTGGTTTCTTTCCAGCTGCTTAAGTTTTTGCTTGTGCCATGATTCCTTTTCACTGTAGTATAAACTCTGTTATGAAGCATTCTGTCATTGCATTCCCCTCTTCGTATATGGAAGGGCGGAGTGTTTTTTTTTTCCTTGCATATTATCATATGCTACGACTGTTCTAAATTTGTTTTTCTAAAAGTCTGATGGTGCACATCTTTTTCAGCCATACCTTCATGAGTCTCGGCATCTTCATGCAATGAAAAGAGCAAGGGGATCTGGTGGGCGATTCTTGAACACAAAGCAGCTCCAGCAACACTCCCAGACTACCACCACCAATGGCAAGAAGAATGCCTCTAGTTCCTCTCTGCTGCAACTGGGTGGAGTTGGAGGGACAGAGAATGGCACTACGAGTGCTGCAGCTACATCCACTGGCTCTGAGGCCTCAGCTGTATCCGATGGCAGTTTGTTCCAGCATCAGGATCATCATCTCAACTTCTCAACCAACTTCCATCCCCGTGTTGTTGGGGGGAGCATGCAGGGTGGGAGCAGGGGAATCCATAGTGGGTCGCAACAGCGGGTCTCGGTTATGAGATGAACATGGGGAAATTACCAGGCAGTCAGGTGTTTCCTGGGCAATTCATCCTTGGCTTTAATACTTATTTTCTGAAAATTTCCATGTGTTAGATGACGTCGTTAGGAGAATCAAACACTTAAAAGTGTATGGTAACGCTAATGCTGGCATTCTCTTATTTTGGCAATGTGTGGATAACCGGATGCTATTTCAGATCTGCTATCTGGACTTCCTACTTTTAAATGGCTTTGTAGCATGATTCGAGGTAGGGAGCCCTGATTTTACTGAATTGAGTCACCAGGACAATACCAAATGTGGAGCTGCAACCGGTTGGGTAAGGGTTCACACTGATTATAGGGTAGCAGCGAAGCCCAATGTCTATGGGACATGGATTGAACCCTAAATAATTTATGAATTGAAATACTTGCAGACGGTGTTGGCCGTCATCATTTTCTTCTTTGTCCCTTCCTCCCTATTTATTTAATCTGCCTTGCCAAAGAGGCAAGTGGTTATGTCACCCACGTCATGGTATTTCTTTCCTTTCTTGCAAATTCTAACCTTTTCTCTTATGGAGGTAACTTCCACATTAGACCTTTGAGTCTCCAATAGACATAACTTTGCATCACTAGCCATTTTGGCATCTTCAACGAGCTCTGATTCCAATTTGAAGGAGGATGGGTTATGTTATAATAATATAAAAATGATAGGGTTGACATTGCATAGCTCGGCATGTACAAGATATTTGCAATTTCAAATGAAATGTGGAAAGGTAAATTTTTTAGCCAAAGAAAAAAAAGAAAAGAAACCTAGCAGGAGCAGGATATATTTTTTAGCCAAGAAAAAAAAAAGATTTAGCAACAAAGTGTGGTAGATTATTGAGAGGACTTGGGGATTTGGTGGTGTAATTGGGAAGAGAACATTTTCTCCGAGGAAGTTGGATAATTCGGTCTGGTCGTAGGCAATTATAGGTGTGAGAAATCAAGGGAAAAAAAAGAAATAAAAATCATATGATGTGGACACTATAAAATATTATAAAAAATCTATTGTAGCTAATCCATCTGTCCCTACGATCGAATGTCGGAAAATTTATAAATACAAGTTCACACTGATCGAAGTCGGCTCCGGTGGAGATCTTCTGATGCTAAAGTTAGTGAATGAACTGATCGAATAGAAAATGTAGAGCAATGTAGCAGGATTTGCTCTTAGAATAACTTGGAATCTTTTCTTAATTGGTCAGTTTACTTTTCTTTTATAAGCATAGGATAGTAACTACTTAGCACGTGGGTCCCTTTTTTTTCGGTATAGCATGATCGTAGGTTAGTAATTAAACCATCCATTAATTGTTCTCGTCCGCTCTTCTTAGGAACGATTTCGTAGAGTCGATCGAGAACCAGATAAGTTGTTTAGGGAGCTCCTATTGATCAGTCGGCAGATTTGGGACTAACCAATCATTGGTCGGTCAGCTTTGTACCGATGGTTTGTCGATCGACTGAATTTATACCGATCGATTATCGGTCAACTAACTTTGCACCGATTGACCGTCAGTGTCGACTGACCATCGACAGGATTGTTTGGGACTGATCGATCATCGATCGATCAGCCGATCGGATATCAATCGATTGGCTTGAAATCTGATTGCTATTCGTCATGATGACTATCTATCGGATAATCATGCACCGATGAGCATTAATTTTTCGATAGTTCTTTTCCATCATCGATCGTTAGTCGGTTGATGACGATTGTCGATCGATAATCGATCGGTTCCTGATTGGTGGATCGGATGGTGGATCAGTATTCTCCAACAGTTGCCCCCCACACCCAAGTCCGATGCGATGATGTGATAATTTGACATTTTATCTTAATGCACCGAATGTAGGAGGAAAGTACGTGGCGTTGTTTTGAATTTTGTTTTGCCACCTGCAATTAATGATCATCGTTCCTTTCGATAAAGCTATTGTTCGATGCGTCGGGGATTGCAACGGTCATCATTAACTGACGCATGATCATGAAATTTGAGAGATTTGACGTTCAGTCATTCTTCGATCGACATGTGTTGAAATCTGATGAGGCTTCTGTGCATCTCGATCATTGGTGGGCCCTATATATACTGGTCACCCCCCGACGGTTTTTTCTTCCATCGCTTTCAGCAGTAGTAGTTTTTGGAAAATTCACTTATTTTTTCATCATTCAACTTGCAGGTTTGAAGTTTAAACCTTCTTCCCCGCATCCTTTTATTTCTTTTATTTTGCTTTGTCGAGTCGTTTACATAGCCAGTACTCATAGTAGTTCATTGCACGGTCCAGCAGCCGAAGCATCCATGCCGAGTATGTCGATTGTGGAGTGGCTCTAGGATCAGTATCGAATCCCGAAGAACTTTCGGCTGCTGGCCCCTGGTCCCGACGGTCGGGTGGTTTCACCTCCATCAGATTTTATAGCTTTCTACCTAGAGAACCTTAGGTTGGGTCTTAGGTTCCCTATTCTAGAGTTTCTTCGGAATGCCTTTGACTATTATCGGATATGTCCAGCCCAATTAGCGCTGAATTTGGTTCAGCTAGTAATCACTTTTGCCTTATTGTGCCGACTGGTGCAAACAGTCCCTCAGCTTTCTTTGTTTAGATCTTTTTTTGCCCTTCATCCCCATCTAAAGGCTGATGGGTGGTGGTACTTCACCCCAAGGAGAGGGCTTTTCTTCATCATCGGTCTTTCATTATCTATCCACGACTGGAAGACCCAATTCTTCTTCGTCTCTCCCCTAACTTCTTAGGATTTTCCGTCAGTGTGGGATGAACCAAACACCCTCCCAAACAAAAATAGTCGAGTGGATCCTACTGATCGAGAGAACTTCCTCAAGCTAAAAGATATGAAAGTTCCTCCACAGAAGGAACTAATTACTGAAGCGACTTTGCATGATGCTGAACTTGGTCTGGCACCACCCGTAGGTATATATATAGTCGGCGGTTCTAGTTCTTGCATCTTTTGATCGATTTGCGGTATTAACTTGCACTTGCATCTTTTGATCGATTTGCGGTATTAACTTGCACGTGCTATTTGACTTTGCAGGGATGCATTTTCCCATGGGGCTTTCTGAGGATGATGTTCCCTCAATTTGCCACTCGGAAGAGAGTGGCACTGGGCGCTAGTTCATCATGCGCATTGAAGAAAAGTCGGGCAGCGGGTCCTTCGGCTGCTCCTGCTTCTATTGATGTTCCTCCACCAGCATCCCCTAGCATTGCAGGTGCTCCCATTGTTGCCCTGCGCGCTCTGGTGGCGACTGCTTCTGTTGAAGCCCCTCCGACCATCACGCGGTCAAAGGATGAAGTTATGATTATTGACGCTCCGGTCGTTGCTCCCGAGTCAGGAGTTCAATCGGTTATTGCTGAAGCAGTTCCCCGATCGACTCCAGTCCATCGAGGATGTTTACCTTCTCCATCCACGCTCGAGTGGATGCCGGCACCTCTTGAGCAATCATTCATAAAAGGAAAGGAAAAGGCGCTAATTTCCTCTCCACCGGCTGGAAGTGATGCTTCCAGCCATAGATTTTCCGACTCCGAATGGGTCGACATCGATGTTCAGGTCCCCAAAGGTGGATTGGTCTTTTTCGATCCTCAATTGTCGAGAGAGCTGGTCCACGCCATTCTTTTCCCGGCTGACTGCAAGTCAAAGAGAAATCAGACTTTGGCCGATCGATTTGGGTCATTTTGTCCAACCCTTATCGGGGTGAGTCAACAGTTTCACACTCCTTTTTCTTTTGATTGTCTTGGTTTGTTTCCTCCAAATAGTGGGCCTATGATGTGGCTGAACTTGAATCGGCTTGCAACAGAATGGCCAGCTTTCGTCGTGCATGGTCCGATGCAGTGTCAACCACGAATGCCGAATGGGATGCGGCCATTCACCGACAAGAGGAGATGGAGAAAGATGCTACCGCTTGGGAGAGAAATTTGTCTGACGAAGACTTTCACCTTAGAGTCGAGCTTGGGTCGGTAAGAGCCGAGCTTGAGTCGGTAAGATCTAACCTAAAATTGGCTCAGGTGGAGGTGAAGGCCCAGAAGAGCCGTATCAAAAAGAAGAAGCGAGCGGTGAATAAACTGAAGAAGGACCGTGATAGCTGGGTCAAGGAGGTGGAGTATCATAGTCGGAGATGCCAATCTGCAGAAGAGGATGCATCTTCGGCTAGGGCGGAGATCCAAGTTCTGCAGTAGGATCTTAGTCGGGCGAAGGAGCTGGGCGTTGAGGAATTCAAGATCTCATCTAACTTGAAAATCTCGATCCTTGAGGGAAGCGAAGCTTCTTATTGGATCGGGTTTGATGACGATTGGGATGCTGTCCAATAGCTCTTTCCTGACCTTGATCTCAGCAGCATCATCATTCTCGGTGCCGAAGAAGAGGAAGAGGGAGGGGCCGACAGACCAGCTACCAGCCCAATGGGCAATGGTGCTCTGATCGATACTTTTGCTCCATCCGTGTTGGCAGCACCTATGGTCAAAGGTGCAGCGGATGCTTCGATGCCGATGAACTTCGCTTTCGAGCTAGTCGCCAAAATTTCGACAGATCTTCAGGGAGCTATGCTGATGGATGTAGTTCAAGACTCTTTCGCTCATCCTTCAAAGCAATTGGTCGTCAAATGAACATGTATTTCATTTTCTTTTAGAACTTGTAGTTTAAATTTTGTAAGGACCGATGGCCCATTTTGTAATATCCTTTATAGTAATGAAACAATACTTTGTTCATAACATATTTGCATCAGATCAATTATTTTGCCAATTATCAATTAGTTTTATTTGACTAACTTTCGACTGACCTTCCAACTGACTTAAAGCTAGCATTTAACCAACTTACCATTTGCCAACTCACAATTTGCTTTTTAGTCATCCAAGACTTAGTTGTTTATCAAAATGTTCATAGGTTGGGGATTAATCAACCTTTGGTCAGTTTCTAGTCGACTTCCAATTTGGCTTTTTACTAACCGACTTTTGATTACGACGATCGGGTGCAAGTCAATCATCCTTCGACTTGGTCATGGCTAAATCGGTATCAGTCGCATTCTTAACTAGGTAGGGGCAACTAACTAGTTCACGATCAGTGGATTGATGCTTCTCTTTTTGTAAAGAAGTCATGTGTCGAAGTAGATTGCAACTCAGTCGGTCAACCATTCTGCTACAGTTGGTTGACTTATTCTCGTTCATTCATGCTATTTTTATTTAAGAGGTATCAATTGAAAGACATTGTTTGACGATCGCCAATGGTCGTTTGGTGATTTAATTCTGCTGACTGTAGAGTGCCGAAGGTCAGTTGGCTATTGTACATCAATAGTTGATCATCTGTAGCATCCCGACAATCGATCGGCTAGCTGATCGATTCACAGTAGACAAAATGTATTGATGACTAATCAGCTGCAATGAGCTGACAATTGGTCGGCTATAGCAATAGTTTACCACTGATAAGTTGATCGTGATCCATCGTCAGTCAATTTTTTTTTTAATTCTTCTTTTCAAAAAGGACTCCTCTTCCTCCTTTGAAGGAAAGTTCACATAAAAATTTAGTATTCATATTTTTTAGAAATACATGAGACTGATCTCATTGAAAATACACTTTAAGATTATTTGCATTCTATGTTTGGAGAATTTTTGTTCCATCGAGTGTCTTGAGTCAATATGCTCCGGGTCGAAGGCTCTCTACTACCCGATAGGGTCCTTCCCAATTTGGAGAGACCTTTTCTTGGTCCAATGATTTAGATACTTCAGCCTTCTGTAGGACTAAATCACCAGGGTGAATTTCTTTCAGTTTAACCCTTTCGTTATAATATCTAGTGACTTTTTGTTGGTAGGCCGCTATTCTGAGTTGAGCTTGCTGTCGAATTTCAGGTAGCAAATCCAAATCCGCCCTTCAACGATCTGAATTGCTTGTCTCATCATATCTCTTAATCCGCATCGAAGGTAGCCCAATTTTGATGGGAATCACCGCCTCTGTCCCATAGGTGAGGTTGAAAGGGGATTCACCCATCGGGATTCGGGGGGTTGTTCGGTATGCCCATAGTATCGAAGGTAGTTCTTCTACCCAGAATTCTTTAGCCTCGTTGAATCGGGTTTTCAAGCCATGAAGGATTGTTCGGTTCGTGACCTCCGCTTCTCTATTTGACTATGGATAACCGATGGATGTCAACTTGTGCGCGATATGATGTGCTGCGCAGAAGTCTTCAAAATTTTGATTATTGAATTATCGATTAGATTGTATGCGAAAGTCCAAATCGATAGATTATAGATTTTCAAACAAAATCTTTCATCTTACTTTCCGTAATCTATGCCAAAGGTTTGGCTTTCATCCACTTCGTAAAGTAATCAATAGCGATGACCAAAAATTTTTTTTATCCGAATGCTAGGGGAAAAGGACCAAGAATGTCGATTCTCTACTATGCAAATGGCCATGGAGCTATGATCTGTATTAGTTGCATCGCTGGTTGTCGTTGGATATTGGCATACCTTTGACATGGCTCACACTTTTGGACAAACTCGGTTGCGTCCTTGTATATTGTCGGCCAATAATATCCTTGCTGAAGGATCTTATAGGCGAGAAACTTGCCCCCCAAATGGTTTCCGTAGATCCCTTTGTAGACTTCTCGAAGTGCACAGTCGGTATTGGTGGATCCCAGCCATTTTAATAGTGGAAGGAAGAAGGATCGTTTGTAGAGTTGTCCACCCATCATTATATATTGTGAGGCAGTCCATCTCAAATATTTTGCTTCTGATGGATTGTTGGGTTAGACTCCTTCAGTCAGATACTTGACAATTAGATCCATCCAACTTGGCTCATCGTCGATTTGCAAAATTTCTTCCACCTTTTCGATACTCGGTGTATCGAGATACTCGATATATGTTTGGTCGAGTTTGATAGGGGTTGTGATGGTGAGTCGAGAGAGTGCGTCGGTCCGAGCATTTTTCGCTCTAGAGACGTGGAGATGTCAAACTATTTGAAGACAAAAATTTGATCTTTTACTTTCTCCAAATACTTTTGCATCTTTGGATCCCAGGCTTCATATTCACCATCGACTTGTCCTGCAATGAGTTGAGAGTCGGTAAATATCTTCAACTCTTCGACCCCAAGTTCTTCGGCAATCTTCAAACCGGCAAGAAGAGCTTCATATTCGGCTTGATTATTCGAAGCTTTAAAGTTGAAATGGAGCGCATATTCTATGACCGATCCATCGATATTCATAAGGATAAGTCCAGCTCCACTTTCGAGGGTGCTCAAGGCTCCATCGACATGTAACACCCAAGCCAAATCATGGTCGATTTTGACAGCATCATCTATTGAGTTATAGATTATTTCTTGATCGAACTTCATGTCTGACATGGTACACTTGACAATAAAATCGATCAAAACTTGGGCCTTCATCAACGGGCGTGGACGATAGTGGATGTTGAATTCACTAAGTTTTGTTGCCCATTTCACCATTCTTTCTAAAGTGTCTGGTCGGTGTAAGATCGACTTCAGGGGTTGGTCGGTTAAAACATGCACCGTATGGGCTTGAAAATATGGTCGAAGTCATTGTATTGAAATAACCAAGGCATAGATCATTTTTTCAATTTTTGAGTATCGGGTTTCGACATTATGAAGCACTTTGCTTGCGTAGTATATGGGATGTTGTACCCGATTTTCATCTTCTCTGACTAAAATCGAACTAACATCTTTATCGGATGTAGCTAGGTATAAATAAAGTCGTTCTCCTTTCATCGACTTTACAAGCAGTGGAGGAGTCGTCAGGTATTTTTTTAACTCTTCAAACGATCGTCGGTATTCGTTGGTCTAAGAAAAATCTTTAGTTTGCCGTAGAGTTTTAAAAAATGGAAGACATCATTCGATAGATTTGGAGATGAATCGATTGAGTGCAGCGACTCTTTCGTTGAGCTGTTGAACTTTCTTCTTTGAAGTAGGATACTTCATGTCGATGATTGCTTTTATTTTTTTAGGATTTACTTTAATTCCTCTATATGAAATAAGAAAACCAAGAAATTTTTTGGCCGTCACTGCGAAGGTATATTTGGTCGGATTTAGCTTCATTCGGTGTCATCGGAATGTGTTGAAAGCTTCCTCTAGGTCTCGGACGTGATCTTGACTTCGAGCACTTTTTACAAGCATATCGTCGACATATACTTCCATGTTTCATCCAATTTGTGGCTTAAAAATTTTGTTCACCAATCGTTGATAGATCGCTCTGGCATTTTTGAATCCAAATGGCATGACTTTGTAGCAATAAATCTCTTTATCAATGACGAAGGCGTTATGTTCTTCATCTTTGTGGGCCATTTGGATCTAGTTATATCCTGCGAAAGCATCCAAAAAGCTTGGGAGTCGGTGTTCCGATGTTGCGTCGATTAGCTAGTCGATCTTCAGGAGAGGAAAACTATCATTTGGGCATGCTTCGTTCAGATCGGTATAATCAATGCAGATGCACCATTTTTCGTTGGCTTTTTTCACCATGATGACATTCGCAAGCCATTCTAGATAATGAATCTCTCTGATGAAGTCTGCTGTGAGGAGCTTATCTTTCATTCATAGTCGTTGAGTCGTCGCTAGTGAGATATCCCTGGCATCGATCCTCCGAAAGAACTAGAGGAGGGAGAAGTCGTTGGGTTGCACGACCATTTTTCCTCATACCGACTTCGATGAGAAGATGGGGAGATGAACCATCATGACCGACGGGCAGTTCCTTGCAAATGGTGAGGAGATGGAGATTTCATTCGGTACGAGCATCGAGATGGTTGCTTAGGTGAAGGAGAGATCAAACGTCTTGGTGTGCGACGGCTATGCCTAGACGGCGTCGCCCGCACCGATGGACCTTCCATCACCATGGGTGGTTGCTGTTGAAGATTACGCACTGTCTTCATAAGAATATAGACCTGTTGTGTTAATGTGGCTAGTTGCTGGACTTGTGCATCCGACATGACCGTCGGGTGCGAAAAATTATGTCCCATCATTGCTAGCGATGGAGGGGGCCAATGGAGCTGGTCGAATTACGAGCACAAGTTTTTATCATTTTTTTATTTAGTGTGCTTCTTTTCCTACCTGGCGCACCAATCTATTGCAGTCAATCCACCTGCACCTGCAATCAAATGTCGAAAAATCTACAAACACAAGTCCACACTGACCAAAGTTGGCTCCGGTGGGAATCCTTTAATGCTAAAGTTGGTGGATGGATTGGTCGAACAGCAAATGAAGAGCAAGATAGCAGGATTTGCTCTTAGAATAACTTAGAATCTTTCCCCAATTGACCAATTTACCTTTCTTTTATAGGCGTCGGGGCAGTAACTGCTTAGCACGTTGGTCCCTCTTTTTTTGGTGTAGCGTGATTATGGATTGGTAATTAAATCATCCATTAATTGTTGTCGCTCACTCTTCTCGAAAATAATTTCATAGGGTCGATCGAAAATCAGATAAGTTGTTTAGAGAGCTCCCATTAGTTAATCGGTAGATTTGGGACTGGCTGATTATTGGTCGGTCGGCTTTGTACAAATGGTTCGTCGATCGACTGAATTTATATCGATCGATTGTTGGTCAACTAACTTTATGTTGATTGACCGTCGATGCCGACCGACCATCGACAAGATTGTTTCAGACCGACTGATCATCGATCGATCAGCTGATCGGATATCAGCCAATCGGCTTGAAATCCGATTGTCGTTCGTCATGATGACTATCCATAGGATAATCATGCATCGGTGAGTATTGATTTTCCGACAGTCCTTTTCCATCATCGATTGTTAGTCAGCTGATGGCGATTGCTGATCGATAATCGATCGATTTGTGACTGGTGGATCGGGCAGCGGATCAGTATTCTCCAATAAGAAATCAAAAGAAAAAGTGGGAACAAAAATTATATGAGGCAGATACTATTAAATATCATATAGAGTGGGCTTTATAGTTTGCCATGTTTCTCTTAATATCAATCATAAAGAATAAGTATAAAAGTCAAACTTTTTTCTACTAACAAAATTATTAGTCCTATGATTAAAACAAATAAATTTTTTATATTTTTAATATATATTTTTTAGCGATACATACTACATGACCATATAATACATCCTAGATAAATTAATCATCAAACAAGGCAATACATACCTACATATAAATCAATATACACTGTAAGTTTTTTTGATATACACTAAGCAATAATTCAATACATACCTACAAATAAACTAATGCATAGTTTATCAAACTTAGTATTTATCGATACATAGTATATGACTAGTTGATACACATCTAGCAAAATATTCATCCAACATCCTAATACGCACCTTTAAATAAAGCGATACATAGTTTTCAGAACATAGCACTCATCAATACACAATATATGACTAAATAATATACATTAGATGGCTTACTGATACATACTGTAAGATTGTTTGATACATATCTAGCAACGTCATAATATACATTTACAAATAAATTGATACATAATTTACTAAATCTATTATTCACCAGTACACAGTATATGGTCAATTAATACATACCTATTAAAATATTTGTTCAACGTTCCAATATAGACCGCTAGGTAAAACAATGCATGATTTTCATGAATTTTTAGATACAAAGATTTTAGAAAAAAAGAGTGATTTGAAAGAGAAAAAAGGGACTCAAGAAAAACCTCATGAATAGGAGAGATAATATATATGATTTGGAAGAGAAAAAAAAGCCTCGAGAGAAAAACGTTATGGATGGAAGAAATGGCTTGATGAGAAAGATAATAGATAAAGAGGCTTGATGAGAAAGAAAGAGGATCTCTCTTAGGTATATATTTTGTTTCATTTCTTTATTGTTTCATTTATGGAACTAACGGACTCCGTTAGTAGAAGAAATCTAATTTCCATTTGGCTTCTAGGTTTCCTCTTTAAAATGTGAAAAGAAAAATCATGGCATGAAACTAGGCCCACCATATATGATGGTCATATAGTGCTCGCCCATCTGACTTTTGTTTCTAGCGGCGGGAATTAAAATGATATGGATGGACACTATAGGCCATTATATGGGCAACCTAGTTTCATGCCATTTTTTTTTCATATCTTAAAGTGGAAATGAAAAAGTCAAATGGAAATTAGATTTTTCCTACTAATGAAGTATGTTAGTTCTATAATTGAAATAATAATAATAATAATAATAAAATATATGCTTAAGAGAGATCCTTCGTGACTGTCCATATCCTCTTATATCTTCATCAACCCTCTCCATTTATTATCTTCTTCATCAAGCCATTTCTTCCATCCATAAGATCTTCCTCCCGAGTCTTTCTCCTCTTCCAAACACCATGCGCCATCTCTCCTATCTATAAGGTCTTTCTCGAGTTTTTCTTCTCTTCCAAATTTTTCTTCTTTTCTAAGATTCTTGCATATAAAAGTTCATGGAACTGTATATCATTTTATCCAGTGGTTTGTACTAGGATGTCGGATAAATATTTTGCTAGTTATGTATCAACTAATCATATAATGTATACTGATGAATACTAAGTTTGGTAAATTATATCAATTTATCTGTAGGTATATATTAAATCATTGCTGAGTATGTATCAAAAAAATTTATAATATGTATTAGTAAGCCATCTAGTGTGTATCATTTGATAATGTGCTGTGTATTGATGAGTGCTATATTCTAAAAATTATGTATCATTTTACCTAGACGTATGTATTAGGGCATTAGATAAATATTTTGTTAGATGTATATTAATTGGCTATATACTATGTATTGGTGAATACTAAGTTTGGTAAACTATATATTAATTTATCTATAGGTATGCATTGGATCATTACTGGATATGTATCAAAAAAGCTTACAATATACATCGCCTAGCTATATACTGTATTTTGGTGAATACCACATTTTAGAAATTATGTATTAATTTATTTATAGGTATATATTGATTTGTTTGATGATAATTTATATAGTATGTATCATATGATCATATAGTATATATCGCTAAAAAGTATGTACTATAATTGAGAAAAAAAGAGAGTGCCTTTTTTTTTAATCATGGACTGATAATTTCATTAATAAAAAAAATCTTTGACTTTTAAACTTATTCTTTAAGATTGATATTGAGAGAAGAGTTTCCAAAGCTCTTTTTAGTCTTTTTACTATTGACTTTTTTCCAGCCATCCATTTTAGGATGGATGGTACTTGTTGGGGATAAACCCCGCTCCTGCCAAAGTTCGATAAGCCAGTAGCCACGAAAAAGCTTCAGCGGACGGGTCTTAGCCGTACCCCTTCAGTTGGCCGAACTCCTCAGCGGCTGAGCTCCTTTGGACTCTCAGCGGCCAGACCGAACCTCCTCAGTCGGCCGAACTCCTTCGAACCCCTTCAGCTGGGCGAACTGCTTAGCGGTCGAACTCCTTCGAACCCCTTCAATCGATCGAACTACTTAGCGGTCGAGCTCCTTGGACTCTCAACAGTCGGGCTTTAGCCGAACCCCTCAGCGGTCGAGCTTCAGTCGAACTCCCGTAAGAGTCGAACTCTCTCCACGCCCTTCCAGCCAGACGTCTGCAAGAGCCGAACTCCCTTCAAACATCTCCTTCGATCGAACTTCTTCAGGAGCCGGACTCCTCCCAGACATCCCTTTCGATCGACCGAGCTCCTTCTGAACTTCTTAGCAGTCGTCCCCCGATCGAACTCCTCGACGACTGTCCCTCGGTCGAACCCCTCAGTAGCCGCACACCTCCAGCCAGACGCCTATGGCAGTCGAACTCCTTCCAAGCTTCCTCTTCAAGAGTTCGAACTCCTTTGGGATCGATATATGTCGAAGTCCACCAATCAATGCCTACTTTCTGAGAGCCATGGCTATTAAAGCTGGAGAACGGTCACCATCAGTCTGCCACAGACGACGCTACAGCGGCTTCGTCAGACCTCGAGCAGCCCACCACTGTCGGACGGTATGGCTGTCGCTTTCGACCTGACGATACCCTCTCCGCATCAAATCTGGTGCAGTCTCGAGCGGCCCATCATCAGATAGCTATAGTTGTCACCATCAAGCTCCGTCTATAAAAAGGACCCTTCTGATATGCTAACTCTGACCTCTGATCTCTAAGCTCTAAGCTCTCCTTTTCTTCTCTAAGCTCTATAGAACTCATTCCCGAGCACTCCATTTCTATTGACCAGAGCTGACTTGATTGTTGGAGGGTCCTACCGGAGCCACCCCCACCGGCTCCGGACGGAACTTTATTTTGTAGGTCCCGACGGCGACCTCGTCCACCTCCGCTCCAGCTGATTCCGACGATGACCAGATTCTGCGTCAACAGATTGGCGCTAGAAGGAGGGCCCGAACCTCTAAGGTTCTCTTATTCTTAAAGGAGTGCTCGGCGACGATTTCTCTCTTCCCTCTCTAGAGATCTCTCTTCTTCCTCACTAGAATTCTTTTTTGAAGAGAAAATGTCTCCCAAGAGAGCTTCGACCCGACGATCGGCGGCCTGCGCGCCAGATCCATCTGCTCCCGTTTCAGCCCCAGTAGCCTAGGTTCCATCCGAAGCCACCATAGATGTGGAACAGTTCAACCTGCTGGTCGAGTTCATGGCCCCATCGAGATGGTACAGATCGTGCGACAACCTCCGACGGAGACTTTGCCAGCAAACTCGCCATGAGGATGCGAGGAACCGATCTTAAAGAAGAGCATTTGGGCATACCAATCGCACTTAGGAAGGAGAAATGGAGAGCAGAAGTTCCCCCATAGAAGGTTTCGCAAGGAGGCGAAACAAAGTTCGGCCGCATCCACGACCTCCCCACGCAAGCAAGGCCGAACTCCCCTCGAATCTCATCATCAAGGAAGCCCCGACAAAGGGGCATGAAGTTCTTCCACGAAAGATTTCGCGGAAAAGTGGAATGAAGTTTGGCGCAAGCGAGGCCGTACTCCCCCTCGGGCTCGTCATCGAGGAAGCCTCGATAGAGGGGCATGAACTTCTCCCATAGAAGGTTTCGCAAGGAGGCGGAATGAAGTTTGACCGCATCCACAACCTCCACAGCGCAAGCGAGGCCGAACTCCCCTTGAAGCTCATCATCAAGAAAGCCCCGACAAAGGGGCATGAAGTTCTCCCGCGGAAGGTTTCGTAAGGGGACGGAATAAAGTTCGGCCACGTCCACGACCTCCCCAGTGCAAGCAAGGCCCGAACTTTTCGAGCTCGCCACCAAGAAAGCTCCGACAGAAGGGTGCAAAGAAGTCCTCCTCCCAAAAGGTTCCGTGACTGCGCCCCCCGCAACGCTCCTCGAACTCAAATTCTCATGAAAGTTAAGAATCGGCTACCAAGACCAGAAGGATTACGACCTCCCTTAGGCATGCGCGATCGAAGCAAGTAATGCCTCTACCATTGCGACCACGGCCACGACACCGAGGAATACATTCAGCTCCGAGACAAAATTGAGGAGCTCATCGAAAAGGGACGGCTGGATAAATTCCTCCGATGCTGGTCTGAAGCAAGAGAAGATCGACCAAGGATGCTGCCGTAGCCAAAAACAATAAGGAGGTCAGCCGCCTCATGGCGTCATCAACGTTACCCTTGGGAGGAGCTTGGTACATCAATAATTCATCGTCTCCCAGTGACAAAGCCAAGAGAAGCTTGCTCTAAATTGAGAAGGCCAGCATAAGATAGAGGAGGTCGTCCGGCCCGGGCCTTGCTGCCTAAGGAAACTCGGAGGAACAACGCCCCCACGACCCTAAAATAGGGATGTGCTGCTCGTAACTTTCCCTTGGTAAAATTCTTTCCCTTCAATTATATTATTTCTGGGTGTGAAAACTATGTGATGACAGGGAAGAAGCAGTCAATAGTCACCGTGTTAGGAACAGAAGGAAAACCTCATCCTAACATGAGCAGGTTAGAGACCATCAACCTCGGCTGCAGGAGATAAGATCTCTTCCGAGGCAACCTCGACTGCAGGAGATAAGATCTCCCTCGAGGGTCCGGGATAACTTCGGCAGTAGGAGATAAGATCTCCTCCGAGCACTCAATCGATAAGAGGAGATAAGATCTCCTCAACCTCGCTGTAGGAGATAAGATCTTCCCCGAGGCAACCTCGGCTGTAGGAGATAAGATCTTCCCCGAGCAACCTCGAGGAGATAAAATCTCTCCCCGGGCAACTTCGACAGCAGGAGATAAGATCTTCCTGAGATAAACTCGGCTGCAGGAGATAAGATCTCCTCCGAGCATCACATCAACCTCGGCTGCAGGAGATAAGATCTCCTCCGAGGCAACTTCGACTGCAGGAGATAAGATCTCCTCCGAGGCAACTCGGCTGCAGGAGATAAGATCTCCTCCGAACATCCCATCAACCTCGACTGTAGGAGATAAGATCTCCCCCAAGGCAACCTCGATTGCAGGAGATAAGATCTCCTCCGAGGGTCTGGGACAACTTCGACAGTAGGAGATAAGATCTCCCCCGAGGCAAACTCGGCTGCAAGAATAAGATCTCTTCCGAGCATCCGCATTAACCTCGACTGCAGGAGATAAGATCTCCCTCGAGGCAACCTCGGCTGCAGGAGATCGATAAGATCTCCTCCGAGGCAAACTCGGCTGCAGGAGATAAGATCTCCTCGAGCACCAGCATTAACCTCGGCTGCAGGAGATAAGATCTCCCCCGAGGCAACTTCGGCTGCAGAAGATAAGATCTCCCCCAAGGGTTCGGGACAACTTTGGCGATAGGAGATAAGATCTTCCTTGAGACAAACTCGTTGTAGAAGATAAGATCTCCTCCGAGTGCCCGCACCAATTTCGACAGCGAGAGATGAGATCTCCCCTGAGGCAAACTCGACTGCGGGAGATAAGATCTCTTCCGAGCGTCCGAGTCAATCTCGATTAGAGAGAAGATCGAAGCCAATCTCGGCTAGAGAGAAGATCGGAGACAACCTCGGTCAGAGAAGATCTCTCCCGAGTGCCCGTATTAATCGTGGCTGCAGGAGAGAAGAGCTCCCCTGAGTCAGCCTCGACTGCTGAAAACAATATCGCCCCCCGGAGGAGCTCAACCCCCGACCTCGACTGCATGAGACAAGATCTACTTCAACCTCGGCTGGAGATGAAATCTCCCCCGGGCTTTAACTTCAACATCAACTTTAGCTGGAGATGAGATCTCCCCCGAGCTTCGACCTGAACCAGCACAGAGCCCAGAAGAGGACTTCGGCAGTCGCCTTTTTCTGCACTCCCATCATTCGAGTTTCGAACTTGGGAGTGGGAGGACTATTGTTAGGGATAAACCCTGCTCCTATAGAAATCCGATAAGCCAGTAGCCACGAAAAAGCTTCAGCGGATGGGTCTTAGCCGTACCCCTTCAGTCGATCGAGCTCCTCAGTGGTCGAGCTCCTTCGGACTCTCAGTAGTTGGACCGAACCTCGTCAGTCGGCCAAACTCCTCAGCGATCAAGCAGCGGCCGAACTCCTTCGAACCCCTTCAGCCGGGCAAACTGCTTAGCGGCCGAACTCCTTCGAACCCCTTCAGCTGGTCGAACTGCTTAGTGATCGAGCTCCTTGGACTCCCAGCAACCGAACTTTAGCCGAACTCCTCAGCGACCGAGCTTCAGTCAAACTTTCGTAAGAGCCGAACTCTCTCCACGTCCTTCCAGCCAGACGCCTGCAAGAGCCGAACTTCCTCCAGACATCCCCTTCGGTCGGACTTCTTTAAGAGCCGGACTCCTCCTAGACATCCCCTTCGATCGGCCGAGCTCCTTCTGAACTCCTCAGCCGTCGGCCTCCGATCGAACTCCTCGGTGGCTGTCCCTCGACCGAACCCCTTAGCAGCCGCACACTTCCAGCCAGACGCCTACGGCAGCCGAACTCCTTCCGAGCTTCCTCTTCAGGAGTCCGAACTCCTTTGGAATCGATATATGCCGAAGTCCACTAATCAATGCCTGCTTTCTGAGAGCCATGGCTATTAAAGCTGGACAAATGGTCACTATCAGTCTGCCACAGGCGACGCTACAGCGGCTTCGCCAGACCTCGAGCAGTCCACCACTATTAGATGGTATGGCTGTCGCTTTTGACCTGACGACATCCTCTTCGCATCAAATCCAGTGCAGCCTCGAGCGGCCCGCCATCAGGCAGCTACAACTATCACCATCAAGCTCCGCCTATAAAAAGGACCCTCCTGATATGCTAACTCTGACCTCTAAGCTCTAAGCTCTTCTCTTCTTCTCTAAGCTCTGTGAAACTCATTCCCGAGCACTCCATTCCTGTTGGTCAGAGCTGACTTGATCGTCGGAGGGTCCTATCAAAGCCACCCCCCACCAACTCTGGACGGAACTTTATTTTGTAAGTTCCGATGGCGACCTTGTCCACCTTCGCTCCAACTGATTCCGGCGACGATCAGATTCTGCATCAATAGTACTAATTTATGGCACTGATTTACCTACGAGCAACCAATTTTAACTTCTTTTGTGCATGGCTGATACGGTAAATAATTCAAATTATAAGTATGATCTGAAAATGAAAAGAATGGTCTGTGTTATAATAATTAGAAGTTTAGGAATATTTTGGAAGTCTCCCCTAATCCCCCCTCCAGCCAGCACCACCACTTCTCATCTCTATTGCCTTCAATGATTAGTGGAGGAGGAAGGGGGTGGTCTATGGTGGTAGGAAGGCAAGCGGTGGAGATATATGTGGAGGAGGAGGAAGGGGGTGGTATGCAGCGATGGAGAGGTGAGTGATGAAAAAGTGGGTAGAAGAGGAGGACAAAGAGGGTGGCATGTGGCGGAGAGATGGGCATTTATGGTGGCAGGGAGAAGAAGAAAAAGCGGGATAGAGGTAGTTCTGGATGGCCCATTTCATGATGTATGCGTTCTTGTCAAAAAGATCGAGAGCGATCGCGATCTGTTGGTAGAATCTATTGAGGAGGTGCTTGTGGCTATGGAGAGAGAAATTATTGGGTATACCTATTCTACCACGTGTATCTTATATCAACCAATAATAAATTAGCATAATATCCAAAAAAATAAAAAAATATACTATTATCTATGCTTCATTTAAAGTTTTAAATGAAAAAGGTTTATTTTTATTATTTTCAATGAAGAAAAATTTATTTTTTTGGATGGTGTGCTGGTTTGTTATTGGTTGGTGTAAGGTACACGTGGTAGAATATGTCTAATCAATAATTTCTCCTAAGAAAGTGGGCATGTGTGGCGGCGGGGAGGCGAGGGGCGAGCCCAAGCGATGGAGGAGGTGGACGGCGGGAAGAGGCATGGAGAGATTATGGAGGAGAAGATTAAAAGATAATAAAATATTTTTTTTAAAAAAATAATAAAATATAAAAAATAGAAAAATTTGATGATGTTGTTTAAAATATTTTTAATAATAAAATATTATAAAAAAAATATTATAGTAAAAAATTTTAAAAAAATATAATAAACTATAAAATCTATCCCATACAATATTTTATAGTATCTGCATCATTTTTGTTCCAGCGGCGGCTGCGCAGCTCCTCTGTAATTATAATATAGAGGAAAGAATGTGGTGACCAATTATCCATGGAAACGTAGAATTGAGGTAGACGTCCATTAAAATTGAAGCTATTGAATCTAAAACTTTAATGCCTATTAAATGTATATAACTTTTCAAACATTCAAGTTGGACTTGGTCTATCATCTTGCCACGAAAAGTCTCGTACACGTCTCTCTTTTTGGTCATTATGTCAGTGGCCACCGGCAACGAACGTGTGTGGATATATTTAACCTCACCGTGAAAAGCCCTTCTCTCGGAGCTCAAACTGATTAGCTTGTCCATGAAGAAAAACCAAGCCACAAGGAGGCTTTCTAGCTCGCGAGGAAACATCCATACACCATACCATCTGGCAATCCAGAACAAGGTTTACACCTGTGGCCCATGGTATCCAGCGACGTCATCATTTTAATTACAAAAAAGCTCTTATTTTAAACTAAGTACGAAGGACAAGAAAAGTAACTATTTATAATCACTCGGTTATTTACTGAATTTTCAATTATTTCTCCCTTGGAGGTTGTTTTCTCGGAAAATACTTTATTTGGAGTCAATGCGAAGTTTACTGGAAAGCCAACACATCCAACTTCTATCAGAAGTGTGGTGAAATTCTAATTATATCATGACGAAAATCTACACGTAGATCAATCTCATGAGATTATATGAACTCACTACGTGAAGTCATGCCCCCCCTTTTTTTTGTGCGTGAGATCACTTTGTGCTCACACCAGAGATTTCATGCATCATACAAACATCGCCAAGAATTATATTTATTTACGGTATGAGATATGATGTAGATTTAGTATATCTTAGCCCAAGATTATTATTTTGCTAATAGGTCTAATCCATATAGCCCAGATTTGGGCTCCATTTCCACTCGCAATACCCTCAATTCTGGCTAACAAAAACAAACTGTCCTCACCTTCTAGCAGAATCCAGCAGTTTGAGAAACCGGTGGACTACGACCACCTAATCAGGAGATTGACAGTTACCACACATTTATTTCTTATTTGGTCAGTTGGCCAAGAAGCTAGCAAATAAAACGTATTAGACTGAACTATAGACTTCTAAACAATGAAAAAATAAAAATGAACTATTGACTAGACTGGAATGGTTGGTTAATATTCTCTTGCTTTTTTTTTTTTTTAAAGAAAAGAAAATGATTAGCCTTGCCGGGCTCCTTTTCCAAGTGGGAACACCTTGACCTGAGTATAGCCATGGACCCGCTGTAACCTTCCTCGTGGGTCTAAAATTAGGGCTTCTCATGGGTTCGGATTGTACCTTTCCCACGGAAGAATGATCCACCTTCTTTCGATGCCAACTATTGGATTGCGCAATAGTCTTTTCAGGATCCATATGGGTAGAGGAAGAAAAAGATTTGAATATTTTGAAATCCATGCTATACAGTGACATCGCAAAAGAAGACCAATCATCCTTTTTTTATATGAAAGATGCAATCCGAACCCTTCTTATGGATAAATTCTTTTAATAGGCCATTCCATGAAGGCACAAGAACTTAAGTGGTCTTTTTGGTTCAGATCTTAACCCATCAGTCTCCATCTTTCATACTCATCCATCGTCCTGATATGGTAGGAATGGTCATGATCAAACATTCCATCTAGACATTGAGACCTTCTAGATTCTGAATTGTCATCATGCGAACCCGCAAAGACTGCAATCTGTGATCCATCTTCATGTGCTTAGATGTCACAATTTGATCCACTGTTGATCATTTAAGTTTCAATTCATGATACGCTATATTACAGTTCGGAAAATTGACATGGATCTGATGGCCACTGTTTGTCCAAAAGGGTTCGCAATTTTGTCACATTGAGGGGTGTGTTCGTTTCTAACCTTACTATTTTGACTGAATCGTTCACCATCTTTAGATCAATAATAGTTTTTGAAAAGGAAATTCAAAAACAATTCTGGCTCCGATATCATGTGAAGTTTAGTGCACTTTCTTTGCAGAAATTGCTGGTCAAATGCAAAGTTAGATAGTGACTTAGGTTGATTGACCCATCTGAAATTGCTTTAGAAAAACAATCATCATTTTTTATCAATGAAGAACTTAAAATAATCCGTATGTTGGGTTGTGTATATTATTGACCAATAAGGCCTCTTGGTCAATTGAGCTTATCCTATTGGTGTTATTAAATACTAACATGTCAGCAATGCATAGGGTCCTCTGCCTTGCTCAAATAGCTAAACCTTGGTAAGACATATAGAATGTTGATGCAAAATTCCCATTTTGCTGGGCCCAAAAAAAAATTTATGACATCTTTCTCCTCACATCAACCAATAGCTCACCTTGATTAAGTACTAACGTGCCAACAATGCCTAGGGCCCTTTACCACTTTGCCTTGCTCAAGGAGCTAAACCTCGGTGGAACGTATGCAGCGGTCATGCAAAATTCCCATTTTGCTGGTCCCAGAACAAAATTCATGACATGATTCTTCGCACATAAACGGAGAGTAAATTATGCTGATATCCTCAAGTCCTTTATTTAATTATATTTTGGATGATTAAAACACAGCATTTTCTAATGGACTTTTTGAAGCACCCATGTGTTGTCTAGCACAGGGAGAGTTGACATGTAGCAAAGCAGGAGTTACGTGAGTTTATTTAATATGTTTAGCCCTATATAAACCCATATCTCTAATTGCTCGCACCACCTTCATAGCCACCACCAATCACAGCTTTAATTCAAAAGATTTAGGTTGTATCTTTCGCTCTAAAGGATGATTCATTTTTCTCGTGACGTCAATCATTACATCATGCGATACACATTTTGAAATCTATGCCGGTGGATTGCAGAAAGAGATTAGAGTGATGTGAGAGTTACAAAAGAAAATTAATCATCTTTTCGTGCGGAAGATGCAACTTGAATCCTTAATTCACAGCCAAGATGCCGATTTTACATGGTTGCAACTGAAAAATGTACCAAGAAGTTGAGACCATTGTTTTAATATCACAACCAATCACGCACGCACACATATAAATATTTTTTTTTTAAAAAAAAAGAAAATAGATAAAAAAGAAGCCCACCTTCCCATCCGTCTCTTTGAGAAAGGGAAGGACCAAACACAAACCCCACTTCCTATTGATCCCAACAACAAAAGGCTCCAACCCAAAGAATACCCTGAACTTTCACTAGCGGGATCTTTCCATCTCACTTGACACTTATAATATATACATATAAATAGATAAAAGAAGAAGACAGGATGGTTAAGACGCCGAAACCTAATCCAACGGGCCCTTCCTTGCACTCATCTCTCGAGTTCCAAGTTCCTCATCCCCTTCCCTATCTGAACGAAGCTATCAGACTCCCCAAGCCTTTTCTGTGACTCCAGGTCCTCATCATCCTCGTGGACACCCTCCTCCTTCACCAACGGCAGGTACTCCGGCGCCTCCGGATATCTCTTGCTCAAGAACATATAGACCAACATGGCGAACACCGCCATGGCGGCCACGTACCAGCTGAACTCGATGTTAACCAGCGACTTGGCCCGGTGCAGGGCCTCGTCGCTATGGCACCTCACCACCCGGTGCCCCTCCTCTAAGTTGATGAAGCAACCCTTGGGAATTAAGCTCGGAGTCCACAGCATGAAGCCCATGACAATAAACCAAACACCTTGGAACGCGATGCTGATGGACCTCACGAAGCTCACCAGGAAGCTCCTCGGCAGCCTGATCCCGATCAAGGTGGTGGCCAGGGACACCACGATCACCGTCTGGAGGAGCCAATGGTACTGGCCCTCGACGCCCATGTGGTCGGCGGAGTGGAGGTGGAACATGAGCAACTGCTGGCCGAACGCGACGGCACCGAGCAGGAGCGTCATGCCGTCGCGCTGCCGCTGCTTAGCGCGGTCCAAGGCGATGGCGAAGGCGGCGTAGATGAGGAAGGTGAGGGAGATGGAGGCGTGCTCGAAGTTGTGGAGATGGTTGGAAGGGATGGTTCCGTCGGTGTCGAAGGGCTGATGGGCCTCCGGGCCGATGACCAGCTCCATGGCGATGGAGGCGAGGCTGCCTAAAATGATCAACATGGGCTCCAGGTATCGGAAGAACGGGGTGGGGAACCATGGGGGTGCCACATAGGATTTGGGGTGGAGAGAGTGCAGTTTGATGTGGTTGAAGAGGTGCCATAGCCCAATTAGCAGGAACCCAAACCCAGGGGCCACATGGCCTACCAAAGTGCCCATAGCTATCAACTAAACAAGGGGGGAGCTAATGTTGGGATCTTTCTTGGATTTGGTTTGAGATTGATGGGGAGACGAGGGAGGTTGAGAGACAAGTTGGAGGAGAGGAGGGATGGGATGGGATGGGGGAAAGGTGGTGGGAAGGATTTGGGGGAATTTAAGGAGGAGGTTCAAAAGAGCCTAGACGGTTCTCAAAGTGTTTGAAACATTGAACGTGGTTGACTCCCCACAATTGCTTGGTTGTAAGGGATGACGCAAGATGACTTGAGCTCTGGTCTTCTAGAGAAACGGAGGAATAACCTTAATACCCTCTTAACCTTTATCTAAAAATTTCTCCTAAAACATGTACTGATTTCTTTTTTTCTTAAAAAAAAAAAAGTGCTGATTGCTACGGAACTTCTATCAGAAAAGGAAGTTGTTGGTATTATACTATTGGATGGAATTTATATGAGTCTCAAAGCATTTTATTTTTCTAAATTGTTTATATAGATTTTTAAATGGATATTATGCAATCTAATGATTGACATCGAAACTAAAAGCATATCAGGACCTCGCTGTTTTTTAATTTGTTAGGGGAAAATGTTGACATGGAGACGATTAGGGGCAATTTGGGATCTCAGAAGTTTGATTCTAATTCTAACGTTTCTTCTTTCCCACGCAAAAACGTCACGGCGTTTCGGGGGGTTTTAAATCAGCACACGCAGCTTGCAATATCGGACTTCCACGGAGTTTCTTTGAAATCCGCCTTCATGTGGTGGTCGCCACAGGGGGGAACCGGCCGTGTGGAGATTGTTGGGGGCTCGTGACCACTGGAAGGTTTTTGCTAACGTGCTACCATTCTCCAGCCTTGCCTGGCTACCTTTGACCATCTACACCCAGAATTAAACCATGGTCTAAGATGGTCAGGACAAAATCTAGCTTGCCTTTCACATTGAAAGGCTGATATTCTGAAGAGATTGTTTTTGAGGAAAGAATTGAATTAAAAAAATTTGAAGAGTTGATCAATTGACACTTTTTTTGAAGGTCCCATAACCAAAATTCGACTACAGATTTTCTAATTCTGTACAAAAACTATATCAGCAAAAATATGATGTAAAATACGTAATAAATCACTAGCAAAAATATATAATTAGATACATGGCAACTTTCTATAGACTAAAGAAGACTCTGAGGGAAATCTTCGTTCTTCTGAATAAGTATGATCTTTACCATGCCTTCGACAATGCCAGCCAACTGGATCAGCCTTCTTACCTAAGTATTTTCCTTTATCAAGGCATCTTGAATTGCTAAATTGCATTGCTATTAGGAATTTCCAAAATTAACAAAACTTCTTATTAGATGCATAGAAAAATACAGGTAGGTCTCATAACAATGTAGGTTTGTGTCTACATGCTTGCATACTAATATAAATCAAAATAAATAATCCCATAGTATTTTTGTAGACAAGTCGTAATCAAATCTCTTACCCAAATATTTGGTCATTAACTATGAATAGCTTGAATTCCCTCTTAAGTGGGATGGCAAATCTTGTCTATCTGATATCTAATTATAGGTTGTTTGAGAATTGATATAACATATCATGTCACATTAGCTGTCCATGTATGTCTTTTGGTTGTTTGATTTGTAAAATTCTCATATAATTCTAGATTTGAAAATAAACCTATGTTGGCAATTATTTATGTATTCGTAAATTAGACCGGTCAAATAAGGATGCATTTGGTTAGCCATTAAAAAAATATTTTTTTATTTTTTAATTTTTAAAAAATAAAAATAAAAAAATGATGTTTGGTAACATCATAAGAAGCAAAAAGCAAAAATCAAAAAAAAATTACATTTAGTTAGCTATTAAAAAAATAATTTTTTTATTTTTTAATTTTTAAAAGTAAAAATCAAAAAATAATGTTTGGTAACATCATAAAAAATAAAAAATTAAAACTAAAATAATTACTTTATATATAAAATAATTTTTTATTTTTTATTTTTTATTTTATATATAATTATCTTTTGCTTTATAGTAATGTAATTACCAAATATATTTTTTTATTTTTTTATTTTTATTTAATAATAAAAATTAAAAAATAAAAATAAAAAAAATATATTTTTTAAAAATAAAAAATTAAAAATTAAAAAGTATAACCAAACACATCCTAAGCCTTTCTTCCTCTCTTAATTTTTTTTATAATGAGGCTTTTTTCTATTTGGCAAGGGACGACCTTTTATTTGCTAGTAATTGAGCCCAAAAACCAAGGATACTTATTATTTATACCATATAATCCAGCATAAATAGCACACTTAACTGAACCTCGTTAAACCTGCGGTTGTATTTGGAACCAATCTTATGGTCGAAATCCAACCAGTACTTTGTACTATTCTTTACGTACTATAACAATATCAATAGAATCATATGCAGCACAACACACGTAAAGTCAAGATGCCAAAACCAACTCCTTTGTTTGCTCATCAATATTTTAGCGAGTATTTTGCTTTGTACCTTTGTTTTTCTCTCTCTTTTCCTATTTTCAAGCTGGTCAAAAAAATTTTATTGTGACATTAAGCAATCATGGACTATTTAAAATATTTGTCGACAAGTGTTAATCAAGAAATGTTAGATTTTAAGAGCCTTTGTTGAAGATGTCAAAAGGCTTATGAATACATTTATTTACCATAGCTATCATAAAAGAACTTGTGTCTGGTGCTAGTTGATACATTAGGAAAAATTGATCTTTTAAATTTAATAGAAAACATGTCCCTACTAATATTTAAAATTATTGTTATGGTTCTAGCGGATGCAAGATCCAACTAGATTTGCTTAATTTTTCATAAAAGTTGTAGAAGCTTTTTGCCCTCCTGTAGATGGTGGTTTAATAGGGATTGAGTGAGTGGTGGAGCTCTTGAATTACTTATTTATAATGGCTTGTATTCTATCCATTGCCAAATTTCTAATTAAGCCAAGGTCAGATTCTTCATAGCTATAATTGAGTCAAGCTTAAGCCAGACTAGTGGGATTTTAAGACAAGTCTGAATTAACCGCATGAACATCTCTCTCTCTAAAATTAAAAGATGGGCAAAACCCATCCATATTTCAAGGCTTGGAGTTGCAAATAGGCTTCTAGTGGTATTTCTTCTGGATAGGTTATATTGGTAATGTTAGACCACGAATTAGTTCAATTCCTGCATTAAACTAATTTTTCTTAGCGATACCTTTTCATCGTTCTGTTATAACGATCATAATTTAATATTTTTGGTGGCTCATCACATCATTTATGGCAAATTATACGAGAACAAACCTGACGTGCTAGAATCATATTAATAAAAACATTGATCGGGTGTTTGAGAGAAGGGGGGAGGGGGAACGAAAGAGATCCAGTGAGCCGCTAATTGAGTGCACGAGCGCTTCTTGCTCCATCAAGGTTTCATATATACGTACCATTTATAAGGTTGCAAGAAAGTTTGCCAAAGTAATTTTCCTCTCTTTTGAAAATCGATTTCTTATTTCTTCATTTCAATAGAAAATTCAGAAATTTGAATTATTTATTTACGATTTTTTTAAAACTTTTATTTTTCATATTTTTTTTTTTCCTTTTCCCTAAATTTTTGATATTTCTATTTTCTATTATTCGTCGCTTACCATACTCTCTAAATTTTAATACCATCCCTAATTTGTTTGAACAATTGCCCATCACTCTCAAGAATTACGCAATCGATCGACGTGTCCAGGTGGTCTACCAAACAAAGTACACAATCTGGCTTGAACAACACGGCCAGATTCCTTCATTTGTAGTCACCATTCACTTAATGAATTGAATATTTTCAATTTGAATTGGTAGAACTAGATTATTTGACCTTCACCATATTCCTCCATATCTTGGTAGGCTTGAATACATAAATGGGAAATAGTTTTGGATTTCCCTTACGTCCCATGCTACTAGAGGCTAATCTAAATGGAAAATTGTTTACACCTGCTGCTCCAAAATCCAATAAAGACCAATGTGCTAATGTTCCAACCACAACATCCACAATGCCCATGTGCACCCAAATCATCTCCATAGTCACACGATTGTCACGTTTCAAACAAGATGCATCTTTATCACCTAACGTAGTTGACCGCTGATTACATGCGCGTGTTTGACAAAAGGAAACCTAACCATATATAATTCCAATGGATGGGTGATCTCCAATGCATATAACCTGCTTGCTGAGTCGAGATAGAGTTGAATTTTTAAACTACAAGGACTCGGTCACTCACTCAGTTGAGTCCTAAGATGATCACCGGGTCATACGACCAATGTCTATCATTTGTGTGTGTCGTGTCCAGAAGGAGGAGAAATTATTCCCTACCCTGCATGCACCACATCACTCGAGTATATATAACTGATAACAGCTAGACGTTCTTGTTAGAGGTGTAATGGAGTCGATTTGATCCAAATATACTCAAGTTTGAAACTTAAATCGCGATTGATCGAGTCTTAATATCCTAAATTTGAGCTCGGCTTGATGAAAAAAAAGATAATACTTGAGATCGACTCAACTTGACTCGAATATCAACCGAGTCATGTTTGAGCTCAAGCCTAAATTTGAATCTTAGCCTATTTTTTTTTAAAAAATATTAATATATATATATTAAAAATAAAAATAATATTATTAAAAATATATATATTATCAAATAGGCTTGTGAGCTTTCACATCGAGTATTTTGTTACTCGAGTTTGACTCGAGAAATTATTCGAACTTTTGATGCTTGACTTAGTTCGATAATAGCTGACTTGAGTCAAGCTCAGACGTGAGTCGATCTTGAATAGCTCATAAGCAGCTTGACTCGTTTATACTTTTATTTTCTATAGGCCCCACTCATCAGGCGCTCATCTTAGTATATTACTACAGAAACAAGCGGGTATGATTATGGCGTGTGCACATCATGTTTGTAGGACCCATTTGGTTTATAAAAAGTGCAGAGGAGGAAGAGGCAATTCTTGAAAAGTAAAAAAGATCTTTCTATTTGGTTGAAATTTTAAAATGAGAGAGAATAAAAAAAATACTTCACATGGAAAGTAAAAATCAATAAAGGAGATGGACTTTGGGACTTTCCACAAAATAGGAAGTGATGACCATTTTTTTTAAAAAAAATATCTTTTTAAGATCCACGACTGAAATTTTACGAAATATCAATGGATGGTTAGGATGAGATACTGAATAATGATATTAATATATTATTTATATTAATATATTAATAAAATATAATATTTATATAAATAAATTTATTATATTAAAATATTAATATAATATCAATATATATTAGTATCATATTAATATAATAAATTATTATGATCTTATATTATATTATAATATATTGATATTATATTTATATTAATATAAATATAATATTATTATTTATATAAAGTATCGGACCAAAAGGTATGATCTTATATTTAATAAAAATATAAGAGATATTTTATATAATTTTTTTTAAAAAATAGATGTTTAACTAAATATAAACTAATTTATAATAAATCAATACTTTTTCAAAAAAATTTATCTAAAATATTATTTTTTTAAAAAAAATTTCTTTTCACGGATCAAACGAATCCGGAGGGTCTCATCAACTCTGCCCATAGCCTTTGACATCTACGATGATGGACCACCAAATTTGAAGTTGGCGTCACGGGGAGGGACACGAGGACGAACAAATTCTGTCCAAGGTGGCGCAGAAAGGCGGCGTGGGCTTGGAGCAATATCCTACTCAAAGAAATAAGAACAAAATTGTGCACTTGTTTTCTTCAAAGCTTGTGGTGGAAGAATACTCTGCCAAGGATATGCTCTGTCAAAACAGGGGAAAGAATTCTAAGGGTATGTTTCTCCAACATGGAAGTCAATCATCTGATTTCTTTTTCCCTCCCTTTTTTTTTTTCTTTGCGGAGATCATTGGAAAGGAACATCTAAAGCCAATGAAGTTATTAAATATATTTTTTAAACATGAAGTCAAGAGCCTGAATTGGTTTTAAATAATGTTTACCCTCATAAGAGCACATGAAGCTCTCAATTCTTTGTAGTGAACTTGGTTATCATGCTATTTAGCCACCTCCGAAAGCAACGGAATCCTAGCATACAGAAATATACCATGAATATATTTATTCTCTGTGGAAGTTGAAAGAATTTTATAGCATTTGAGGCAGATATACATGCAAGCAAGCATTCAGGCTGCTTGCGGGACAAGTCCACGATACAATCATACAACTAATACTCAAGAAAAAAAAGATTAATCCGGTTGAAGTTTTTATTCTCGATCCTTTTTCCTAAATTTTATATTAAATGTCAAGATATTTAATAATCTTTTTAGATCCCTTACAACTCATGAGAAACGGATTCAATGCAAAGTGCCACAAGAGTCATTATACCAGTACTAGACTTGTACTTCTTTTTTTTAGCGTGAGCATGCGCGTGTGTATGAGAAGCATTAAGATGTGACGTATACGTCTCGCCACCCTTGGCAAATACATCTTAAACAATATACTTGCCCAGATAGTGATCACCAATTATCTATATCTAAGAATTACTGCTCTTATTATATTTTAGCAACTAATTTGGGGCCCTAAAAAAACCACAACTGGAGCTTCATCTTTGGACGTACGGTTCCTCCATTTTGACCATGATTGTCTCAAAATCACCACCATTATCTTGCTATCACTATGATCAACCCATGCACCATAAGAGGTGGTTCTGACGAAAAGAAAAATATCTTTGTTACATTTTGCATGCATGCATATCAAACTTCTACCTGAAACTTTTAGTTATAATTTCTTTTAAGCAAAAAAAAAAATTATTATGACAGTTATGTCATCTTAATACCCCAAATGCCTTAGCTCTATGTCCACATGCTAGTTTCTTTTCCAGGCTTTCTATCCAAACACGTTGAGGTCATGGAAAAGATCGGTCATCCCAACAAATTACTCTTAAAGCTACAAGTCACCACAACATTTGGTTTGAAGCAAAATGAAAATTTTGAATACCTCCACCCCTTGTACGACATGAGTGATCATTCACATTTTTCACTTTATTTTTTTTAGGGAAGAAGGGGGAAGAAATCTTCCTTGATGAATTTGAAATTTTGTGCATTTGATTTTATCCATCAGGTCCATCACCATCCTAATGAATGACTCTAAATGTTAAAAGTCAGCTCAATATCTGGTTCGAAGTGAAAAAAAAAAATTTTGAGCACCTCCCACATCCTGAGTGGTAGTAAAGGTTTTAACGTATATCCTTGTACTTCATGATGGATTTTGCATTTGTTTTTAAGAAAAAAAAAGGAGGGAAAAAAAAAAATCTCATCGATTAATTTACAACTTATTATTTTTGGTTTTATCTATCAAACCCAGTCTACTCCTCATTTGCCCTAGCCTTTGTACTCCTAGCTTGATTTCTTTGATATACCCATGACTAGGAGTATAGCTTTGATGGTAAACAAATCATCAGTAATAATTTAAAATATTCTTTTGAGGGCCAGCCAACTTTGGTTCTGTTCTCCCTGATCTCTGCTAAACATTAGTTCCATGTCCTATGAAATCAATTTCATTGCTTAATTATTAACACAAGCCCTATCATCATGTTCATAGTAACTTCCTTTGGATAAACAACCAAGAAAGCTAGGCAAGATAAGCATAGAGTTATTGTTGCACTTCAGATTTCCATGACGATGGCTCTTTTTCCTCCTCTCTTTTTTGAGCTTGCAAAACTTGGAAGGCAATTTTTGTTGGTTTTCAAGAGGATGCAACTTACGTATCAACTCAAGCAGGATTCCATAATGTGATGAAGCGAAAGCAGGTTTGTTTAGACTCATCATCCAAATAGTCTAATCCTGGTGACAGGTGTTGTCGTTGAACTAGCTTCGTGGGCTTACTCTAGTTTAAAAAGATAGGGGTTACAATAATCGTAGGGTGCCACCGTATTAATCAAGAAGCTGAAAAAAGTTGGTGTCTTCCATGCACAATCCTCCTGAAACAAAATAATTATTTATTTTAGTTGTTGATGATATTATAACACTTATAGATTATGTTAATGTTCTCCAACTTGAAGTCGACGTGGGATTAAAAGGATCATGTAATCTTAGACCATGATGTTAATTTAGAAATAAAATGCATCATTGTTTTTTGAATAGATGTAGTATATTCTGGGGCATCTATATATTTACCAGCCAAGGAACAGACAAATTTATCATATTTTATGACTAGAAAACTATATATCGCTGTAAAGTGCTCTAGGAGGGGATTATATATGGGTCTCCTCTGGAAACACCTAAGCAATTGGGTGGCTTCTTAAGATAAACCATGGTTTGTGGAACAGATGATGCGAAGTTTCGTACGTGCTCCACTCTATTACACTATAAGGTTGAATTATTTTAACATAAACTAACTTGAATATGTCTATAGTTTGGTCTTGAAGTCATGATTATTGTGAGGGTGCATATATTTAGCATTACTGAAACTGATGCTTATATATATTACCTTAGAAATATTTTATAATAGCCTAAAGTGTTGCCATGGTGTAAATAAATTGGTCAAATATTATACACCGTGCGACCCAATACACTTGGGTTCCATCAAGATCATAATTTTCTTGCTAGTCATAACCAACCATGTATTAGGTTTGGTTGATTCGGAACTTCCGGCATCAGTATCCAACTTGGCTTGTAAATTGATATCGGCTTGAGATCTATGGTAGAGTTGTTGGTTCAGGTCCATGCTAGGTCCTCAAATAATTCTACTCTAGTTTTAGATTTTCTTAGGACTAGGTTTGGGATCCATACAAGCTGCGGACCTAAATTGAGTTTTTCCAAAAATCATTATTTTTCCATACAATCAACACCACCTACCCCTCTCTCTCTCTCTCTCTCTCTCTCTCTCTCTATATATATATATATATATATATATATATATATACTTGTCCACTTTCAAAGGATCTCCATCAAATTCCAATCAGATCTAAGATTCTATATCGATAATTCATGTCATTGAACATGATCTTAAAATAAAATCTTATGATTTGGAAAACTCTAAGTTATTCATCGAGTGGTTAAAAAAAAAAAATATTATTTTATATTTATTTAAACTATCTAATTTTTTGGCTTTTAGATGCGATGCATAGGTTAAAGACCTCTAAAGACTTACAATTTATAACAACATGGATCCTTAACCTAAAAGACTAAGCAGAAGATATTATTTTGAATTTCTTAGTTCTGTATAAGTACCAAAACTCTTTTCAATAAATAACCAATGTCGTATCAAATATGTGCCAGCACAGATCCTCACATATTTCGTCTTACATTCGTTATTCGCTGGAAAGATCTTGGATACTTATATATGATGAAGTAATCTAAATAATATTTTTTAGCTAGTCTTTTAGGATGAGATCCCATATTATTACAAATGGTATCAGAGCTGACCCAATCCATAACTGATATGGATTAAAAAATATTGCGATATGATCTAATTGATGCATGAATTTGGACCCTTAGCTTGATGAGGACGCTAGGCCTTAAATAAGTAGGACTCGTATGGATCGTGTATTTAGTCCTATATCTATTATTCGTTGGAAAGATTTGCATAGTTATACATATTCAAGAAATTCAAATACTATTTTTGACTGATTTTTTTGGGTAAAATCTTATGTTGTTACGAAATACACATCTATACGATTTCTTACACAATATTTAGCATAAAAAAAACTTAAAAGATAAATCATATCCAATAACTTGGAGTATTGATGTATAACCTCTACTGTCCGGTCCAAAGTTAACGAGATTTGATTGAAGATTCACTATGGTATATAGCCAAGCCTATCATATGTGTGTATTGCGAAAGAGAGGAGGTTCCTATCCCAATTTACAACAATAGCAAATTAATTGATTTAACAAACCAATCATCATGCAAGCTTATCTGAACCAAATTGCAACTTCACTATTGTCCAGAGAACCACTATATCATATTGATGAGCGTTGTTAAAGTGCAGGACGATGCCCATGCTTACAATGTCTAACGATGTCATCTTCTAAGAATGTATAAGATTACATGAAACTGGTTGCCATGTCAGCCACAAAAAAAGATACCAATGTCCAAAGGATAGGTTTGTGGGCTACAAAATTAACAAAACATTCTAAGACTCTTCTACGACAAAAATAGCTTTGCTGTCTCTTCTGGTCTTCAATTGGTCTGGAAACAAAAGGGTTTCTTTGCCTCTAGCGTGATTTTTTCTATGTTGATTAAATGGTCCCATGATAAGCCACCAGAGGAGGGTTTGGGTTGTATATTTAGTGCGAATGAATGATTCCCCTCTTTCACAACATCAACCATTGGATCTCACAATGGCCGCTTCAAGATCTGTGTAGACAAATCGAAGAAAAAGATTGGAGTGCTTCGAAACATAGGAATGTGAGAAAGGGAGAGAGCGAACAGCTACATGAATTCCGGAGCACATGATCTATTTGCATAGGAATTTCCACACGTGTTGAAGCTGCTCCTCCGGTGCATATGATGCTGCAGATATGTAGCGTGCGTATGTTCCATTTTGCAGTGCAAATATAAGGAGACAGTTCTATTTTCGGACTAAATGTACTGCAACCATTATGAGATCACTGTAGGACTTCAATTGCCGATACAAGAGTTCTTTCTATGGTATAGCTTTGCAGGCACCATCCACGGTAATTGGCTCTTGCATGAAGCTTGAAAAAAAAAAAAATTACTCCGATCCTGCATGAGAGCCAATCATCATGAGCGGTGTGTGTGGAACTACACCGTCTGTGATGTAAAAAATACTTTCTTTGTCAATATACTCATATAGGCTAAAGATCTGGTACATACAAGGCCCAAATATCAAAGGCTTATCTAACTAGAACATGAATGAAGAAAAATACTTTGCTCACCATAGATTGGCCACCTCAACGATGGCCAATCATCGCCCATGGTGATTGATTCATGCATGGACTTGAAAAAAATATATTTTTTGGATGCCATGCTATTTTTTCTTTCATACCGTGTATAAGCTAATCACGAACGGTGAGCGTAGTTGTAAAATATTTCTGAATGAATGCACTGTACCATAACTTGCATCTACCTTGGCCCAACTCAAGGCTGGCCCGTTTTCCATTTAAACTGCCTAGTCCCGTCTCAAATTTGAGTTTGACATTCTAGATTTAAAGATCATAGTGCAAGCTGCAAACTGCTCTGATTTGCTTGCCTTGCAGCATGTTGCCTTGATGTCTGTTTGTTTGTTTTTTTGTTGTTGTTTCTTTCTTTCTTTCTTTTTTTTTTGGATGGAATTTGCCTTGAGTATTCTAAGCTGTAGAAGAGAACTTTAGAGACCATTTTTTTGGATATTAAAAATCCCTGCTGCCCATTGCCAAACTTTGCTCACAGCCTCCTACATAGCCGTCCATGTTACCTCACTCTAACATGACTTCACTAGTTATTAGAAACCACCATTAACAATGCTTGTACACCAAAAATAACCCATCTACCAAGGAAGGAGGAGGATGGGGAAGAGGAAGAGAGTAGAAGAGAGGCAGAGGCAGAGTATCCGCAGACACACTTGTAGTATCTTTTATCAAAACTAATCATTTTTGCATCCACTTGACATGGAGGTTAAGGGCCCTAAAGATATATAAATTTTAATTTACAACCATCTTTGATGGTGTAGATCACGGCTAATGATGTGGATCTTTAATTTGATTTAGTCTATTTTTTATTTCAAATGGTTAAATATTTTACTGAAATTTGACATTTAGTTTGCGGACTAACTCTACATGTTCATATGCTAGCATTTGCTTGATCATGATACTAATTGATGTTTTAACTGAGATCTCAATTGAAATAAAATAATGCTATGTTCATGATTTACATCTTATTTTGGTTTATTTCTAGTCCTTTAAATCAGGTTAGTAGTATAACCTGAAGTTGGCTGTGTGAAGGTCCATTTTATACTTACACATCACTACTTCCATAGAATGATTATATACGTCGTGGACTCATGATATTCCCTATTAGGTATTGTGTTGCCGTAAGTCATTTCCATGTATGTATCTAGGATTTTATCCTGCTCTATCAAAACCAAAAAAAGAAGAAGAAGAAGCAATATTTATATATCATAGATTTTGAATTGCTAATATTTTAATAAAATATGACATTTTGTAGCAGACCAACTCTAATGCATGTATGTATTAGCATTTGCTCTACTATGATACAGATCGATGTTTTAGTTGGGATCTCAACTTGATCAAAATCTTGCTATGGTCATGGTTTACATCTTATTGGGTTTGGTCCTAGACCTTTGAGTTGAGCTAGTAGGATGGCCCAAATTAGGCTTTGCCCATTTCTTTTTTCCTTTCCAAGTAGTTTCTGCCTCCGTTTGGCATATAGGGTCTGAGAAAAGATGGGAGAGAGCCATGTATCCCATCATCTAAGCTTACCTATTTGGCCGCTTTAAGCCTCCCATCCAATTGAGACTCATGAAGATGGAAAACAATGAAAAAACATGGGAAACATAGAAAAAATCAATAAAAACAAGGGGAAGATGGAAAAAAATTGAAAGATAAGATCTTTTCCCAAATGGATGGAGGTTGTAGTGGTGGTAGAAAAAAAGGAACAAGTGGAGGATGTGGGCGATGGAGCTGACATGAAAGAATTCGAGGAGATGGAAGTTAGGGAAGTTAGTAGTATTGGTACCAGCAAAAAAAGAGGAGAGGACGAGGAGAGAATCGACGGCAGTGAAAATGGTGGATGGGGAGTTGCAGCCAGGGAGAGGGAGGGTGAGGGAGCAATGAAAGGTGAAGGGATCTAAGAGGCAAGAATCAAAAAAAAAAAGAAAGAAAAAAATTTTCATACATTGTATGGGATTATAAACTAGTGATTATATAATATTTTGCCAAATCTTAATAAATCTTGGAATGTTAGTGCTGTTTAATATTTTGTCTGGTCTTGGAATGTTAATGCTGTACGTCTTTTATTTCCACGTTGGGCTTCTGCCCCCAGTTTTTTTTTTATGCTCCCACTCTCCACATAGTCATCCTTATGCTAGCCAATTCTTCTTTTGCTTGCTAGGTGGAGGTGCTCAAATTTTGGGAACATGCCTCGCCTGGATCGAGTCCTTCATCTGCTTGAGGCTCTAGGGCCTAGGCAGGAGAGTTTTGTTGGTTCTTATGATTCCATATCTTCCTACCCCTTCCCTTGGTTGCTTTGCTTTCCCTTTTGTTTTGTAGTTTTGCTATTCAAAGGCAAGTATTGGAGGCTAACGTGTTTATGATGATTCGAGAACAAGTGCGGGGACCTTCCATCTTTCGAGGTGATTTTAGCATAGTCCCGTGCTACGCAACGGGTTTGATCAAAATATGAAAAAAATAAAATAAATAATTATAAAAAAATATTTTTAATTTTATATATATATATATATATATATATATATTAAAATAGAGCGTAGGATTTTTGTTAGTTTATTGTTATGACACATGGCTTCTGCCTCTTCTCCCCTCCGACGACACGCCCCCCCTACCCCTCACACATACTTATCGAATCGGACTCGATGATTCAGGAATGCATCGTCAATGAGATCACCATTATCATCGACTACCGTAACGTCCCCATCGGAACAGCCCCCTGCACCTCGCCGTCTACCGGTCTGTCGCCACCTCCACCCTCACCGGCACCGGCGCTGACCCCTCTCTCCAGAATGCCTCCGGATGGAGCCTCCTTTAGGAGGCCCTCTACCTTTGCCGTCGCCGCCTCGCCCTTCTCCTCCTCCTCCTCCACCACCACCATCTCTTCGCCTAGGATTGATTTGCCGAAGATTAAGAGGTAGATGCCGACGTCATCGAAGATGAGGATGGAGAAGATGACCACGATTTTGAGTGGCTAGGCCTTCGATTTGTCTCAGCCTTCTTCATCGGTGGTGTGATTGCAGTCACCGATGATGGCAAAGAGAGGCAAGAGAAGGAGGGATGGAAGAGAGCTATGGGAAACTACGGAAAGGAATGGGAGATGGGTCCTTTCGCTGAACCGTAGATGCAACCAAAAAAAATCAAAGGAAAGAAGGAGATTCGCCCAAGTTTTGGGAAAAAGTAAAGAAAAAGACACATGGTGTGACTAATATTTGGTGGTCTGAGAGAGTTTTGGACCCATAGTCTACGGATCTTTAAATTTAAAAAATAAAAAGTAAGGAACCACCCCTTACTTCCTCCTCCTATGTAAACTAAATCAAAAAGCATGATTAAAATCTCCTTCACTAAGTAACTTATTAATATTACTTTCCTTATTTTCTTTCTAAGTAGCGTATAATAGCACTATTTCCCATGGAGGACCTGCTACCTTCATTTGACACATGGGGTTTTGGGAATAGAAGAGAGTGCCCTGTGGAAAGAAATCACAAAGCGCCAGCTATTGCCTAGAGATAGCAATTCAAAAAAAAAAATGAATTAGATTCTTATAAAATTTTAATTAAATTTAAGATCTAAATAAGTATGTAAAATTAATTAGGCTAACTCAAATATTGGTAAAGTGCATGTAATATAGTAGCGGAAATTGGATATAAAGATTATAATTCAAAAATTAAAACTAACCAAGCAAGAATTAAAAAATAAGCTAGACAAGATATAATATAGATGCACAAGAATTTTTAGTGATTCGATAGAATCCACACCTACGCTCACTCTCCAAGCTCTTCTTAGGAATTCAACATAATCCCACTAATTACAGTGTGTTTATTTTTTCGGGATCACAAACAAATTCTATTGATTTTTCAGGATCACCAACCAAAATCTTATACTGATAATTTTTTAGATTCACTATCAACCCAATTGATTTTACGAGCTCACTAATTGAAACCTATAATATCCAATTTCGGGCTTAAATAGACCTAATCCCCAAGTTTTTTTCTTAAAGAAACTTATAAATAAAATAAAATATAAGAATGAAAGTTTCAACTCAAAATGAAAATAGAATTTAAATTCTTTAAATCTTGAAGAAGAAATTGAAGGATTGCTCTTTTGATGCTTTACTTCTTTTCAAATGATGCTTGAGAGATTGTGCTAAATGCTGGAGAAGATATCTCTTAAAAGTTTTTTAATTTTACTGTTTGGTTTCTCTTTTTCCTCTCTTCTTTTGAATATTCAATATTCTCCATCAAAAATAAAAGATTCTCTTATTAAATTTCTTAATCTTCTTTTTTTTTTTGATTGTCCACCTTTAAATATCATTGAAGATGGTTGCAGAGAGAGTTCTAGTCAATAGAAGTTCTAAAATGGTCGTTAGAGATAAAAAAAAAAGTCATTAAAAAGGTTACAGAAACTAGCTGTTAAAGATTGTCAGTTTTCATCGAGCTGACTCAATTCTGGCTTTGAACTGACTCGATTCTATCTCGAGCTAGCTTGAACTGTAGAACTCAAAAAATTAATTTTCTTTCACCTTGAGAAAGCTAGCTCGGATCCAATTCGAAGTGACTCGAATAGTAGAAAAGAAAAATACATTTTCTACCACCCTCAGATCCAATTTGAGCTAGTTCGACTATGTGCCAAATCAAAATATCAATCATATTTCGTGCCAGAGCTTGCTTAATTCTTGGGAGGGTCGGTTCTAAACTTTCTAGTTTTATTTTTCTTCATTGTTTGACCTTTCAAACTTGAATTTTTTGACCCCAAATCTTCTAAATAATATTTATTTTTTATTTCTCTTTCATTTCTTTATAATAAGCCATCCAAATTTATGAAAACTTCTTCTTTTAAGTGCTTTGGCTTGACATCTTGAGAGAATTTCTTCCAAAGATAATTTCTTCAATGTGAACATTTGAGAAATCCTATATTCAATCTTGAAATACATAATTAGTAATATTTTTACTCAATATTTTATGATCATCAAAATCAATCATAGGGCCAACACCAGTCTTTGTCTAGCTTCTCTGTTTGCACCACTCTAAGCCTACCATGATCTCCATGGCTTTTGTGGCACAGAGGACTCATGGGGGTAGAGGAAAGTTTGACACAAGCGGCAACCGCCTGGAGGTGAAGCAACAGGTGATGATGTGGGAGGTGATGAGATAGTTGATGGGGTGGGCATTGAGGCTAGCAATGACGATGGGGTTGAGCTCGCATGAGAAAGCAAGGGTGAGGACGTCGCCGATGCAGTGATGGAGGTCGAGATGGATGAACTCATGGATAAATTGGATGGTGAAGGCATGGGCCTCATGGTGAGGAGAGGGATTAGGGGGAGACAATGGAAGGAGATGGCCAGGAGGGCGACGGAGGAGCGGTGATGAAGGTGGTAGTGGCACCGATGTTGTAGGGGTGGTCGACGGTGATGATGGCAATGGCGAGGCCATGAGAGAGGAAGAGCTTCTCCAGCTCTACCATAGACTTGAGGTGGCCTATCCCTAGCAATAGGTACAGCACCATCGATGGCTTCATCGCATCTTTATCTTCTTCTTAGCTCTTATTATCTTTCTCTCTTCATTTCTGTGAGGGATTTGGTAGGACGAGAAGGAGAGCGAGAGAGCTTGGGCTTTTATTGGTGAAATAGCCATCATGAAATGCAGTGATAATTTCCACAATACAAGAGGGACAAGTTAATTAAAAGCTTATAAGCTGAAATATGATTTATACTTTAAATTGTTTCAGCCATTGATGGGTCATGAAAAAGGATGAAGAATGGCACATGGGAGTCATAATTTTATGTTGATATGTAGTTTTGTCCAAGAAAAACATTGAGTGGTAAAAATATGGGCTTCTATATTATTGTTATAATAATTTTAGTTTAATGGCTAAATTATATATTTTTTAAGATTTATATTTATTGTATGCATATCTGGTTATTTATAAAATCTATATTTATATCTAGTTAAATCTAATATATATATTAGAAAGTAGAAACAAAAAGAAAATTTCTAAGTATTTGAGATTGTCTACTTAAACTATTTTTTCTATGCCATGTGTCCTCTTATTTCATAATTTTTCAAGCATTAAATTTAAACTTTGAATTAATAAAAAATTACATTAACTTCTATTGATACGAATTAAATTATGTTATTAATGAATAATATTATTACATTCTTATAATTAAAATCTATTTATATAGATAGTAAAGAATATGAAATGAATAAATATTATTTAATTATTTATATATAATTTTTTTCTTTTAACATGATCGGACCTAGATCCCATGTGCAATGCACGGGCTCAAAACAAGTTAATAATATTACTAAGACATCTTTTTGGCTCTCAAAATTAATTATATCCCGTATATGGTACGGAATTATAAACTAGCCTATATATATATATATATATATATATATATATATATATATATATATATATATATATATATACATACACACACACATATACATACATACATACATACATACATACATATATGTATGTATGTATGTATGTATGTATGTATATTAAAATGAAGGATTTTTTCGTTTGACACATGTTTTGATATTTTTGTGGAGGGGCTTCGGGTTCCATAAGGTGCGAGTGTTTCACAGGATCTGCTCGGCTTCCCCTTCTCTTGCTCTTGGGATTTTGGCGGAACAGGGCTTCATCACCACTGCGGAGGGTAGAAGTCTAATGAGAACTAGCCCAGCCCCACGACAGCCGAGCCATGGGTGATGGTGGCGGAACCCGCCCTCTATTTGTGGGAGGCCGATTCGTTTCTGCTCAATTCTTGAAATAGACCCTCTATTCACTAGAGGTCGATCTATCTCCACTCGACACTTGAAACAGAAGCCCTCAAGCTAGGGGAGTAATCTCCTCTTTGATGCTATGGAACCCTAGCCAACATCTAAGCTTTCCTATTCGGCTGCTTCAGTTGCTTCAAGCCCCCCACCCGACTGAGACTCCTAAGGACGAAAAAATAGCAAAAAAACTTAGGATTCTAGCCATCGTCTAAGCTTCTATATTCAGCCATCACCCTACAGTTCCAGACTTATTTGTAAGAACACGATCCAAATCAGTTATAACATGAAGCGCTCGAGAATAACAGTCTCTTTCTGCAGGATGGTAGAGTAGAGTGAGGAGCATAGCAGAGCCGATCAAGAGGAGGGCAAGGAGGAGATGGAAAAGAGAGGGCGGTGAGGCATCGTAGAACTTCACATACTTTAAACCTTTTTTTTTAAAAAAACAAATTATCATAGCGGAGCCAATCAGGAGGAAGGCGAGGAGGAGGTTTAAAAGAGAGGCCAGCAAGGCAACGCAAAACTCTGTATGCTTTAAATATTTTATTATTATTATTATTATTATTATTATTATTTTATCTTTGCTGTTTTAGATTTTTTTTATCGAGTTTTTGAACCATAAATTATGGTTCTATGGATAATGTTGGAAGGGTACCCTTGTGGAATTTTTAGTGGTTATCGATTTGATGGTTCCCCATCCTTGATCTTTTAAAATTTAGATTTTTCTGATTATCTTTTTGTACGATGTAAGTTTATCACCGATGTGAAAGTAATTAAACATGACAATTGCTTCAAGATTGGTTATATGTTATATGTCATCGTAATTTTTTTTCTTCTACAAATCAATTAAATATTTGGTGGATATTGATGTTGAAAATAGTATTTATACAGAGCCTTTACCATCACTGACTTCCACGGGAAGGGGTTCACAGAGGAGTCAAAGTCGGCAATGAACGCCGCTATCGCCCAACAGGAGGGGGTCCATGGAGGGATCGAGGTCAAGGTCGATGGTGGGGACGTTGCCATCGTCTGCTGCTTCTTATCAGTGGGGATCTAGTTGGAGCTTGAGGGGGCTAGAGATGATACAAGATACAAGGAGAAGAGGAGCGCCTCTTCTCTCTCTTTCCCTTGGAGAAATTTTAAATCATGCATTGGTTTGATGTATGAATGCATGGGACTTACCGTAAACAAGGATGTACTAGACGAGCTTCTTTTTCATTATATTCATATTTTCATGATATTCATATCTTTAATATAGAAGGGTATTCAATATATATAAAGATCGTGGGGAGGTAATCTTAGATTTCTCACAATACACAGCCCATAGATTTTTCCAATACTAGGTTGTATATTTCCAGATCCCAAATATGGTGATCAACAACAAAGATGAAGACATATTAGAGCTGATACGCCAATAGTATATGGAGGAGACTAAAGAATATTGTACGGGTATATTGGTTTAGTGTACGAACATTAGATTAGATGTTCCTTGGGACTCACCGTAGACAAGAATATAGCAGAAGAGTTTCTTTTCCATTATATTCATATCTTTCTTAGTATAGAAAGAATAATTAAACATATTATGATATCTTATAATAATAATTAAAATTAATGCATTGATATGGTTAAAAATTTAGACTAATTTTATATAAAAAAAAATTATGCATGTGCAGTGACTTATAAGTAAATAAATCAATCATCATGAATGCATATTTTTTTATGAAAAAAATAAATAAAAGAAAACAAGAATAGAGATATGAATCTAATGAGTCCAACTAAATCAATTAAGTTCGAACACCTCTCCAACTTTTCACTAATAATATATAAAAATATTAAAAAATTTTCTAAATTAGAAATAATATCTATTGTCTAAAAAAAAAGTGAATGTATGAAAAAGAAATAAAGCTGAAAACCTTAAATTTAAAAAAAATAAAATAATTTATAAATAACTTATAATCTACATTATATATAAAATATTTTTTTATTATTTTAATTATTTTTGAAATGTATATAAAATATATATCAATAAATTAATAAAATAAAATATTTTTTTTTAAAAAAATTGTATACGAAATTATAAGCTAGCATATATATTAAAATAGAGGAATTTGAATACAATGCCTCCCTTTGATGCGTGGCCTCCCTCCTCGGCAGCTTCCTTGGCTACCGCATTCGGTCCAAGCCGGAGAGATCCATGGTGAAACCCTGCTCCAGTCCACGAAATCGCGGTCCCAAAGTTTTAGATTTGCTGGAGGCTCACCTTCCTTCAAGTCTTCATCCATGGAAGAAGCTGGCAGCAAGAACGAGTCAAAGGAGTCGATGATAAATGTTGGAAGAGGAAACCGAGAGTCTCGACGCCGTATGGTTCGAGGACGACTTTCATGGAGGAGAGATCTTTGGAAGGAGAGGAAGATGGTTCATCCGTGGATGTGATTTCTTGGTTGCCTGCAGTTTCTCCGCCTAGAATTGAGTCCAGGTCAAGATGAAGCTCTCAAAACCACTAGGGACCAACTCCCACCCATGGCCACACAACTTCCACAACCAAAAGAAAAAAAAAAAAATCAAAATGAAGCTCAATTTTGCGTTGTTCGCTATATACAAAAATTTAAAAAATATAATATATTATTAATTAATTTAAAAATATGATAGATTCATCTTCATAAATTATTTAAAATTATTAAGGTTTAGAAAGAAGCTTCATGGAATACATATAAAATAAATATAATAAAATAAATAAATAAAATTAAATATTAATTTTAAAAAATCTCATCCCATGCAGCAAAGATTATAAATTTAAATGAACGAGCATAAGATAAAAAGGGTTGTAGGACCCACACGGGGCAAACAAATGTTTCAAAGACACGTGGGGTTAGTGGGGATGTTTGCTTTGTATTTCTAGATCACTTTAGAGGAAAAGGAGAGATAGTTGTTTTTATTACTTGCCGAAATACTACAATCCAGATGCACCTATGGATATTTCTATGCGATCCGGAAATCGGCTATTTGGATAAGCAAATTGGTAATTATTTTCTTTAAAATAATAAACTCACTATACGCTATATATTCACTGACTTTAGTTTTTTATGAAATATTATGCCTAATTCAAGAGACATTATAAACTCAAAATTAATGATATTATATATTATTGAAGATTATTTTATTTTTGATATCATTTAATTTTTATTTTTATTTTATTTTTTATATGTGAATAATTTTTATTTATTTATAATCTTTAAATATAGATGAGATTCCAGCTTTCTGAGAGTATCTTGAGTCTGCGACGGTAGTGAAAAGGGAGAAGAGAGAGTAAGCTCCAAAGGCAAAAAGCAAAGTAAGCAAAAAATCTGAGTGAGGGTTTCGGTCTTGGACATCTTGAGGGAAAAGAGCTAAGAGCTAGAGATAGTAGCAAAAGGGGTCTCCTACCCAAAGGACTTGGCAAGATCCATGGCAATGGTGGTCATGCTGGTGCTGGTGCTGGACTCGCTGGCTAGTGATGAGGAAGATGGCACGATCGATGATCTTGCCCTTACGGATGATCAGCTAAAGGATGAGATCAATATCTTGCAGGTAGACTATATATTGACCGATCATGCCCTTGGAGACGGCACATGCCTCTAGAGTGAGGTCAAGTTCCAAACCCTGGATATGCCAGCAGGTGCCGATACGCTCAATCCAGGTGGGGTCAGGGTTTTAGGAGGAGCTAGATAGTAAGAGATCGAAGGAGAACCCTAAATTTAGAAAAAATTAAAATAACTTATAATCCACACTATGCATAGAATATATCTTTTCTATTATTTAGATTATTTTTAATGTATATAAAATAGATATTAATAAATCAATAAGATAAAATATTTTTATAAAAAAGTTGCATCTTGTGCATTGCATGGGGTTATAAGCTAGTATAATATTATTTTGGAAACTCACACAATGGTCAATTCTTTTCAAAACTCTTTTTTTTTCACTGAAAATCAAAAAGCAAATATTGCATTTTTATGTTATAAACTTTTATATGTATTATAATTGAATAAATTGATTACTATAGCAAAGAAAATAAGTTGCTTAAAGTTAAATTACCCGAGATGCATTTTTTTTTCATTGGTGATATTGTTTTATCTCTATACAATAAAAAAATAGTTTTTTAAAAAAAATAAATGTATGATAAAATATTTATTGTAAGAGTTCAATATCGAATTGTAAGAAATGATGTTTTCAAAGAAGTGGTTTGTTAAAAAATTTTTGAATGAATGTGATTTTCAAAAATTATGATTGGTACTTCTTTCGGAACTTATAAGCCATAATTGATGGCATAAGATCTAATTTAGCAGTAATCTCCTTTACCAAAATCTTTGGCAAAATTTTAATTAAATTCAAAACTATAATTATAATAGTCATAAAATCAATACTTTAATAAAAAATTATATTTTTTTAAAAATAATTTTCATTTTACATGATAAAAGAAAAGCATAAATATATTTCTTTAAATATTTTATGATAATTATAAATAATATTTTAAATTTTGAATGTATAAAATAAAATAAATTAATTATTTTTTTAGGATTCTAATCATAATCTATATCCACTAACAAATACCAATTTCAGAACAACAAATACAACAATTCTTTTTTTAAAAAAAAAAGTAAGGATACTAAATTATTATCATCAATACTTGAAAATAACAATGAATTTAATTATAAATTTATTAATAAGCATAATTTATAAAGTAGGAAAATATAAAACTAATTAACAAAATATAAAATTATTTAATATATAAATACTAATCCATACTACTATTTATAAAAAATTTGGATTATAGGTTTAGAAAATAGCAATTTTATTCTCTAATTGAAAAATAAATCATAAATAAAATTACATAATTATAAATTATGTTCTGAAAAAGGTAACCTCAAATACACATCACCACCAAAAAAATGTATAGCAAATAATTTTTTGAAATATTGACCAAAAACTATTTTTAAGTTTTAGACAAAATGAAGAAACACTAATTTCAACATAAACCATTTTATGAGAATGTCTGCATGGAATAAGCACAAATAGCCTATTTTGTGCAAGCATTCGCATAATATAACTATGCAACTATCTTTTTTAAATTGTTTCCAAGAAACTATGTGGACACATGTATAATTCTATAATTTTTATAGGATCTATGGATTGGTAATGCATAGAATTTCTATACGATCTAGATTTTTTTAAAATCTAATTTTATCCTTCCCTAAATCTATCTCACCATCGCTGATTCCACACCTCTTTCTCTTACTATAAGAATTCTAACTATTCACAATGGTTAAATGCCATCGCTAACAATTCATCTGCCGTTGCTAATAATATTAACATCGCTAATATCGTCATAAAATTCAATCTAAAAAACTCTTATTGCTAATTGCCATTATTAGTGATGGTAAAATTTATCATCGCTAATTTGCTTATTAGCGATAGATTTTGCAACAAAAAAATTCTATCTCTAATAATTTTTTAATATTTAAATTATTTTTTTTTAAAAAATATTAGCGACAACAAGATCGTGGCTAATGCTGTTGCTAATAATTATTAGCAACCAAAAATGTCATCGCTAATATAGTCGCTAAATTTTTATATTTTAAAATCAAATAAAAAAATTATTTAAAGAATTATTAGTGATGGAGTCTTTGTCTCTAAAGTAGTCGCTAATAGTTATTAGAAACGACAGATTTCGTCTCTAATACCATCGTTAATAGTTAATTTATTATTTTAAAAATTAATAATAATAATTTTAAAATATATCTTAATTTTATAATACCTATTATAATTAAATTCAAAAATAATCTGATAATCAAAAATAAAAAAAATAATTATATTTTATTAAAAATATAAATTATATAATTTTTTTTATAATTAGTATCAAAAAAATATAATATATCAAAAAAAATCAAGTCTGATCCTCGTCATCGCCCGTCTCCTCCTTCTTCTCTCTAGTAACTAGTAGATGAGAGCCGAATGTCCCAATATCCTGTAATGAAAAAATAAAATATTATTAGTAAGTTTCGATATGAAGGTATATCTTTCGATACACTCTTTTGATTATCGAATAAATTATTTTTACATATTTTACTCGATGATACGAAGCTATAGACACCTCCGATCCATCGATTGAATAGTTAGATTGAATTTTTAGCCCTTAAATTTTCTTTCCAGACTCAAACTAAATATACGAAGCTTCTAAAAATTAAAACTTAAAATAATTAAAATAATTTAATAATATAATTATCTGATATGATGGTTGGGATAACGAGCTCACCTAGTCGTGCAGCTATGGATCTCGGAGAAGCTCTATGATCATGTGGTGGATAGCATCTAGGAGGCTCTGAGATCGCTGGCTCAAAAGCCTCTGCACGACCTTCTTCACGCGTGCATCGCTACAGGTCTGGAACATTGAGGTTTGTGAGAATGCCAAAGAATATCGAGATGACGGAGGATCAAAGCTATGACAGAATCTTATGATCCGACTCCTACTCACCCCTAGTGGTACTGAGCCATCCCTCAAGATTAAGAGGGCTGAGAAGATGGATCATCACCATACCTCTCAGTAATATACGTCATGAAATACGTCTGTACAGTTAAAAAATATATTAGTTGTAATATAAAAATTAGATCCTGTAATAACTAATTAGTAAATAAAGTTTGAAGTTCTTACCATGATTCATCATGACGTAAAATCTAAGTAGTCACTGGTTCTTTTAGACTGATGTATGGCTCGCCATAACTACAGCTGATCTGGTGGATGACCTAGCTGCCGTGTCTACAATAAGTAAATAACAAAATTAAATTAATTAAAATATATATATAAGAATTTTTATAACTCTAGTGAAGAGCTTTGATATTGATTCTTATCAGTTTGTCAGCCACAACATGTATGCCAACCGTATGTCTGATCAGATCCTGCTAGGCAATCCAATTCTGTCGGACCCTTTGCCACCTATCGGAGTGCTCCTCACTGCTCCACTGGTCGTAGAGAGTCTACCATATGTCCGCCCACATCTAATGATCCATGAAGGATCTTTAGTCTGATAGTGATTGGGAACTGGAGTGCTGGATGGTGGACTGCCTGAGGCTATAGAGGCCATCTCGAAGCCTGCATATGGCCACCTCCTCGAAGATCTGATGGCCAGCCTCTTCATCTCAGGAAGTCTCGAATCAGTAGTAGTCCTATAAGATAGAAGCAAGCATATATTTATATGTAATTAAAATATCAACATATCAAAAATTTATAAATTAAACTAGTTTTGACTTACTAAAAACATCTCCCAGGCTGCATCACATGCTCTAGATGGACAACTGAAAAACTCGTTCACTGGCCCCAGCATCTAGCATCGGATAATACTAGTAACCACACGAGATACTCTAGACTCTCTAAACATGCTAAAAATTAATTTTGAATAATAAATATTAACTCTAGAATTACTAAATTAGAAATATATTAATTAAAGTTGTAGTTCTTATGAGCGGCTTTGAACGTGGATGAGTTGTCTATCCTTCGATCGAGTCAGAGATGCCGTGAGCCGGATGGGTCTTCTACATGACTCTATGTCTATGAGCCGATTGCTACTGCATATGACTGTGGGGTCACTGATGACCCCGTATCATCTAGTATGAGATGTGTAGAACCATGCGAGCTAACCGCATGATCATTCTCTCCTCGAGAGCTCCATCTTTGATTGGAATGGCTCCAACCTCTAGAAGATATGATATATAATATATAAAAATAAAAATAAAAATTAAAGCAAGTAGATAATCTAAAAATTGATTCAAATAAAATATATATCCATCAAAACATAACAAAATGATCAAAATTTAAGTCATGTATAACAAAGATTGTTAATGAGCATCTATAATGTATCAACAGTCTAATGTTTCTTGTCCAACAATACATGATAATGTGTTGGTCCACTGATCTCTTGATTTAAGCATTGTCTGATCTTATCTAGTAGTACATGATAATTTCAATACATAAAATATGAGGAAGGCTCAGATCTGCCATTGAAGAATAAAGCATTGCACGTTCCTTTACACCTTTAACCATGAGATGGCTGCAAGTGGTTGTCTGCGATATAACAGACCATCCAAGCTTGCCCTGCATTGCAAGTTCTTCTACACTAAAGTATAATCAGATGGCTACAAGCAGTTTTCTATAATGTAACAGACCATCCAAGCTTGACCGTATAATAACAAGAATAGAATGCTTCACCTCCATTTAGGTGAATCTCGTATAGGCAGTCATCATAGTCTCTATCTTCGAGCCCCCAGCCGCCTCCTCAAGCTGCAAACTAGAAATATAAATAAAATTAAAAAATAAAATAATAACTTAAAAATAAAATTTGGTGAGGCAGCATTGCAAACATCGATTCGAGACGTGCCCTGCATGCTCTGATTTTAGCATGCAGAGCACTCGGTACTTGTATGGAGATCGAGACGTGGGAGATAATTGCAAGGATGCCTTCAGAGGCTCTACTTGTTCAATACATTTACTAATGTGCAAGAGCTTAATGATGATTGGCTCGAGCAGATGATTAATATATTTGGTGGATTTGATCTAGTTATTGGTGAAAATTCATATAATAATCTTTGAGATAGCAACTGTCATAGTCGTGATGGACTATAAGGGTTGCTATAGTTATAGCCTTGCTTAGCCTCTAGGGGGTAGCAATCCTATAGAGGGTAAGCATGACTATAACCATAGCAACCCTGTCCATCATGACTATAACGGTTGTAATCTAAAAAATTATTACATGGACATCCATCAATAATCAGATCAAATCCACCAAATGTGTTAATCATCTGCTCGAGCCAATCACTGTTAAGCTCTTGCACATTAATAAATATATTGGACAAGTAGAGCCTCCAAAGGTGCTCTTGCAATTGTCTCCCACATCTTGTTCCCCATACAAGTACCGAGTGCTCTGCATGTCAAGATCGGAGCATGCAAAACACATCTCGGATCAATGTTTGCAATGCTGCTCGAACCTTCCCTCGGTTCGAGCATGCTACATGCCAAGATCGAAGTACGTAGGGTACATCTCAGTCTCGTATTTGTAGCCTGAACCTTTCCTCGGTTTGAGCTCTCTGCATGCCGAGATCAGAACATGCAGGGTACATCTCGGACTAGTGTTTGCAATATTGCCCGAACCTTTTCTTGGTTCGAGCGCACTGCATGCTAAGATCAAAGTGCGTAGGGCACGTCTCGGTCTGATGTTTGCAAAATTGTCTAAACTTTCCCTTGGTTTGAATGCACTGCATGCCGAGATTGAAGCACGTAAGGCACGTCTTAGCCTCGTATTTGTAGTCCGAACTTTTCCTTGGTTCGAGCCCTCTACATGCCAAGATAGGAACGCGCAGGGCATGTCTTGGACTAGTGTTTGCAATGCTATCCAAATTTTTTCTCGATTTGAGCATGCTGCATGCTGAGATTAGAGCGCGCAGGGCACGTCTCGGATCGATGTTTGCAATGCTATCCGAATCTTTTTTTGGTTCGAGCATGCTGCATGCCGAGACTGAAGTATGCAAGGCATGTCTCAGCCTCGTATTTGCAGTCTGAACCTTCTCTCGATTTGAGCACTCTCATTGCTGGGACCCAAATCTCGTACAAATTAATATATATTTAAAATAATTTTTAATATCCAATTATACTTAATTAATATAACTTAAATAAAAAATAATTTTTATTGATGGTATTAGCTATCGCTAATACTCATAATAGAAGAAGGCTACTATAGAGGATTGAGGCACGGGCTGGCACATAGAAATTGAGGTGCGAGGAGGCATAGGCGAGTAGGGATTGAGGCTTAGGGATGTGGCTATGAACGAGAGCTTGGAAAGATTGAGAGCTTGCTCCCGAGGGCTCGGGGAGATGAGAGGCGGCTAGAGATTCGGGGAGGTGCACTGGGTGCAGCCGAGGGGAGACGGCCTGGGGAGAGAGGGGGTGGTGGGTAAACTGAAAGGTCGGAGGTTTGGGGAAGGAGGTAAGGTAGCGGGGGAAGAGAGGGGGTGATGGGTGAATCGAAGAGCCAGGGGTTTGAGGAGGCAGGAGGCGGTCGAGGGTTTAGAAAAGGAGGCAGGAGGCGGCTAGGGGGAGAGAGGGGGTGGTGGGGAACAGAACGATGGGAGAGAGGATGGTGGTGGGAGAATCGAACGGTCAGAGGTTCGGAAAGGCAGGAGGCAGTCGGAGGTTTGAAAAAGAAGGTAGGAGGCTGCCAAGAGGAGGCGACCGAGGGGAGAGAGGGGTGGTGGGGGAACTAAATGGTGGAGGAGAGGAGGATGGCGGAGAAATCAAACGATCAAAATTTCGAAGAGGCAGGAGGCGACCATGGGTTCAAGGAAGAAGATAGGAGGTGGCCGGGGGGGAGAGAGGGGATGGCGGAAGAATAGAATAGCGAGAGAGAGGAGGGTGGTGCGTAACCGAATGGCCGAAGATTTAGGGAGGCAGGAGGCGGCCAAGGGTTTGGAAAAGGATGCAGGAGATGATCGGAGGGTGTGAGGGGTGGTGGGGGAACATAATGACAAGGAAAGTAGGGTGGTGGAGGAACCAAACGATCGGAGGTTCAGAAAGGTAGGAGTTGGCTGGGGGTTCGGAGAAGGAGGTAGGAGTTGACCAGAGGAAGAGAGGGCCGGGGGAGGCGGTCGGGGAAAGGCGGCTTGGGGAGGCGGGCTAGGTGTAGTATGAGGGATTGAGATGGTCGGGAGCTCGAAGAGGCGGGAGGCGGCCAGAGGCTCGAAAAGATGGGCCGAGTGCAAATGAGAGGAGGTCGCCAGCCAGGGGAGAGAGGGGGTGGTGGGGAGATCGAAGGGTGGGGGAGAGGGTGGTATGGTGGAGGATAAAAATGATGGAGAGCGAGGGAGTGGTGGGAAAACGAGGACGTGGTGGGCAATGGGGTGGAGAAAAATGAGGGGGTGATGGACAGTGGCATGAAAAAAAATGAGGACGCACCGCATGATGGATGAAATTGAGGTGGAAAGATTATTAGCGATAGCAGATTCTATCGCTAATAATCATTTACCATCACTAATATACAAAAAAATTATTAACGACGATAGATTCCATCAGTAATGGCCTTTCCATCACTAATAATTATATAGTAAAAATAATATTTTTATATTATTAGTGACGATACTCATGCTGTCGCTAAAGCCATCGTTAATATAATTTTTTTTATTAATTTTTTTATCCTTCTAAGTTATTTTTTGGATGGTTAAAAATTAATATTTAATTTTATTAAATTTTAGATTTAATTAATTTATGAATTAAGTCTTAATTGATTTAAATTAGATTTAATTTAATTATACTTGACTTAATTTGATGCTAATTAAATTTTAATATTTCGAGTAAAACTTGGATTCAAAGTTTAGATTTGACACGATTTTGAATTAGATTCGAATCAAATATAAATTAAAAACTATTTTTTTATAATTAATTTTAGTTATGTTGGGGATAAACTCCGCTCCTACCGAAATTCAGTTCGATGCTCAGCCTAATGCAATCGGTAGCCACGGAAGAGCTTTAGCGGATGGGTCTTAGCCGAACTCCTTCAGCCGACCGAACTCTTCTACGGTCGAGCTCCTTCGGACTTCCAGCGGTCGGACCTTAGTCGAACTCCTTCCTTCGATCGAACTTCTCAGTAGTCGAGCTTCAGTCAGACTCCCATGAGAGTCGAACTCCCTCCGCGCTCTTCCAGCTAGACATCTGCGGGAGCTGAACTTCCTTCAAGCTTCCCCTTCGGTCAGACTTCTTCAGGAGCCGAACTCCTCCTAGACATCTTCTTCGATTGATCGGACTCCTCAGTGGCCAAGCTCCTTCCAAACTCTCCAACGATCGAGCCTTAATCGCACTCCTCCAGATAGATGCCTACGGGAGCTAAACTCCTTTCGAGCTTCTCCTTCAAGAGTCTGAACTCTTTTGGAATCGATATATGCCGAAGTCCACCAACCAACGTCTGCTTTTTTAGAGCTACAGCCATTAAATCTTGATGAATGATCACCATCAGTCTGCTGCAGACGACAATGACCCGCTATCAGATGGCGATGGCTATCACCATCAATCTATGGCAGGCAGCGTTGCATATGATGCCTTCCTCCATGACTGATCCCATCAGATCTCGAGCGACCCACTATTAGATAGCTATAGTTATCACCATTAAGCTTCGTATATAAAAAGAATCCTTCAGATATGCAAACTTTAAGCTCTAAGCTCTCCTCTCCTTCTCTAAACTCTATCGAACTCATTCCAGAGCACTCCATATCTGTTGGCCAGAAGAGCTGACTTGATCGTCGGAGGGTCCTACCGGAGCCACCCCCACCGACTCTAGATGAAACTTTATTTTATAGATCTCCGACGGTGACCTCATCCATCTTCACTCCAGCTGGATTCGACGACGATCAGATTCTACACCAACAGATTTGACGCTAGAGGAAGGATGCCTCTGTTCTCGAGGTATTCTTGAGGCCCCTTGTTCTTAAAGGAGTGTTCGGCAATGATTTCTTTCTTTTCTCTCTAGAGATCTCTTTTCTTCCTCTTCAGAGTTCTTTTTTGAGAGAAAATGCTTTTCAGGAGAGCTTCGACTCGGCGATCGACGACGCCCGCACCAGATCCATCTGCTCCCACTTCAGCCCCGACAACTTAGATTCTACTTGTACCCATGGTAGATGTGGAGTAGTTCAACTTGCTAGTCTAGCAGGTTCGTGGCTTCATTGAAATGATGTAGACCATGCAGCAGCTTTCGACGGTGATTCCACCAAAAAATCCACCATCGAAATGTTGGAAACCAGCCCCAAGAAAGAGTACTCAGGCTAGCATATCCATCGCCCCTAGAAAGAAAAAATAGAGAGCAGAGTATCCATGTTTGGATCATGGTTCTCCTTTGGAGGAGATCTTCCCCATTTATAGTAGGAAGCTCTCCAAGATCTGCGACCGAGACGATGTCCTCAATCACAAACTGCGAGAGATGGACCGACGAATTGAGGAGCTCGACCACGTCGTCCTAGCTCACCATGACGACGTCCGCACCGATCCTTCTTTCTCTTTCTGAATTATGCAAGAGTCCATTCCATTGATCTTCAAGCTCTCTCAATTTGAAAGCTACGATGGAACCTCTAATCCGATTGATCATCTGGAGGTCTTTCGAACCATGATGCTGCTTCATGGCGTACCAGACGCCATATTATGTCGAGCTTTTTCATCTACCTTGAGGGAGGCAGCAAGAAATTGATACTCGATGTTAAAGTTGGGTACGATCTTCTCTTTTGACCAGATGAGCTACCAGTTCATGGCTCACTTCATCAGCAGCCAATGTCCATGCTGAAGTTTGGATTCCCTGATGAATGTTAAGCAGAAGAAGGAGGAATCCATCCGAGCTTACATCATCCGGTTTAACACCATGGTATTGGAGGTTTGAAACCTGGATCAGTCTATTGCGATGGCTACACTCAAAGGCGGCCTTCAGAAGAATAACTTGCTATTCTTTCTGGAAAAGAGGTATCCTTGGGACTTCGCCGATCTACTGGCTCGGGCCGAGGGATATGTCCGTGTGAAAAAAGCCTTCAAGTTAAAGAACGAAGAAGTCTTAGGAGGATGGTGGGCAGACGAGTATAATAGACCCACCATCCATGGAGAGTCGAGCGAAGTTCGGCCACGCTCACGGACTCCCCCTGGGTGCAGGCAAGCTAGAACTCCTCGAGCTCGCCATCAAGGAAGCCCAAACAGAAGGGTGCAAAGAAGTCCTCCTCCCAGAAGGTTCCACGACTACACCCCCCTCAACGCTCCTCGAACTCAAATTCTCACAAAAATTAAGAACCAACGACCAAAATCAGAAGGATTATGATCTCCTCCAAACAAGCACGATCGAAGCAAGTACTGCCTTTACCATCGCAACCACGGCCACGACACTGAGGAATGTATTTAGCTCCAAGATGAGATTGAGGAGCTCATCAGAAAGGGATGGCTGGGTTAATTTCTTCGACATCAGCCTAAAGCAGGAGAAGATCGACCAAGAATGCTACCATAGCTAGAAACAACAAGGAGGTCGGCCACCTCACGGCGTCATCAACGTTATCCCTGGGAGGAGCTCGGTACTTCGATGATTCATCATCTCCCAGTGTCAAAGCCAAGAGAAGCTTGCTCCAAATTGAGAAGGCCAGCATGAGATGGAGGAGGTCGTCCGATCCAGAGCTTATCATCTGAAGGAACTTGGAGGAACAATGTTACCACGACTCTGAAACATAAAGAATTCGAGGATGCACTGTCAGTAACTTTCTTTCAATAAAATTCTCTCGATTCAATAATATTATTTCTTAGTACAAAAATCATGTGATGATAGAAAAGAAGCAGTCAATAGTGGTCGTGTTAGGAATAAGAGGAGAACATCATCCTAACATGAGCCAGTCAAGGTCCGTCAACCTCGGCTAGAGATAAGATCTCTTTCGAGTGACCATGATGACCTCGGACAATCTCAGCTAGAGATAAGATCTCTTTCGATCGATCGGGACAACCTCAGCTAGAGATAAGATCTCTTTCGAGCGTCCGCGATAACCTCAGTCAGAGATAAGATCTCTCTTGAGCACTCGCGACAACCTCGATCAGAGATAAGATCTCTTTTGAGCGATCGAGCCAACCTCGGCCAGAGATAAGATCTCTTCCGAGCGCCTGCGACAACCTCGGCTAAAGATAAGATCTCTTTCGAGCGCCTGCAACAATCTTGGCCAGAGATAAGATCTCTTCCGAGCGACCGTGACAACCTCGACCAATCTTAGCTAGAGGTAAAATCTCTCTTGAGGGTCCGGTCCAACCTCGGTTAGAGATAAGATCTCTCTCGAGCGCTCGCGACATTCTCGACCAAAGATAAGATCTCTTTCGAGCGACCGTGACAACCTCAACCAACCTCGGCTAGAGATAAGATCTCTTCCGAGTGCCCGAGCCAACCTCGGCCAGAGATAAAATCTCTTCTGAGCGTCCACATCAATCTCGACTGTAGGAGATAAGATCTCCCCCGAGCAGCAACCTCGGCTGCAGGAGATAAGATCTCCTCCGAGCGCCCGCATCAACCTCGACTATAGGAGATAAGATCTCTCCTCGAGGGTCTGGTCCAACCTCGACTAGAGATAAAATCTCTTCTGAGTGCCCGCGATAATCTCGACCAGAGATAAGATCTATTTCGAGCGATCGTGACAACCTCGGCTGGAGATAAGATCTCTTCCGAGCGCCCGAGCCAATCTCAGCCAAAGATAAGATCTCTCCCGAGCACCCGAGTCAACCTCGACCAGAGTTAAGATTTCTTCCGAGCAACCGCGACAACTTTGGCTAGAGATAAGATCTCTTTCGAGCGATCGAGCTAACCTCGACTGTAGGAGATAAGATCTCCTTCGAGCATCCGTATCAACCTCGACTATAGGAGAGGAGATCTCCTCCGAGTCAGTCTCGACTGCTGGAGATAATATCGTTCCCGAGGAACTCAACCTCTGACCTCGACCGCAGTAGATGAGATCTATTTCAACCTCGACTGAAGATGAGATCTCCTCCGGGCTTCAACTTCAGCATCAACTTTGACTGAAGATGAGATCTCTCCCTCAAGCTTCAACCTGAACCAGCACGGAGCCCAGAAGAGGACTTCGGTAATCATCTTTTCTGCACTCCCTTCCTTTGAGTTTTGAACTCGGGAGTGGGGGAGACTATTATTGGGGATAAACCCTGCTCCTGCCGAAGTCTAGTTCGATGCTCAGCCTAATGCAATCGATAGTCATGGAAGAGCTTCAGCGGATGGGTCTTAGCTGAACTTCTTCAGTCGATCAAACTCTTCAGCGATCGAGCTCCTTCGGACTCCCAGTGGCCGGGCCTTAGCTGAACTCCTTTCTCCGACCGAACTTCTCAGCAGCCGAGCTTCAGTCGAACTTTCGCGAGAGTCGAACTCCCTTCACGCTCTTCCAACCAGACGCCTATGGGAATTGAACTCCCTCCAAGCTTTTCCTTCGATTAGACTTCTTCAGGAGACAGACTCCTTTCAGACATCTCCTTCGGCCGATCGAACTCTTCAGCGGTCGAGCTCATTCCAAACTCTCTAGCGATCGAGCCTTAATCGTACTCCTCCAGTCAGATGCCTATGGGAGTCAAACTCCTTCCGAGCTTCTCCTTCAGGAGTTCGAACTCCTTTGAAATCGATATATGCCAAAGTCCACCAACCAATGCCCACTTTTTCAAAGCTATGGCCATTAAATCTCGATGAACGATCGCCATCAGTCTGCTACAGACGACAGCGATCCGCTATCAGACGACGATGGCTATCACCATCAATCTGTGGTAGGCAGCGCTGCAGATGGTGTCTTCCTCCATGACTGACCTCGTCAGACCTCGAGTGGTCCACTATCAGACAGCTGCAGCTGTCACCATCAAGCTCCGTCTATAAAAAGGACCCTCCAGATATGCTAACTCTAAGCTCTAAGCTCTCCTCTTCTTCTCTAAACTCTATCGAACTCATTCCAGAGCACTCCATATCTGTTGGTCAGAAGAGCTGACTTGATCATCGGAGGGTCTTGCCAGAGCCACCCCCACTGACTTCAGATGAAACTTTATTTTGCAGATCTCCGACGGCGACCTCGTCCACCTCCACTCTAGCTAGATCCAGCGATGACCAGATTCTGCACCAATAAGTCATATTAAATTTAATTAGACTTGACTTAATTTGAATGTAATTGAATTTTATAATCTAATTAGGACTTGGATTTAAAGTCTAATTGAATTAGGTTAGACAGGATATTTTGAATTGAATTTAAATTGAGTTCCAATTGCATTTGGATCGAACCTAAATTAAAAATTATTTTTTTAATTAATTATAATTAGATTAAATTTAATTAGGTTTGACTTAATATGAAGATAATTAGGTTTTACTATCCATGTAAGGCTTGAATTTTAAAGTCTAATTGAATTAGGATTAACAAGTTTTGTAATTAGATTCGAATCGGGTTTGAATTAAATTTAAATTGAACCCAAGTTAAACATTATTTTCTTCTAATTGATTTAAATCAACTTTAATTTGATTAATTTTAACTTAATTTAAGATCAATTAGGCTTTATAATTGATGTAGGATTTGGATTCGAAGTCTAATTGAATTAAGTTTGATAGGATTTTGAATTAGATTCGAATCTGGTTCAAATTCAATTCGAATTGAATCCAAATTAAAAATTATTTTTTTAAAATTAAATTAAATTAAATTAAATTAAATTAAATTAAATTTAAAGATAATTAGATTTTATTATTCAAGTAGGACTTAAATTTAAAGTCTAATTGAATTTGGATTGATAAAATTTTGAATTGAATTTAAATTAAATCTAAATTAAAAATTAATTTTTTTAATTAATTTAAATTAGATTTAATTTAATTAATTTTGATCTAATTTAAAGTTAATTAAATTTTATAATCTAAGTAGGATTTAGATTTAAAGCCTAATTTAATTAGGGTTGGCAGAATTTTGAATTAGATTCGAATTGAATTCAAATTAAAAATTATTATTTTTTAATTAATTTAAATTAAATTTAATTTAATTAATCTTAATCTAATTTAAAATTAATTAAATTTTATAATCTAAGTAGGATTTGGATTCAAAGCTTAATTTAATTAAGTTTGATAGAATTTCAAATTGGATTCGAATCGGATTCAAATCGGGTTTGAATTGACATGGTCTGGATTATTAGTGATGGCAAACATTCCATTGCTAATTCTGTCACTAATTTTAATTTTATTAGCAAGGGCTAGTCATCCGTCGCTAATTTCATCATCAATAAAATTTTAAAATAATCTTTTCTCTCCAAGCTATTTTTTTTTAATTGTTAGTAATGGCAATTTCTTAGTCACTAGTATTCAAAATCACCGTCGCTAATATATATTTTATATTTAAATATTATAATATTAATTAAAAATTTTAAATAATTTTAGCGGTGGCTTGTGCCATCACTAATAGTTAACATAATCGTTGCTAATATTATGTTATTAGCGACAGCCAGTTCTTTGTCGCTAATTATCAAAATATGCCGTCGTTAATATTTTTATTATTTTTAAATATTTTAAATAAATTTTTAGACTTTTAGAGATGGTATTCTCCATCGCTAATATTAATATTGCTATTGCTAATACTATTACTGATAACAAATTTTTTAGTCGGTGTTGTGGTTAGAAAAAGTCATTTTTAGCAATGGATTTTTTTGTCGTCACTAATATTCATTTTTCTTATAGTATCCCCTCCCCTCTTCTTCATCACCCACCAACTGATTTCTTCCCCATTTTTTTTCTTTCTTGCTACTTCCCTACTCCACACTCTCCTCCTTCTCCATCGCCACTCACCAAATCTTTCCTCCATTTTCTCTATTTCTCGTCGCTTTGCCACCCCACTTTTCTTCCCTCTCTTATCATCACTTTCCTGATTCATTTCCTTGTCTAATCTCAATCCTCTTTTCTTATTCAAGGAATGCATTGATGCTTTTTTCTCTGCTCATTTCCTCCCTCAAGATGATACACTAAAGGATACTATGCCCAACACTGCCTCCTGCTCCCCCCTATAGTGAGTCCCGAGGCTACCATCCCTAATGCATTGGAACTAGAGATCATAATGGCTACTTTTCATACTGTTTTCTCGATGCTCACTTCAGACCAATCCCTCTATGCTCCACTTTGACCAACACTTGCACCCTAATCTCTGGCTGCTTTTCAGGCTATTTTCTGTATTCACACTAATCCCTCTATGCTCTACTTCAACCAACACCTGCATCCTAACCTCCGGCCAAACCCATTCGAGATAAATTTCACCTACATCATCTATTATTTTAACATTTTTTTCATATTCTCTTACTTATCATTCTTCCTTTCTTATATATATATATATATATATCTCCAATATTCCAATCCAAACCCAAATCTTGTTCTCACCTTCTCCATTATTTATATTTTTCTATTTTTCTTTCTTTTACCATCATCTTCTCCAATCCAACCTTCTCCAAAATCCTAACCCTAAGCCTAACTCTAACCCCAACCTAAGCCCTGACCTAACCCAAGCCTTGACTTTAATCCGAACCCTGACCCAACCCTAACCATCACCCTGACCCTAATTCTAATCAGACCTATAATCCTAACCTTAACCAGACCCCTAACCCTAACCCGAACACCCACCGCAGCCCAAACCCTAACCCTAGACTAACCCTGACCCAAACCCTAACCCTAAACTCAGCCCTTACCTAAACACCCATCCTATTCCAAACCATAACCTTAAACTCAACCCTGACCTAATCTCTAATCCTAACCCTAATCTTGATACCTAACCCCAATCAGACCTAACCATAATCGAACCAACCTGTTAGCCTGAATATCCAGAACTTGATTAGTGCACCTACCAACCTGACAACTCAGATCCAAATAGAGTTGGATCCACCAACCCATCAATCCAAAATCCATGGGCTTGTTAAGTTGGAACCCAATAATCCAATTTCTCCATCCGTTGGCCCCCACCCAATTCACTAATTCAATACCTTGGCTTCTTTCTTTACTTTATTCACTAATACCTCACCCAACCCCTAAACCAGACCATTTCTTTTCTATATGACTTCTTCCTTCTTGGTTTGAGCACTGGAAGGCTATTGAATGTAAACAACAACTACCACACTTTTTTTACTATGAAAGGCTACCAAACCATAGTACCAATCCTTTGTCTCTTCCTTAAATGATGTTTGTGGATGGAGTGGAAGGCTGCCTAAACATAAGCATACTTTTGATAAGAAACCAAACACGATTTCTTATATGATGGACTAAAAAATCTAAAAGCTATTGGATTCGCATCATTCCATTAAATTAATGAGGGAATACAAAGTATAATGAATGATTAAATAAACCACAAAAAAGAGAGAGAGATGCAACTTATCTTTCCTGGCTCACTTCTGTTAGTTTCTTCTCAAGCAAACTGATAAAATAATAAAAAAATAATATATAATTAAAAAAATAATCAATAAGAAATAACACTGCTAATCCTATCTTACTCTACTGAGTGCTCTAAAGACCATCCCTTTTGGTCCTTTTGAATCCTCTAATAAACTAACAAAGTAGTAAAAAAATAATAAAAAAGAAGAAACACCACTACTAACTTTACTTTTTCTTGTTGAATTGAAACAAAAAAAAATGGCATTGCTTGGGAAAAAACCATCCAATTGAGACTCCTAAGAATGAAAAAACCAATAAAAAATATGAAAAGAAAAAGAAGCGGCTAGAAAAAAAATGATCATCTATGTGGGTAAAGGTCTTACAATTAAATTTTTTCTATCTTTCTTCTATTTTGGTTGATTTTTCCTATGTTTCCCAGCACCTTTCCTCTATTATTTTCATCCTCAGGAGTCCCAACCAAGTGGGAGCTTGGAGCGGCCGAATAGGAAAGCTTAGATAATGGCTAGATTTTTGTGTTGGATAATTTTTTTTTTCTTTTTTTATTTTCTTTTCATTTCTTTCTCTTTTTCAGAGATCTATAGGAAGGAAAGCACCTGAGGAAGATTGGAGGAGAAGTTCGATCGATGGGAGATGCCAGAGACTGGTGAGGAGAGTGGAGAAGAGGTAGGTATCCACGATAACTTAGGAGGTTCGAAGCAAAATGGAAAAGAAAAAAAAACTATCAAAAATTTTTAAAAAAATCCCATTGGAAGGAAAGCACCTGAGGGAGATCGGAGGAGAAAGCCGACGGCAGTGACGATGGGGAGGAAGGCGACGATGGAGACCAGTGGGAGGTGGCAGCGAGGAGAGCAGGAAGGTGGTCAACATCTCTCTTTTTTGGAGATCCATGGGAAGAAAAACAACTGAGGGAGAGAAAGGAGATGGCAAAGACCGGTAGGAGGTGGTAGGGAAGAGAGCGGGGCGGGGAGGAGGTTGGCATCCACAAGGGGTCGGGATGCTTCAAGAGTGCTTGGGGGGTAGGAGTTTAGAGCTCAACACATGGCGTGTTTGAGGAGCTCTAAACTTCCCTTTCATGTATTATATAGATTATATTTTAGATGGATTTTGTGAATTTTGGAAATTGGGGTAAGTGCTAAAGCTAAGTTTTGTTATGCAGGTTATCTCCAATGCTTTCTTTTCTTTTCTTCTTGAATCTCATTGATTAGTGAAATTGGTGATGAATTCTTATGTAGCTCAAGCTGTAATAAATTTCTTGTGACCATAAGATGTAGCATATTTTGATAGGCAAACGATCCTGATTATTAGATAGGAGTTCAAATTGCACAGCCAAAAACAATCTCTCACTTATCCTGCTTACAAGAATTTTTCATAACCAAGTTGTAGAGGATCTACACAAGTGGTTTAGCACCTAGAGGAAAAATTATTGGTTGAACCAAGTCCATCACATCATTTTTGGACCAAGTCAACCAATAATTGGCATGTAGTAGCAACATTCAAATGAGGGAAAAAATCGTTGAAAGACATCATGATTTCGCTATTTCTAGTGACCCATCACGATTTTTGTTGCTTTGAGGTGATTTTTATTTGCAAATATTTGGGATAAATCCATTTGCAAATCATGATTTTTAGTGACATGCCCGGAAACAACACCTCCATTTCTTTTCTCCCCCATTCTTCTCTCCCATGCATCCCCTCTAGAACATATCTCTTTGTGCCTTTGTTGAAGTCTCTTCTTTCCAATGAAATGGGGGGCATAGGCAAAAGTGTTGAAGCCAACAATGTCAGTGACGGGATGGTACAGAGGAGTTCGTCACTTATAGGCATAGTGCGGAAAAATCTGTGCTTTACCTTGGAGAAGTGCTTGTGAAGAAAGGTGGGGAGGGCAAATAAGTGGTCGTGGATTAGGGTTGAGGACCTCAGTTAGGAGGTTGGTGAAGAGCTTGTTGGCCGAGAGATAGGAGTGCTAGAGAGATAAATTAAAGTAGAGGCCACCAAAGTAGGAGGGCCTAGGATTAGGTAGTGGAGGAGGGGCTAGACGTAGTGCCTGTAGGAGCCATGGTAGAAATAGGCATGGAGGTTTGGTGGGAGGAGGATGGAGATGTAGCAGAATTCAAGGCGGAGGTGGACGATAATAGCATCATGGTTGTTGTTCTTACGGCTGCTCAGAGCCACAGCCATAGATCTGATCTCTTAAATGAACCTGAGTGTTAATCTAACAAACTGAAGAAGATCTAAGAAAGATGAGAAAAGCTAGGATTTTGGCATAGAAACCAAAGAGAAGAGAGAAGAGAGTTAGGGAGAAAAGCTCAGTTGTATTTCAACCTTATTATAAAAGTTACCATATCCTGGTTTATGTATCCTAGAGTTTTTATATGAATCTTAATAAACCCTAGCTCAAAAACTTTCCTAGGCTAACCCAATACATGAAAGTATTCATCGAGCCCATGTACACCCATGTCTCACATGCTCTCATTTCCTGAATTTAAACCCAATCAATACATGAATTAGCCCCCTTAAAACCTGTTGAACCATGCCTTAAGACCTCTAGGATAAGTTCCTATCCTAGTCCAAATAGAACTCACGTATAACTTTATCCGTAGACTGAGCCGGCTAATCTAAGACTGGGTTGGCTCAATTTCAGACTGAGTCAACCCAGTTTCTGTGCCGTGCCTGCAGTTTCGAATGCGATCTTTTATCTATCCTGTGCTCTGAGACTTAGCCGATCTAATTTTGGATTAAGCCGGTTAATCTATAGAAAGCTCTTTTTCTACAGTCTTTAATCTCTCAACTTTGATTTCTCGCTCTATCTTGTGTTCCAAATTTTCGAAACTCCAACTAAATCCCTTAAGATCTTCAATACCTAAACCTCGAATCTGTAGAGAGCTACATGCCACCTCCACCCTAGGATAACTTCTGTCCTAGCCTTAGGACTGCACCTATCCTAATCTCCTCGGAGCCCACATCCTGGCTCCATCCGTGGTCTCCCAAGGCTTGGAAGTACCACACCACCTACAATCTTCATCTTGGTGCACCTAAGTCTTGGCGCACCTGGCAACATCTTCTTGCATGATCCCACTGTCCCTACATGTCCTGATAGCTCCTCGTGCTCATCTTGCCATTGTCATTCTTCTTCAGCTACTGAGCTCTCTTTGAGGCCTTCGGAATGACCGCCTCCATCACTGAAGTCCTTGGCTTGTTCTTCTGTATCACCTTTGGAGTTATAGGTATTCTTCTGCTTGGTAGCTGCATCACTTATCTTGAACTTTTCTGAATATTATGCAATATTTCTTTACCGACACTCACCGCATATCCTTATGCTCCACATGATACTATTCCCTCAGAGCCATGCCTATCTTCCTACACAATCCGCTCCACCTGGATCTGTACAGCCCTAGCATTGATGCTGGGATATAGGTCCTCCCTCTGTACCTTTCTGCTCTGAACCCGTATCACAACTTTCTCCATCTATGAAGCCACCTCTATCCGATGCTTCACCTAGAACTGAAGTCCCCTTGATGCCGTAGAAGCCAACTCTATCTTCGAGTCCTCCGAGGCCAACTATCCAATGCTGCACTACTAAGCCTACTGCTGTACCTCGAACTCCATCACTATCCTTTCGGATCCTTTACACTCCGCAAACCTATCCGAAATCATCTCAGATACACTATACCCTACGGGCTTCTCTGAGACCACCAAGAGCTCATTCGACTCTTCATTATCTATGATTGAATTAATAAAATTTGAGTTTTCTTCTCTCTTGCACTTTTTTCAAAGCAAATACTCCCACTTAAAGTATCCTGCTTCTCCATACTTGAAGCATCTCTTAGATCTCTTGCTACCTCTCTGTTTGTCCTTTTTTTTTCCTTTTTTATGCTTCTCTGAAACCATAAGACTCTCTTGGAAGACCTTCCTCTTCATCATCCATTTTTGCTGATCATTGGACTTAAGCACTGATACGATCTCCTCATGCACCAGTGTCTTCTTACCATACTGTAAAGTTGTCACCAACAGATCGAAGCTCCTGGGTAGAGAATACAGCAATAATAGACTCTTATCCTTCTCTTTTAAATCTACTCCTATATTGAGCAAGTCCATGCTCATTCGATCGAACTGCTGAATATATTCCGCAACATCCTTGCCCTCCTGCATTCGAAGACTGTACAGTTGCTTCTTCAGCATCAACTTGTTGTACATATTCTTCTTCATGTATAACTGCTGCAATCTCGACCATAATCCCTTGGGTGTTCTCTCCTCGAACATACCATACAAAACCTCATCCGTAAAATAAGCCCTAATCATGGCACATGGCCTTTTCTCCAAGGACACCCACTTCTTATCTGTTATCTTTTCTGGCCTATTCTCCAAGGCAAAATTTAGTCTCATTTGAACTAGCAAATTCTCCATCCTTACCATCCACATCGTTCCATCAAATTTTTTTAATCCTATCTTCAACCCACTGTTCTCCATGATCAATCCGAATTAAATAACAACAAACAGGTAGATCTGAGAAATACCTTAAATAGGGATGGTGGACAGCAGCCCTATGGTCTCTTTCTTCATTACGAAGCTTGGAGAAAGTCTTTATATCTAAATCTCACTGCTGATCTCTACTGAAAATCGATCTTCCTCCTCCTCCATGCTCAATCAGGCTCTGATATCAATTATTGTTCTTACAGCTGCTCGGAGCTACAGCCGTAGATTCGATATCTTACATGAACCTGGGTGTTAATCCAGCAAATTGAAGAAGATCTAAGAAAGATGAGAGAGACTAGGATTTTGGCATTGGAACTAGAGAGAAGAGAAAAAAAAGTTAGGGAGAAAAGCTTAGTTGTATTCCAACCTTATTGTAAAAGTTACAATATCCTAATTTATGTACCATAGAGTTCCAACATAAATCTTAATAAATTCTAGCTCAAAAACTCTCCTAGGCTAATCCAATACATGAAAGCATTCACTGAGTTCATGTACACTCATGTCTCACATGCTCTCATTCCCTGAATCTAAACCTAATCCATACATGAATTAGCCCTCTTAAGACCTCTTGAACCAGGCCTTAAGACTCCTAAGATAAGTTCCTATCCTAACCCAAATAGAACCCACGCGTAACTTTGCTCGCAGATTGAGCTAGCTCAGTCTCAGCATTAAGTCAGCTAATCTGAGCTGGGTCGGCTCAGTTTCAGACCGAGCCAACCCAGTTTTTGTATCGTGCCTGCAGTCTCGAATGCGACCTTCTGTCTGTCCTGTGCTTTGAGACTTAGCAGACTAACTTGCAGAAAGCTCCTTTTCTATAGTCTTCAATCTTTCGGCTTTGATTCCTAACTTCATCTTGTGTTCCAGGTTTTTGAAGCTTCAACCAAGCCCCTCAAGATCCTCAATACCTGAATCTCGAGTAGAGAGCTATATGTCGCCTCCATCCTAGGATAACTCCTATCCTAGCTCTAGGAATGCACTTATCCTGGTCTCTCCGAAGCCCTCATCCTGGCTCCACCCATGGCCTCCCAAGGCTTGGGAGCACCACACCACCTACAATGGTGAGCAAGCTTGAGTCCATTAAGAGGCCATGAATAGTGTCAACATGGAGGACATCAACATTGGCAGGGAGGTTGGAGTGAAGCTGAAGGACTAGGTTGTTTGGGTCATAGGAGATGAACCAGCCAGAGGGGGCAGCAGGGTCGAAGCTTATGTAGAGGAGGAATTGGTGGGTGATGATGATTTGGCACCCTAATGACAGCAACACGATGTCGGCGAAGAGTTATTGATGGTGGCATCGATGGAGGAGAGGATGTCGGAGCCCACCATGACACATGGGAAGAGGGCTAGGTGGTGAGACTGCGATGGAAAGTCGGAGAGGATCGAGAAGCGACCCATGAAATTGAAAAATTACAATTGGTTCGATTGGCAATTTTTTCCTCACTCCATTAATGCTGTCAGCATGTCGATTATTGGTTGAGCTGGTTCAAAAATAACGTAGTAGATCTGGTTCCCTGATAATTTCTCTACTAGAGGGGCAAAAATTTTTTGCAATCTTTTTTATTTATATGCTGTTTTTATTTAATAATTATACAATTAGCATTTTACATGTCTCTATACAAACCATTGTGCTTGATTATTCTATTTTACTTGCATTTATAGGCAAATTATGGGCATTAACAAATATGGGGGATCGGATTACACGTAACATGCGTGCCCATTAAAATCAAAGACTAGGTACAAAATTTCGGCTTGGGTTGTATTTTTTTTGTGTGGAAGTATGATTGACCTCCTTTCGCGGTCTCATATCTTGCATGACTTTTAAACCATGACCAATCTTTCCATTTACAGCATAAATTATGAAGCTGATGTTATGTTTAAAAAACCGTACAAAATACGATCCGGCTAAGATTGCAAAGGAAGATCAATTATTCTTTTGCCCGAAAGCCACAATATTCCGAACACATAAAATTTTTGGTCACAATCATAAAGCATGAGATCACAGTTACCCAATAAAGATACTGCTACAGAGTCCACATTTAGTAAAAGCAGCCAATCTGATGGAATAGGGACATCCTTGTGCGAAAAGCAACCTACGCTGATTCATGGACTCCTTTGAAGCCTTCACCCTCCCCAGCTGACACCTGACTCACATCCACACCTCTGCATTGCAGCTGCCTATACTCAATGCACCTCCACTCCGGCCTTAGGCACAAATAGGCTGTTAAACCCGAGACTCCTGCAAGAACCCAGCTGAACTGCAGATTAGCCAACGCCATCGCTCTCCGACTAGCTTGCTCCGTCCCGCACGCAACCGCCCCATCCCCGCCGGCGCCCTCCGATCCCGTGGCGTGGCAACCCTTAGGCACAAGCCCTGGAACCCATAACGCAAACCCCATGACCATGAACCACAACCCTTGGAACAATACTGACACCGACCTCACCACTGCAGCTAGAAAACTGGTTGGAAAACCGGTGCTAATGGCGGTGGCTAGGAGCGACGTCGCCACGATGAGTTCGAGGAGCCAGTGGTAATGGCCTTCAAGGCCGGCATGGTCGATAGAGTGGAAATGGAGTAGGAAGAGCTCTTGACCAAAGACAGAGGTGGCAAGGGCTCCAACGAGGCCAAGGAAGGACTCTGAGGAGGAGGAATAATCTACTGCTAGGGCGACGGAGGAGTATATTGCTAGGTGTAGGAAGATGGTGGCGTGCTCGTAGTTATTGGGCTTGAAGGAGAAGGTGAGGAGAGGGTAGTCGATGAGTTGGAGAATGATGGCAAAGATGGAGAAGGAGAAGAGGAGGTAGAGCTCCAAGCGTCTCAGGATGGCGATGGAGGTGGACAGGGGAAACCAGGTTGTGGAGGTGAAGTGGGATGGACCTTTGCTCTTGTAGGATTTGATGGTGTTGAGGGTGTGCCACAGGCCTACGAGAATGAAGGCAAGGGCTGGGACAAAATGGCCAATGAAAGTTCCCATTCGCTTCCTTCTTGTTCCTCAAAACTCTTGGGTATTCTTCTAATGCTTTAATAAGTCGGGTAGAAAGACTATAAGGTTTTACAGTAGTTTTACTTTATGTCACCATAACAACTAGGACAAGAATCAATATTGTAGTCTGAGGGTGCTCACAATCACATAAGTGGACTCCAAGTAGGTTGCTAAAGCTGGTAGTCACTTATGGTACATGATGTAGGACGAGGACGCCTCTCTTATCTTGCTACCTTAGTGCACTGCACTCATCCCAAAAGAAAGTTTGTGGTAGGTTCTTGCGTCCATGAAAAGCATACACCACATTTCTTTCTTGAGACGGAGCAAAAGCCATATATCACCTTTGCTTTTAGAATGACAAATTCAGGGGCCATGCTTAGCTAGAGAAAATTCTCTCAAAAATCATAATTAAGAAGATTACCATTTTGATTTGTATAACAATTTGATTGTGTTTATTATGATCTCCAAACTAAACTCTGTTAATGAGGGTTGCATGAAATATTCGTACCGAGTGATATTATGATTGTTATCTTGAGCTATCACATGCATTGATAGATTTGCATCCGCTATATGGATTGTATTTTTTGTCATGATCAGATTCCAAATCAGATTATGGCTTATGGACTACAATTAAAGGTGCAGCTGGTTCAACATTATTCTTATTGGTTTTACTAAAGGGCTTCCAAAACAAAATATTGCTGCATAAGCACACCCTTCCGATCCTAGCATAAGGCTCTTCAACAAAAATGTGGATCATCTATGTGATATAATATTAGTAACGGTATGCATCGTGAAATTTTGTATGGTCAAATCATTAGTTAACCTCAAAAAACGGTAATGATGAGTCAAAAAAAAAAAAAAAAAAACAGTCTTATGACAATGACATTCATACACCAGCTTTGATCTCATTGGCACGGTGCCATGAGATCAATGTCGTCGGATATGAAATGGAGTAGAGTTAGCGCATGAACCTAATTTAGGTCAATAGAAGAACAACTTTTGTCCACCATAAATGCTAAGGGGAGTTTCATAATTTCGATACCAAACAAAAGAAAGGGGAGTTTCATAATTTCGATACCAAACAAAAGAAAAGATATGCATGGATTGTTCATGTTGTGCAGCTTCCCATTGGACCACCTTGATTGGGGTAGTAATTTACTCTACCAATCAAGCACTTGACTCAATCAGATCCTAAGGGACGGATTTTATCTGACCCGCAGTGGATTTGGAGTGCATGCTAATAATGGTAAAGCTCGTCTTGAATCCTATTTGGATATATATAATTCTCCATAGATCTTTTTTTTGAGATTTTTAAAAAAAAATGTATAGAAAAAATAATTTTTGTAGTCCATCCAATCTATCCCATCTAACTCTATCCATATGCTCTGCTCTGAGACTCCATCTGTTCTGCGCTATTTGTATGAGGCACGTATGGGTAATAGCCTACATGGCTCGTATCCTATTCATTGCCATCTTTAATGTTCATACTGGATTTAGATGCAACAAGTAGGATAGAGGGGCCTGAATGAAGGAAAAAAAAAAAAAAAAAATGTACCATTGTTTGTAGTGGTGTTAGATAAGACATAAAGTTTGCCACCCAATGTACAACTTGGTGACTCTACAAGCTTTCCATGTAACTAATTAAGGCTCCAAGTTTTTGAATTCCTCAGGACTGTGAAAGCAGCCTCTTAGCCACTAAGCCCACTACAACAAAAAAACACGATCCTTATTGGTTGTATCAAATGGTTTCCAAAAGAAAATATTGCTGCATAAGCACAACAACATTGCGGTCCTAGCATATATGGCTCTTCAACACAAATGCGGATCATCTATGTGCTAAAATTGGTAATGTTATGCATCTGTGAAATTTTGTATGATCAAATCCTTAGTCACCCTCAACAAACAGTGAAGATAACCCCATCAAAAAAAAAGGGGCATGTGACAACGACATTCATACACCAGCTTTCATTTTGTGGACACTATGCCATGAGATCAAAGCTATTATAGATGAAGTGGACTAGGGTTAGTGCTTGAATGTTAATAGAAAAGTAGCTTTTTTTCCACCATAAACGCCAATGGGAGGTTCATAATTTCCATTCCAAACAGAAGAAAAGGTAAGCATGGGTCAATCATGTTACGCAGGATCCCATAAAGCTTCCTTGGTTAGAGGTGGTAGTTTAGTTGGTCCATCAAGTATATATTCTATCTGATCCAACCCTGATAGAGTAAATTCTAGTTGATTCGGAACAAATCCAGAATGGGTACGAATAGAAGTAAACATATCCTGAATCTATTATATATATATATATATATATATATATGCATGTATGTATTCTAGTTGATTCGCAATAAATCCAGGATGGGTACCAATAGTATATTCTACCTATCCAATTCTACTCCGGGGATAATACTAATTGCCCCTATTCCATCCATACGAAGCAGGTATTGATAATAGCTTACCTGACCTAGATCCGACTCAATGTCATTCCACTGAATTTAGATATAATAAGTGGGATAGAGGGATCGGAAAAAAAAAAAAAAGTGTGCCAATGTTTGTGGTGGTGTTGGAAATGACATAAAGTTTGCCATCCCATATCACACCTTAGACAACTTTGTGACTGCAAGCTTTCCATGTAAATAATAGAGGCTCCAAGCTAGTTTGCATTCCTAAGTCGTCGACATCACCGTATATTTGTGAAAGCTACTAAGCCCACTACAACCACCAAACACGCATACAGCACCACCCGGTGAGAAATGGCGGCACGGCTTTCTATGCTGAAGGGCTTTTCAGCTGACTCGTTGTTAATTATTAGCATAGCCACATTCTTTGGGTTAACGGTTAACTTGATTCTAGGCCTGCAATGGGCCAGAAACAAACCGGATAAATATGACGGGAGGGGATATCTGGATCCAACTTCTACAGACTAAAACCAAATTTGAATGTTCGATCTTTAGTTTGGAGATTTTGGATTCTTTGGTTGGAATAAAATAGCCTGCAGCTCTGCTGAAGCTATCTCATACAGGATCTTATTTTTATTAAAATAAAAATCAATCTTCATGACTTACTAGGCTAGGCCTGTCAGCATTTTCTTCGAGGAAGCTGGACTGTTGTGAATATGGCTCTCCCCGTGTTCAAGTTCTCTTTATGCTAAATGCGTGTATGTCCCATCAAAGTCAGCATTTTCTTTATACATATGGTTTGATACTTTTGGTTGCCGTTGTGATCATCTTTCCTTCTTTTTAGATATCGTTTGATTTGTTTAGGATTGCGACAAGTCGTGGATGGTCACTTCTATGGTGGACGATGTGATGGAAATAATCCTCTAGAGTGCTTCGCAACTCTTGAGTGCTTGCATTGGATTTTACAACCAGACGGCTCTTCCTTGAGTGCTTTTATTTTTTTTTTTTATATCAAATCAATTGATGCATCACGGCATAGGAAGCGGATCGTGAGATAATAAGGAGATCAACTGATTTCATCTATCTGCTAGTATGGTATAAACTTTATATTTCGATGATAGAGGATGTTGTTGACATGAGATAATAACAAATTTATAGGGCTATGTTATTGGTCAGTGGAACCTGAGTTAACAGATAATTAAGACACGTCGCTAACAAAAATCATATGCGGCAGGTACTAGAGAAAGACATATGGAACGGGCTTCCAATTTTATCATGTTTTCTCTAATACTTATTTTATTGAAGAAATTTAAAACTCAAAAACTTCTTCTACCAATAAAATCATTGGTCTTATATTTAAAAAAAAATATTTTAAAAAAATATAGCATTATCTTTCTTCTACATTTATAGAACATACTCTTAATTAGTACATACTATATGACCAAGTAATGCAGACTAAAAAAAATTAATTATCAAGCAAGTCAGTATACATTTCTAGCTAAATTGATACATAGTTTATAGAATATGAAATTCATTGGTGCATAGTACATAAATAGCAAATTAGTCATTTAACAATTCAACGTACATCTTCAAGCAAATTGATATGCTATTTTCAGAATATCATGCTCATTAGTATATATTACATGGATAGTTAATATATACTACAAGCTTCTTTAATATATATCCAATAGTAATCTAATATATATCTTAGGTAAAAAATATATTTTGAAAATTATATATCAGTTTATCTGAAAGTTTATATTAGATCACTATTGGATGTGTATCAAAAAAGTTTGTGATATATATAAAAAAGTCGATAAGTATATATCATCTAGCCATATGATCTGTACTAATGAATATGATATTCTATAAATATATAAATTTACTTGAGTATATGTATTGGATCATTAGATAACTAATATGCTAAATGTATATCATCTTGTTGTACAATGTGTACTGATAAGCACCATATTTTAGAAACTATATATCAATTTATTTAAACAAATATTGATTTACTAAATTATTAATTTATTTGATTTGTATTGGAGATAAATCCTGCTCTTATCGAAGTCCAGTCTGATGCTTAGTCTAATGCAACTGGTAATCACGGAAGAGCTTCAATCGAAAATTACTTCTCCAGCAGATGAACCCCAGTCAAACTTCTTCAACAGCTGAACTCTCCCAACGGACGAACCCTAGTTGAACTCCTCCAGCAGTCAGATTTCTTTAGGAGCCGAACTCCTTCCGAATTTCTCCTTCAGTCGGATTTCTCCAGGAGTCGAACTTTTTTCGGACTTTCCTTCACTCGAATTTCTCCAGAAGTCAAACTTCTTCCGAATTCCTCCAGCAGTCAGATTTTTTCAGGAGCTGAACTCCTTCAGTCGGATTCCTCAAGGAGTAAGACTCCTTCCAAATTCCTCCAGCAATCGAATTTCTTCAGAAGCCGAACTCCTTCCAGATTTCTCCAACAATCAAATTTTTCCAACAGTCAAATTTTATCACGAACTCCTTCGATGTCGGCTCTTCCTATCATTGTGAAGTAGAATTCACCAAGTGTTGGATTGTTCACCCACCAATAGGGAACGTGAGCTGGGTTTAGACCGTCGTAAGACAGGTTAGTTTAAACCTACTGATGGCCGTGCCGCGATAGTAATTCAACCTAGTACGAGAGGAACCGTTGATTCACACAATTGGTCATCGCGCTTGGTTGAAAAGCCAGTGGCGCGAAGCTACCGTGTGCCGGATTATGACTGAACGCCTCTAAGTCAGAATCCAAGCTAGCGAAGCGGCGCCCGAGCCCGCCGTCCGCCTCCCGACCCGCAGTAGGGGCCCACGGCCCCCAAGGGCTCGTGTCGCGGGCGCAGCCGCCGCGGCGTAGCGGCCGCGGGCGGCCGCCTGGGAGCGCAATTTCCGGACGGGCGGCGGGCAGAATCCTTTGCAGACGACTTAAATACGCGACGGGGCATTGTAAGTGGCAGAGTGGCCTTGCTGCCATGATCCACTGAGATCCATCCCCGAGTCGCACGGATTCGTCCCACCCCACAACAGGACCCCGCCCCCAACGGGGGCAGAACCCGAACGGGAACGGTGCGACGGGCCCAAAACGAGGTCGGAGCTCGGAGCGCGGCCCGCGGGCGGGTGGGCCGGGCACCGCCCGGCATCGTAGGGGCTCGCACGCGGCCTCCGTCCGGGCGGAGGCCGTGGGAGCGCTCCGGTGCGGCGGCGAGGGATGCCGGGCCGCATGTATCCGTCGCCCGTGCGGTCGGTCCGGACGCCGCGGGGGAGCCGCGCGAAGGAGGCGGCGGCGGGGGGGTCATGTGCACCGCGCACGGCCGCCGTCCCTGAGGCTCTGGGCCACGCGGCGCGCGCCGTGGACCCCCCTCTCGTTCGCAGTGCAGCTCGGCGCTTTGGAACCCCCAGGGTGGGACTCGGGCGGAAAGCCCCATCGGGGCGGTAGGGGGTGCCGCGCGGCCACGCCGCTGAGGCCTGATCGGGGGGCGTGCCGCGCCCATCGGCACCACCGCGAGCGGAGCCTTTCTGCGCGCCCTCGTGCCGCCTGGGGTGCGAGCCCCCACAGCGGCAGCCTCGATGGTCGGGCGAGCGGGACGCGCGTCCCCGGCCACCGCCCGTTTGCAAGGCCGCCCGATCCATTGGAACCCCCAGGGTGGGGCTTACCGGGACGCCCCGCCGGGGTGGTAGGGGGCGATGCCGCTGCGCGGCCCAGCCCCTCCGCCCCATCGCAACGCTTCCTTGCCCTCCGCCGGCCCGGGCGGGCAACGGGCCGCCCCGCCCGCGCGCAGCGGCGGGGCGGCCTGGGATTCGGGTCCCCGCTGCGCGGGTCCCGAGCGCCTTGCCCACGGGATGCGCATCCCGGCACCCGCCCGTTTGCAATGCCGCTCGGTCCTTTGGAACCCCCGGGGTGGGGCTTGCCGGGATGCCCCGCCGGGGTGGCAGGGGGAGCCCCTGTCGCTCGGCCGAGGCCCGCCCACCGGCGCACCGCGGACGTGCACGCGTCTCCGGCCCCCGCCCACTTGCAATGTCGCTCGGTCCTTTGGGACCCCCGGGGTGGGGCTTGCCGGGTCGCCCCATCCGGGTGGCAGGGGGCGCCACTCCCGCACGACCGAGGCCCGCCCGCGGGCGCGCCGCGCACGTCCCGTGCGCCGCTCCGCCCCATCCCGGCGGCGGCCGCGCGCGGTGCTTCCCTGCCCGCCGCCAGACCATGCGTGCGCCAGGCTGCCGTGCCACCGGTCGGCCCGCCCGTGCGCAGCGGTGGGGCGGCCGGGGATTCGGGCCCCCGCTGCGCAGGTCCCGAGCGCCGTGCCCACGGGACGCGCATCCCGGCGGCCGCCCGTTTGCAATGCCGCTCGGTCCTTTGGAACCCCCGGGGTGGGACTTGCCGGGATGCCCCGCCGGGGTGGTAGGGGGCGCCTCTGTCGCACGGCCGAGGCCAGCCCTCGGGCGCGCCGCGGACGTGCTGCTCCCCTCCGCCCCACCACGGCGGCCGTGCGCGGCGCCTCCGTGCCCGCTGCCGGCCCATGCCTGCATCGGGCGGCCCGGGATTCGGGTCCCCGCTGCGCGGGTCCCGAGAGCCTTGCCCACGGGATGCGCATCCCGGCACCCTCCCGTCTGCAATGCCGCTCGGCCCCATGGAACCCCCGGGGTGGGACTTGCCGGGATGCCCCTCCGGGGTGGTAGGGGCCGCCGCTGCCGCGCGGCCCAGGCCCGCCCGCCGGCGCCCTACGGACGTGCACGCGGCAGGGCGGCGGGGAATGAGCGCGGCGGCAGGGAATGAACGCAGCGGCCTTGCCCGGGATTCGGGCCCCCGCTGCGTAGGTCCCGGGCGCCTCGCCCACGGGATGCGCATCCCGGCACCCGCCGGTTTGCAATGCCGCTCGGTCCTTTGGAACCCCCGGGGTGGGACTTGCGGGGATGCCCCACCGGGGTGGTAGGGTGGGCCTCTGTCGCACGGCCGAGGCCCGCACTCGGGCGTGCTGCTCCCCTCCGTCCCAGCGCGGCGGCCGTGCGCGGTGCTTCCGTGCCCGCTGCCGGCCCTGCGTGCGCCGGGCTGCCCTGCCCGCGGTCCGCCCGCCCGTGCGCAGCGGCAGGGCGGCCCGGGATTCGGGTCCCCGCAGCGCAGGTCCCGAGCCCATTGCACACGGGACGCGCATCCCGCCACCAGCCCGTTTGCAATGCCGCTCGGTCCTTTGGAACCCCCGGGGTGGGGCTTGCCGGGATGCCCCCCCGGGGTGGTAGGGGGCGCCTCTGTCGCAGGGCCGAGGCCCGCCCTCGGGCGGGCTGCACGATCCATATTTGATATGCTTATTCAAGTAAAATGAGGTAAAATTCTAAATTGTCACAAAAATTTTTATGTATTTACTTATTTCTCTAATAAAAATTGAATGTATTCAAATGATCACAAAAAAAGTAACTTGTTCCATGAAATAGAGTTTCTACATATAATCCTCCAGAAGTTCTTTTATTTACTAAACACAGCTCTATGGGTGAACAGAGATGGCGATAGGGGGGGCTAGCAGGGGCAATGGCCCCCCAAAAGATTTTCAAAATTTTTTATTAGTAGGGCCGTAGGGCCCACTAATGTCCTCTTAGCCTTTCCTTCATTAATCAATTTGGCCCCCCTACTCAGCTGCCCCTTGACTTTCCCTCTTCTTTCTATTTTTATTTTTTTTCTCTAATATTTATCTTTTAATTTTTTTAAAACCTTTTTAACTATTTAAATTTAAAAAAAAAACCAACTTCCTGTCTCCCTCCTTTTATTTTCTTCCTCTTTTCTTTCTTTCCACCGCCTTTTCTATCTCTTTCTATTTTCTTCTTTTAAAATCAAAAGTAAAAGCAAAATTGGGATGAGTCTTGGATCTTATTTTGAAACTTCAAGTCATCAAGTTTATATGAGTCTTGGATCTCTTTTCACCGCCTCTTTCTATTTTCTATCTCTTTCTTGGATCTTTTAACTTCAAGTCTTGGATCTTTTCACTGCCTCTTTCTATCCCTCCTTTTCTGCTTTGTTGTTTTTTTGTCTATATGAATATAGCTTATATATAATTTAAAATTATTATTTGATTACTTAATTTTTAAATGTTAGAAATATAAAATCAAAAATTATTTATTCTAAGAAAGATAGATAGAATTTAGAGATAGAGAGTGATAGATATAATATAGAGTTAATTAGAAGCCACACTGATTTATTCTACTTCAAAGAATGATGCGCCAGCCCCACCTTCATTATTGTCTCCATCTAATAATGATATTCTAAATCATAAAGCTCATCCCTTTAAAACTCATAGAATTGAGAATGATGAAGCTGAAATTAATTTATCTTCTTTAAAGCGTAAGCCAGCAAAGCATAAGCAGATACATGACTATTCGGTTAATTATCAGGATGAGATTTGAAGAGTTTATATTACTAATGGACCATGTCAACCAATTCTTTCAAATTGTCCTGCATCTGGTCCAAAAAATCATCATCGTTACTCTGAGTCATCATGGTTTACACAGTTTTCTTAGTTAGAGTGTTCACCTTCTAAAGATACTACTTTCTGTTTGCCATGTTTTCTCTTCAATAATAAATCATCGAGTCAATTTAGATCTACTGCATTCACTCATTATGGTTTTAGAAATTGGAAAAAGATGAATTATGGTAGAAATTGTATTTTTTTGGTTGATATGGGAATGGATCCAAATTCACCACATAATGTTGCTTAAAGGTCTTTGATTGATTTAAGAAATCAAGCTCTACATATATAGAGATAGTATTCCATAAGCAGACATCTCAATAAATTGCGATGAATTGGTTGCATCTTAAAGCAAGCATATATAGATGCAGTAAGATGGCTAACTTTGTAGATTGTGCATTGTGAGATAATGATGAAAGCATAGAATCAAGAAATCATGATAATTTTCTTAAATTAACTGAATTATTAGCATCATATAATGAAGATGTTCAGCAAGTTGTCTTAAGTAATGCTCCAAAAAATGTTATGTATATTTCATCGACAATGCAGAGAAAAATTCTGTAGATTTTTAGAAATTTGCTTAGAGATGATATTCGTAAAGAAATTGATAATTAAAAGTTTTGCATTATAGTTGATGAAGCTCGAAATGCATCAAATAGAGAGCAAATGGCAATTGTATCGTGATTTGTCGACAAAAGAGAACTCATGGAAGAACAATTTTTTTTGTTGTAGTTCACGTCAAAGATGCTATAGCTTAGACTTTGAAAGTTAGGATTCTCGATGTTTTGCCGTACCACAATTTTGATATATAGAATATTAAAGGACAAAGATATGATAGGGCAAATAATATGCGTGGTGAGTTGAATGGATTACAAGCCTTAAATTCATAGGAATGTATATTTGCTTATCATATCCATTGTTTTGCTCACCGACTTCAACTAGTACTTGTTGCATCTGCTAGAGAAGTTGATGAAGTTTATGAGTTTTTCAAAAATTTGGTTGATATAATTAATGTGGTTTGTGCTTCATTGAAAAGCTATGATGAGTTGCAAGAACAGCAAGCAGCCAAGATAGCCGAATTGATTTCCTTGGATGAGCTTGAGACTAAAACAGGTTTGAACCAAATTGGTACTTTATATCATCCCGGTGAAACTAGATGAAATTTTTATTTTAATTCAATCACTAGTTTGATAAGGATGTTTGGTGCAACAGCTACTGTTCTTGAAAACATTAACAATAATGCATCTAATGCTTCTCGATGAAGAGATGCAAGAGCTGCTTCTCATAGATCGATAATTTTTTAATTTATTTTTATTTTACATGTGATGAAAGAAATATTGGAAATCCATGATACTCTTTGTCAGGCTCTATAGTGACGTTCTCAATATAGTGAATGCTATGAATCTTATGTCAACAATAAAAGATCTTCTTCAAGAATTGAGAGACGATGGTTGGAAAACACTATTGAAGAGTGTGATTATCATTCTGTGATGTTCATCAAGTTGAAGTTCTTGATATGGAATCTTCTTATTTTGTAGGGAATGGTCGTCATAAGAAATAGGACGGTGATTTGGAGCATCATAATAGGATAGATATATTTTATTCTACAATAGATTTGCAACTATCTGAACTCTATAGAAGATTTAATGGAGAGGTAGTTGAACTTCTTATACTCAGTTCAGCTTTAGATCCCAAAGATCCTTTCAAATCATTTGATATTGAAAAAATCTGCAAGCTTGTTGAGAAATTTCATCCAAATGATTTTTCAAAGCTAGAGAAAAGGAACTTACCATTTCAGCTAAGACATTATCATTTTGATGTTTCCCGAGATCCTAATTTGGGGAATTTGTCCAATCTTTCTTTCTTAGTTTTATCAAGAGTTAGTTGAAAGTAAAAAATTGGTGTCATTTCTACTTACTGATAGATTGACACATCTTGTGCTAACACTTCCAGTTTCAGCAGCATCTACACGATGAGTTTTTTCAGCAATGAATATTGCCAAGACTTGGCTTCGCAACAAAATGAAAGATAACTTTCTGAGAAATTTTTTAGTTGTATATATTGAGAGAGAAATTGTTGAAATGTTTAGTATTTATTGGTGCAAAATCTGATCGATGTCGGATTAAGCTGGAGCTGAGGAAGAGGTCGCCGTTGGTGACCTACAAAATAAAATTCCATCTGAAGCCAATGGTGGTGGCTCCGGCAGGATCCTCCGATGATTAAGTCAGCTCTTCTGGGCAATAGAAATAAAGTGCTCAGGAAAGAGTTCGGCAAAATTTCGGAAAGAAAAAGAGAGCTCAGAGAAAACGTATCTGAAGGGTTCCTTTTTTATGGACGGAGCCTGTAGTGGACTATTAGTGATAGCCATACCATTCGGTAGTGGACCGCTCGGGGCTATATGGGATTTGGTAAGGAGAGAAAGAGGTGTCGCCTATAGCAGACTGATAGTGACAGTCATAACTGTCCGGCAGTGGGTCGCTCGGGGCCACATGGAATTTCCTACGGAGAGAGAGGTATCGTCAGACTGATAATGACCGTTCATCAAGATTTAATAGCCATAGTTCGGAGGAAGTAGGCATTAGTTGGTGAAAAACTTTGACATATATTAGTTCCAGAGGAGTTCGAACTCTTGAAGGAAATACGTCTAGAGAAAATCATCTGAAAGGAATACTACTTGAAATCTGAAAGTAATCCACTAGAGGAATCCAGATGAAATTTGGCTGAAGGAGAGATCCAAAAGGAGTTCGACTCCTGTAGGAATCTGACTGAAAGAGAAGTCCGGCAGGAGTTCGGCTCTTATAGGAATCTGACTGAAGGAGAGGTCCGAAAGGAGCCCAGCTCTTGAAGAAATCCGATGGAAGGAGAGGTCTGGAAGGAGTCCAGCTAATGGAGAAGTTCGGAAGGAGTTCAACTCTTGGAGGAATCCGACGGAAGGAGAGGTGCAGAAAGAGTTTGACTCCTAAAAGAATTCGACTGAAGAAGAAGTCCAAGAGGAGTTCGGCTCCTACAGAAATCCGACTGAAGGAGAGGTCCGGAAGGAGTTTGGCTCCTGTATGAATCCGACTGAAGAAGAGGTCCGGAAGAAGTTCGGCTCCTAGAGGAATCTGACTGAAGGAGAGATCCAGAAGGAGTTTGGCTCCTATAAGAATCCGACTGAAGGAGACATTTGGAAGGAGTTTGGCTTCTGTAAAAATTCAACTGAAGGAGAAGTCCGGAAGGAGTTCGGCTCCTATAGGAATCCAATTGAAGAAGAAGTTTGGGAGGAGTCCGACTGATGGAGAAGTCTAGCCGAAGGAGAAGTCTGAAAAGAGTTCGACTGATGGAGAAGTCTAGAAGGAGTCCAGATGATGGAAAAGTTCGGAAGAAGTTCGACTTCTGGAGGAATCCGACTGAAGAAGAAGTTCGGAAAGAGTTCGACTGACGAAGAAGTTCGATCGAAAAGAAAGTCTGAAAAGAGTTCGACTGATGGAGAAGTCCAAAAGAAGTTCAGTTGATGGAGAAGTCCGAATGGAGTTCGGCTGCTGTAGGGGTTCGAAAGAGATTCGGTCGCTGGAGGAGTTCGACTTGGGTTCGGTCGTTGGAGGAGTTCGACTGTTTGAAGGAGTTCGGCTGAGGTTCGCTCGCTGGATGAAATATTTTCGATCGAAGCTGTTCCGTGATTACCGGTTGCATTAGACTAAGCATCAGATTGGATTTCGACGAGATCGAAATTTATTCCCAATAGTATTGATATAATAATAGATGATTTTAATGCTATAAAAAAAATAAAAAATTTAATTTTAATAAAATTTTTATTATTTTATTTAATATATATTTATTATATTTAATATATATTTTTTATTTTTATTTTGGTCCCTCCGATCGTACACCCTGGCTTCGTCCTCGTGGGTGAAGTGTGGGGCGAGGGGCCTGGCCCCTCCTGGCTTCTCTCTTTATTTTGCCACTGTTTAGAAACTCCATTATCCTACATGTCATATATTTTATAGCTTTAGGATAAATCGGTTCTCTCATGTATATAATATAACCCAAGAATAATATCCATACGATGCACCGGGTGACACTGGAAATATAATTTTTTATATAATAAAAGAAAGAAAAGAACTAGAATAATAGAATGAAAAAAATGGAGGAAGAAAATATTTACAATTTTTTTTTTTACATGACCCCCCCCAAAAAATTAAGAAGAATAACATTTTTTATGATTTTTTTCTATTTTCTCTAAATTTTTAAGAAAATTTGAGCTTTCTCTCTACTTTCAATTTGAAGGATGTACAAATAACTAGCTAGAAATTATTTATATTTTTAAACATAAAAAAATATCGGTTGTCCAAGTTACTTTATCTAGAAAAGTAAACTTTCTCCTGCAGAGAGAACACTTTGCATGCTTCACATGCACATTTGCTACTTTTATTTTGCCAGTTCTAATCACTCATGAGAATTTTAAGATCCCCAATGTGCATAGATTCCATGCTTTGCATATGGTGGCAATTTAAGTTGAATTGCATCCGATGAGGTTTAATCAAGTGCAATTTGTGATTGATGGATGACCAGTAAAAACTCAGCTCAACCTTGTGACTCAAAAATAAAAAAAACTACTTCAAACTTACAATACATATTCTTTGCGATCAAACTTAGCTTATCTTATCCTGACATAACCTAGTATCAAAGACCACTTGATCCAATATTAGTCTATTGACCAAACTATAAGATGCAACCCCATCAAATCTAGCGGCCAATGAATCGTCCAACAATCATTATACTTTCATTTTACTATCAATATATCTATCACACCTCAAACCCGAGATCGTAAATAAAATGCTATGGCAACCACCGCATACTCATAAAAAATTTTCTCTATGAGCATGAAAGGTATCTCATCATGAATTATAAAGCAACATTGAATAAAATTCAAATAATTAATATTCAACTTTAATTTAAAAAACTAAATCAAATATTTTATAGTTTGCTATCAATTTCAATAAATTTTAATCTAATAAAAATATCAAATTATGTTTCTAATTCAGCAATAATAATATACTGAAAATAAGCATGCAAGATCCATCAATTCAAAATATATAATATTAATTAAAATAAAATTCATGCAAGTTTATTTTCGTTCATAAATCAATTTTTTTCAAAACATCACATTTATTTCAATAGTTATGAACTAAATCAAAGTGTCACTGCATAACCCCCAATGGTAGGATATCAAAACATCAATGTATGACTCCCACTAATAGAATATTGAAATACCAGCATACAACCTCCATTGATAGAGTATCAAAATACTAGCACAGAATCTTCACTAATAGGATATCAAAATACCAATGTATAACCTCTACTAGTAGGATATTAAAATATCAGTACACAATTTTTACTTACAGGATATCGAAATACCAACACTTAATCCCCACATCAGTAAACTTAATCTTAGGTGGTTTAGGATCAATTATAAATTATTTGATGACATATTCGATAATCCAAAATACTATGCAAGATTTTTTAAATCATAAATAATTTAATATAAAAAGTATTTTATGATTTACTAATAAATTTAGAAAAAATAAAACATTACTTATCTCATACATACTCCAATAATCCAAATAATTCTAGGTGGAGTTTGGTATCATTGTGGTTTTTGATTTTTTATTTTTTTCTAAAAAAATAATAAACATGTTTGGTTCGGAGTAGTATTTTTTAATTAATATAATATGAAAAAAAAATATGCTAGTTATTTTTCTAAATGCTAAAAAGTAGTTTTAGATTTTTAGATTTTTTTTCGTGCTTAAGGGCATCCTTCCTTCTTCTTTCCAAATACTTCTCTTTTCTCCTCCCTCCCCATACTCTCTCTTGCTCATGCTCTTCTCAGGCACATGGATTGGATTGGAATAGGATCAGAAAGAACACTAGAGCATCGCCACCATCGAAGCTCCTCCACCTCCGAATCCAGAGCAATTCTTAAAGAACTGGGCTCTCACAAGGAAGCTTTCGTTGCCAGTGGATCAAGGAGATCGTCGGTGGGAGAAGGAAGCTCCTTGTTGCCGCTGGATGATGCATTGCTGCTGTTGCTGCTATTTTCGATGTCGAGGAAAAGAGATCATTGATGGATGGAGCGTCAGGGAGGGTGAGCGCCACCATTGTCGTCAAGAAGAATTTTTCCAAGATCTGCATTTGAAAGTCGGACAGCAAGATCAGGGACATCACTTGCAACATCATCGACACCCTCATGGCGTTAATTCATAGAGAAGAGACTTTCTTCGACTCGGAGGGTGGGGGCATCGAAACCAAGCAGAGGCATCGAAACTTGTCCATTAAAGCTTCATCATCAAGTTTGGCAAGCTCATCGAGGTGGTTTGTCGATTCTAGCACTACGATAATTAGAATCTATTTCTTATTATTATTTTTTTTTATTTTTAAATAAATTTTAAAAAATATATTATAATAAAATAAAAATATTTTTTTATTTTTTAAAAAATAAAAATACATCTAATGATCTTCAACAATCGGATCCAAGGAAGTAGGCAATGGCTCATATTATTTTAAAATGAAATAGGATGTGATGTGAATTTAAAATAGCCAATGATTTAAATACCCAAGCCCCAACTTTAACTTCGTCCCTTTCCCCAACCCTCATCCCTATGACGGTCGTACAACTACCGCCGGTGACCCCCTGACCACCACCGGCGAAGAAAAGAGAGGGAGAGGGAAACTAGGATGAAGAGAGGAGGAGAGGAAGAGGGGCCACCATGGAGAACATGGCCAGCTTGCTATTCTTGATCTCCTTCACTTTAAGCTCCACGAACGCCTCCGGGTCATCGGCAAGGCCCAAGGGATCAAAGCTTCCACCTGGGTACAGAAGGTTGGTGACCTCATCGAGCGGCTCGCCGGTGATGCAGTACCCCTCGACGGCACCCATCAATATAACGTGGCAAGCCTAGATGGCCAGAATGCTCAGAGCATGGATCAAGCTTGGGTTGCCCAGGTAGTCCAAACCGCCCTCGCAGAAGATCTGAGCTCCTGCCTTGAACCAGACGGCCTCATCAAACTTGACGCCATTACGGGCTAGCAACTCCGGAAAGATGCATCCGAGAGCACCGAGCATAGCCCACCTGTAGTGGATGACCTCAAGTTCCTGATTCTTGGTGAAGGTCTCAGAGTCGGCCAAGGGACCAGTGGTGTGCCATCCATAGTTGCTGGGGAATTCACCGGTCAGGTAGGACAGGGGCTCGTCGGAGATAGGGCCGAGGTACTTACACGATCCAGGCCATACCACGAGCTGTCGGAGGAGACGGGCTTGGTGATGGTCTTCCACATGGTGACCCTGGCATTCTTGAGGATGGGAGAGGCCGAGGGAGCGAGCTTAACTACCTTGTCGCAGGGTGGGGGCGGGGGGTGGAGGGGGGGGCACGGTGTGGGTGGTGGGTTTCGGTCTCCCGCCCCACTTGTCGGATGCCCGGCGTCGGTCTTACCAAGGCGGCTCTCGCCATCGTGAGCCAGGCCCGATGCCCACTCCGGGCCTTTCTTCTTCTTCTAACGAGGTTCTCGCGAGTACTCAGAGGTATGCTATTCACTCATTTTTCGTGCTTCTCCTTGTTGTGGTTGCCGCCGCCGCTGCTAGATCTTATTTTCTGTGTTAGGTTATCACTTGACTTCAGAGGATCTGTTCGGTTTCAAGAATGTGAGATTGAAAGAACTAGGCTGCTTTTTTTTTGATCGTGAAATAGAGTTACATCTCAACTGGCGTGTGGAAGAAAGGGGTTGTCGCTTTCATCTGATGGAAACTTTAACAATTTTTCTTTCCCTCTTTTGCTTGGTGTTGATCGAATGTGTGAGGAGAAGAGGGGCTGGACACACTGTACCGTTAGCTTGCAATTATAAGATTCTGGTGCCTTCTAAATCGGATATGAGTTGTGTTGCACGGGTGCCAGAATCATTTATGAAATATCTTTTTCACCCGTATGACAAGTTATCACCTTTTGTGCAAAATCTGGGGCCTTGCAATGCCTTCTCTTAGACCACGAAGAAATCTTATCTTGTTGAACAAATTAACCAGTGTCATGTTTATGAGAGATCCAAGTACTCCATGCAAGGAATTTTGACGAATATTGAAAATTCTGTATTTTAGTTCTACTGTAGAGAATCAATTTTGTTGCATTTTAAAGTCAATGACACGTAATTGTTTCTCCTGGTATCTTGTTATACATTTTAATCATTTAATTTTTCATATAGCTAATCTGTCCTTCAAGTTTATCACCTCTCCCTCACCGTTCTTTTTTAATTTTTCATCTTTCTCGTTGTTCCCTATTCCACAATCTTTTGATACCACGACATCTACAACCAAGTCCAAATTTTTGACTGTTTATTTCTTCACTTGGAATCTTAAATAGTTGATTGCTTGGAGGTTTGTGCTATCCATAATCAAGTTTCGAAGTTGAAGCTTTAAGTATCTACAGGATGTCATGAATAAACAGATGGTCTTTGTTGTTGCTGAAAATGATTAGCTTCTAGAGTGGAGCGGTCGATTTCTCACAGGAGGTATTGGAGTGACCTGCAAAACAAGTCCGAGCTAGAGGATTTGACTTCGGCGAAGATTCTTCGATGCTCAAGTCAGTAGAGAACAATCGAGCAGCAACAGATTCTCTGAGAGAGATTTTTTGCTTACTTGGATCTTCAGGATTTTTTGGTATTTGAAAGGGAGCTTCATGTGGCTATTACGTTGTTCCGCTAATCTTGGGCTGATAATATCGCGGTGGCGAGATCAGGGGCACTTTTTCAAATAGGAAGGCCGTTATCATAGGGATTGGGATGTCTTATCTGCTTTTGATAGTCGAGATTGAGTGAAAAACAACTTACTCGTAGTGAGGATAAAGTTGTATAACCGTTATTTCACGAGACGAATTGGTGAGAATATGGATGAGCTGCCTATCTGAGGTGATCCATAAGTTACAAATGCTATCCGAGCCGTTTCTGGATAAAATGGTTCGGATCTTCTTTCGGGGATCGACTATCAGTTCAGAGGTCATCATGGTAACTTCCTTATCCTTGAAGCGTTAACATATGCCAACCGAATCCGAATATTTCGGATACCAATCAGACGATCTAAGGCATTCACATTACCATCGTAACAGTCTTTAAAATTTCATCTTGTTTGCACCATTATGAAAGTGGAGAAACTCCAAATGAAGAAATATTTATTTATGTTTAAATATTTTTCGCATATTAGTTGTTGCTTTTTATTATTGGGGGTGAGCTTCCATGTATTTGATAGATGTTTTCATACTTGACATTAAGGACGGGAGTTGGTGTAACTATTGGGCATATCATTGATTAATTTTCTTTTCTTTTCTTTTGTTTTTCTTTATTTAAGAACTAGTCGAAGAACCGCGCATTGCACGGGATAGATGATTATGGTCTGTAATTATTAAATTTTTTTAATAATAAATATTTTTTTAATTTTTTCAGTATTTTATTTTATTTATTTATTTATTATATATATGATATTTATTTATTATTTTATAAAATAATATTTTATTTTATTTTATTTTATTTTCAATTCTCATACCTTCTATGTGCCCGTTGGCACTGCTACACCCCCCATCGTCCCACCACGGCTCTCGTTTTCTCTCGATAAATGTCGATCCCAATCGCATCTCCGCTCTCTCTCTTCTTTTCGTACCTTCTCTGCGTCTGTCAGTGCCGCCCCACCTCTTGTCACCCCACCACCGCTTTCTTTCTTTCTTGACAAATGTCAATTTCGATCGCACTCTCTAGCACCCTATCAGTACTGCCGCCTTTGGCACCACTATTGAAGAAAGAGAGAGAAACTCTCTCTTTTTTTTAATAAAATAATGTATAATTATTATTTTTTCTTCTTTCTTCTTATTGGTGCAGAATCTGATCGTCGTCAGAATCAGTTGGAGTGGAGGCCGACGAGGTCGCCATCGGGGACCTGCAAAACAAAATTCCGTCCGGAGCTGGTGGGGGGTGGCTCCGGCAGGACCCTCCGACGATCAAGTCAGCTCTGACCAACAGATATGGAGTGTTCTGAAATGAGTTCGGCAGAGTTTAGAGAAGAAGAGGAGAGCTTAGAGCCTATAGCTTATCTGAAGGATCCTTTTTATAGGCGGAGCTTGATTGATGGTGACGATCATATCGTCCGGCCGTGGGCCGCTCGGGACCGCATGAAGTTCGGTACGGAGAGGAAAGACATCGTCAGGCGGATAGTGACAGTCATACTGACGGATCATGGGCCGCATGGGGATGGTTATGGAGAGAGTGGTGTCGTCAGTAGTGGTGGCCATGTCGTCCGATCGCGTCGCCTGTGGTCGACTGATGGTGATCGTTCGTCCAGATTTAATAGCTGTGGCTCTGAGAAAGCAGGCATTGATCGATGGACTTTGGTATGTATCAATTTCAGAGGAGTTCGGACTCCTAGAGGAGTTCGACCGAGGGAAAGCTCGAAAGAAGTTCGACCGGAAGAGCGCGGAGGGAGTTCAGCTCTTGCGGGAGTCCGACGGAAGCTCGACCACTGGAGAGTTCGGTCGGTTGAAGGAGTTCGGCTAAGGTCCGATCGCTGGGAGTCCGAATGAGCTCGGTTGTTAGAGAATTCAGCCGATTGAAGGAGTTCAGCTAAGGCCCGACCGCGGGGAGCTCTTCCGTGGCTACCCGTTGTGTTAAGCTGAGCATCAAACTAGACTTCGGCAGGAGCGCGGTTTATCCCCAACAATAGTCTCCTCCCACTCTCGAGTTCAAAACTCGAAGGAAGTGCAGAAAAGGCGACTGTCGAAGTCCTCTTCTGGGCTCCGTGCTGGTTCAGGTTGAAGCTCGAGCGAGATCTCATCTCCAGCCAAAGTTGATGTTGAAGTTGAAGTCCGGGAGAGATCTCATCTCTCACCGAGGTTGAAGTAGATCTCGCCTCCTGCGGTCGAGGTCGGAGGTTAAGTTCCTCGGGGGCGATATTGTCACCAGCGGTCGAGGTCGACTCGGGAGAGATCTCCTCTTCTGCAGTCGAGGTCGACTCGGTGGAGATTTCATCTCTGGTCGAGATTGACGCAGTCGCTCGGGAGAGATCCTATCTCTGGTCGAGGTTGTCTCCGATCTTATCTCTGGTCGAGGTTGTCTCGATCGTTCGGAAGAGATCTCATCTCTGGTCGAGGCTGATGCGGTCGCTCGGGAGGGATCTCATCTCTAGCCGAGGTTGTCTTCGATCTTATCTCTGATCGAGGTTGTTTCGGTCACTCGAGAGAGATCTCATCTCTAGTCGAGGCTGACGTGGTCGCTCGGGAGAGATCTCATCTCTGGCCGAGGTTGATGCGGTCGCTCGGGAGAGATCTTATCTCTAGCCGAGGTTGTCTCCGATCTTATCTCTGGCCGAGGTTGTCTCCGATCTTATTTCTGGCTGAGGTTGTTTCGGTCACTCGAGAGAGATCTCATCTCTAGTCGAGGCTGACGTGGTCGCTCGGAGAGATCTCATCTCTGGCCGAGGTTGATGCGGTCGCTCGGAGAGATCTTATCTCTAGCTGAGGTTGTCTCCGATCTTATCTCTGGCCGAGGTTGTCTCCGATCTTATTTCTGGCTGAGGTTGTCTCGGTCGCTCGGGAGAGATCTTATCTTTGGTCGAGATTACTGTGGATCCTCGGGGGAGATCTTTATCTCTTGCAGCCGAGGTTGCCTCGGGGGAGATCTTATCTCCTGTGGTTGAGATTGATGCAGGCGCTCGGGAGAGATCTTATCTCCAGTCGAGGTTGATGGAGATCCTGTCTTCTGCAGACTTTGGAGTTCAGACTTGGATTTTGCTCGCATTGGGACGAGGTTCTCTTCTTGTTCCTAACGGACTGTGGGGGCACATAAGGGCCGCTGTCAGGGTCTCTCCCCATATTTCGTCTAAAATGAACGAAGCCTTCGACTTTGCTCATGTTAGGACGAGATTCTTCTCCTGTTCCTAACGGGCCGTGGGGGCACATAAGGGCCGTTGTCAGAGCCTCTCCCCCATCTCGTCTAAAATGAACAAGGCCTTCAACTTTGCTCATGTTAAAACAAGGTTCTCCTTTTGTTCCTAATGGGCTGTGGACGAGGTTCTTTGAAGCTCGAGAGAGTTCTTATCTCCGGTCGAGGTTGGCTCGGTCGCTCAGGAGAGATCTTATCTTTGGCCGAGGTTGGCTCGGTCGCTCGCGGTCGCTCGGGAGAGATCTTATCTCTGGCCGAGGTTCGTTCGATCACACGGAAGAGATCTTATCTCTAGTTGAGGTTGGCGCGGTCGCTCGAAAGAGATCTTATCTCTGGCCGAGGTTGGCTCGGTCGCTCGGAAGAGATCTTATTTCTAGCTGAGGTTGTCACGGTCGTTCGGAAGAGATCTTATCTCTAGTCGAGATTATCGCGGTCGCTCGGGAGAGATCTTATCTCTGGCCGAGGTTGGCTCGATCGCTCGGGAGAGATCTTATCTCTGGCCAAGGTTGGCTCGGTCGCTTGAAAGAGATGATCTAGCCGAGGTTGACACGATCGCTCGGAAGAGATCTTATCTCTGGCCGAGGTTGGCTCGGTCGCTCGGGAGAGATCTTATCTCTAGCCGAGGTTGTCACGGTCGCTCGGAAGAGATCTTATCTCTGGCCGAGGTTGGCTCGGTCGCTCGGGAGAGATCTTATCTCTAGCCGAGGTTGTCGAGGTTAAAAGTCTTTGACCTGCTCGTGTTAGGATGAGGTTCTCCTCCTGTTCCTAACACAGCAACTATTGACTGCTTCTTTCCTGTCATCACATAGTTTTTGCACCCAGAAATAATATTATTGAAAGGGAAGAATTTTATTGAAAGAAAGTTACTGGCAGCGCATCTCCGAATTCTTTATGTTTCAGGATCGTGGTAGCGTTGTTCCTTCCGCGTTTCTTCAGACGATAAGCTCCGGACCGGACGACCTCCTCTATCTCATGCTAGCCTCCTCAATTTGGAGCATGCTTCTCTTGGCTTTGACGTTGGGAGATGACGAATCACCGATGTACCACGCTCCTTCCAGGGGTAATACTGATGACACGATGAGGCGGCCGACCTTCTTGTCGTTTCTGGTTACGGCAGCGCCTTTGATCGATCTTCTCCTGCTTCAAGCTGGCATCAAAGGAATTTACCCAGCCGCCCCTTTCTGACGAGCTTCTCAATTTCGTCTAGGAGCTGAATGCATTCCTCAGCGTCATGGCCGTGGTCGCGATGGTAGAGGCAATGCTTACTTCGATCGCGCTTGTTTGGAGGAGATCGTAATCCTTCTGGTCTTGATAGCTGGTTCTTAATTTTCGTGAGAATTTGAGTTCGAGGAACGTTGAGGAGGGCGTAGTCGCAGAATCTTTCGGGAGGACTTCTTCGCGCCCTTCTGTCGGAGTTTTCTTGATGGCGAGCTCGAGGAGTTCGGGCTCGCCTGCGCTCGGAGGGAGTCCGTGAGTGCGGCTGAACTTCGCTCGACTCTTCATTGACAGTGGATCTATTATACTCGTCTGCCCGCCGCTCCCTTAAGACTTCTTCGTCCTTCAACTTGAAGGCTTCTTCCGCACGGGCATATCCCTCGGTTCGAGCCAGTAGATCGGCGAAGTCCCTTGGATATTTTTTTTCAGGAAGAACAGCAAGTCATTCTTCTGAAGGCCGCCCTTGAGTGCGGCCATCGCAACAAACTTGTCCAGATCTCGGACCTCCAATGCCGCAGCGTTAAATCGGGTGACATAAGCCTGGATGGATTCCCCCTGCTTCTGCTTGACGTTCATCAGGGAATCCGAATCTCGGTACGGATGTCGGCTGCTGATGAAGTGAGCCGCGAACTGATGGCTCATGTGGTCAAAAGAGAAGATCATACCCGGCTTCAACGTCGAGTACCAGTGTTCTCACTGCTCCCTTTAAGGAGATAGGAAGGCTCAGGCACAGTACAGCGTCTGAAGCACCGTGGAGTAGCATCATGGTCTGGAAGGCCTTCAGATGATCAATCGGATTAGAGGTTCCATCGTAGCTTTCAAGCTGAGGGAGCTTGAAGTTCGGTGGAACGGGCTCTTGCATAATCTGGAGGGAGAAAGGAGGATCGGTGCGGACGTCGGCATGATGAGTCGGGGCGACATGGCTGAGCTCTTCAATCCGTCGGTCCATCTTCCGCAGTCTGTGATCAAGGGCGTCGTCCTGGTTGCAGATCTTGGGGTACTTCCGGCTACAAATAGGAAAGGTCTCCTCTAGAGGAGAACTATGATCCGAACATGGATCCTCGACTTCTCTGTTTTTCTTTCCAAGGGGCGATGGGTATGTCGGCCCGAGTACTCTTCCTTGGGGCTGGTTTTCGACATCCGAATGGCGGATTTTCTGGTGGAGTCGCCGTCGGAGGCTGCTGCATGGCCCGCATTGCCTCCGTGAGGCCACGGATCTGCCGGACAAGCAGGTTGAACTGCTCCACATCTACCGTAGGTACAGGTAGAACCTGAGCTACCAGGGCTGAAGCAGGAGCAGACGGATCTGGATGGGATCGGGCCACGGAGACCGTCGATCGCCGAGTCGAAGCTCTCCTAGGAGGTATTTTCTCTTGGAAAAGAACTCTGGAGAGGAAGAAGGGAGATCTCTAGAGAGAGACCGTTGCCGAGCACTCCTTTAAGAACAAGGGGGCCTCAAGAATACCTCAAGAATTGGGACGGTCCTTCCTCTAGCGCCAAATCTGTTGGTGCAGAATCTGATCGTCACTGGAATCAGCTGGAGTGGAGGTCGACGAGGTCGCCGTCGGAGACCTGCAAAATAAAGTTCCGTCCGGAGCCGATGGGGGTGGCTCCGGCAGGACCCTCCGACGATCAAGTCAGCTTTGACCAATAGATATGGAGTGCTCTGGAATGAGTTCGGCAGAGTTTAGAGAAGAAGAGGAGAGCTTAGAGCCTATATCTTATATGGAGGATCCTTTTTATAGACGGAGATTGATTGATGGTGATGGCCATATTGTCCGACCGCGGGCCACTCGGAGCCGCATGGAGTTTGGTACGGAGAGGAAGGCGTCGTCAGGCGGATAGTGACAGTCATACTGACGGATCATGGGCCGCATGGGGCTGGTTACGGAGAGAGTGGTGTCGCCAGCAGTAGTGGCCATGTTGTTCGATCGCATCGTCTGTGGCCGACTGATGGTGACTGTTTGTCCAGATTTAATAGCCGTGGCTCTGAGAAAGCAGGCATTAATCGGTGGACTTTGGTATGTATCAATTTCAGAGGAGTTCGGACTCCTAGAGGAGTTCGGCCGAGGGGAAGCTCGGAAGGAGTTCGGCCGGAAGAGCGCGGAGGGAGTTCGGCTCTTGCGGGAGTCTGACTGAAGCTCGGCCGTTGGAAAGTTCGGCCGGTTAAAGGAGTTCGGCTAAGGTCCGGCCGTTGGGAGTCCGAAGGAGCTCGACCGCTGGAGAATTCGGCCGATTGAAGGAGTTCGGCTAAGGTCCGGCCGCTGGGAGCTCTTCCATGGCTATCGGTTGCGTTAAGCTGAGCATCGAACTGGACTTCGGCAGGAGCGGGGTTTATCACCAATACTTCCTATCTCATACCTTCTCCGCGTCCGCTGGTGTCGTCCCACCATGGTTCTCTTTCTCTCTCGACAAACATCAATCCCGATCGTATCCCCATCCTCTTACTTCTTTTCATACCTTCTTCAAACTTTCGGAGGCTATTAAATACAGAAATTTGGCTTTCAAATCGATGGAGTACCGTGCTCTATTTACGGATAATTTATTAGATTTGATTAGATCTGATGGATCGATTCAGATCTCAAAACATATTATCTTTTTAAAGATAATAAAAATATTATTTTAGAAAAATAAATTAGTATGTTATTATTTTTAAAATCAAGAAATGATATGCTATCTTTTTAAAATAATTATAAATTAGTATTTTTAAAAAAATATTATTACTATTTTTATAATATTTAATTTTTAAAAATAATAATTTTTTAAAATATTTTTCATCTCTTATCCCTTTCTACTTTTATTTTTAAAATATTATTTTTTTAATTTTTTAAAATACTAATTTATTATTATTTAAAAATAATATTTAAATTATTATAGATAATAAAATAATAATCTACATGGTACAACTAAAATCATCTGAGATACTAAGGTGGCAACACCATAATACTCCTCTTTTGAGTATTGTTATATAGATATATATATATAGTAGATAATGCTTTTACCACAATTTTTCTAAGTCTAACTTGAAAAGTCTTCCGAGCTCAAATGCCATGGAGAGAGCTGCCAACTGGTAGACTGGAGCTCCTTTGCACATAATCAGTCATCTGTCATGATCTACTCTCTCTCTGACTTCTTGCATGATTAATCTATGTTAAACATTCCTTCTACCACCTTTCTTTTCTAACCTATGATTTAATGATTACCATTTGCTGATTATTTTATTAATAATTGAAGTTATTATCTGACTCTAAGTTGATTATTTGGTGAGGCACATACTCTGTGACTATATGTAACATCTATGATCCAGGCTCAAGCTTATTTGGCATCTTTGTTGTTATTCTTCTACATATCATGAATTTGTTTCCATTTCTTGGCAATGTTGTACCAATTATATCTAATGGTGATCTTGCTAATATTTTCGATGTAGATGGAGTATTAGGTCAATTTTTAAAACTGGTGCTCTTGCATTTTGAATCCTGATGCTATTACATTGTGAAATCAGGTTCTAGTGCTTGTAGGTCTAGTGACTTAATTTGCACTTTGACCTGGAATTTGATATTGAACCTGTTATTTAAGGCCAAATTTAAATTTATTTGTTATTTGGTTTCTTCTAAAGCAAACGCTCTATAAATATTAATCAAGATTATTAAGATGGCTAAATTTTCCTATGCCGAGACTAGATGATAAAGGCTAGTGCCAATTTTATGCCACTCACCAGTTAGCAGGTAATTGCCATGGCATGTTCGCATGCCTCTTGGGGGTCCACACTATTGGAAAATATCTTTATTATTTAATATTATAATTTTATATTTGATATTTAATTATAGCTTTTTGCACATAATAAATATATAAATTAAGGTTTGATGTTACCAGTTCGAGGCACACTTTAAAAGGCGCTTCCTTTAGTGCAGAATTTGCTCCGCCCAGGTGCAAACAATTGATGGCGGTCTACTCTTAAGATATAATGAATCGCTTTGTGTTCTCCTTAAAGTGCACTGTAACAAAGGAGAATCAAAGTCGAACCCAAACTAGCTAAATCTAGATGCGTTGAAAATCAGTAAACTTGATTGAAATAATTTCTCCTTCAATCCTCTTTTATGTGGGCACAATCCTCTTCTCAAGTGCTTAAGTGCTTAATGGGTGCACTTGAGTTCACTTAATTAGTACTCTCAATTCTCTCTTCTGATGTTATTCAGATGGAAGGGGATGTTGTTTCTTGAATGATGGGAAGTACAATCGCTTATCTATTTATAGATGTGAAAGGGTGAGTATGATTGGATGTTTAGGCATTTTTTCATTAGATACATTCCTTCTCTTAGTCTATCCATTCATTAAGAGTTGTATCCCTTGGTATCACCCTCAGATTGGATGCATCTCTTGATTTACAGAGAGAAAAGGCAACTTTATAAGATATTTCGTAACAAACAATTAAGAGACGTATCCGTAGAATTTCATAGAATTCTAAGAGAAGAGAAAGAAATAAAGATAAAATACTAAATCTTATCTATTTGGAAAACCAAGTTATCTAGGAGTCTAAATTAAAAAAAAAAGGGTTGTTTATACTTATGGGATTCTTAAAATCTTAAAATTTTGAATTAAAATGAATATTAATAAACCAACGCACAATGCCCTTTAAAACCTTGCTCGCAGACCAATATCCTTGAAGAGGTTGGACAGATAAATAACTAATCTTTTTCATGAATGACATATCACATATTTATTGCTTTCCTTCCACTCTTTTATTTAATACAAGTACATATACATGCATGTGGATGAAGAACAAACCAAGATTGAATAGAAGTTTATGTTATATTGACTAAAGACAACTTTTTAAGCTTCTATCGTGCAACTTAAACTTTCACTACAGGAAAGTAGGGTTTAGCAATGGCTTTTATAGTGGCAAAACAATATTTGCTTCTAAATTATTGCTATAAAGCAGAAAAAATAATTGTCTCTAGAAAATCATGCAAACCTATAGCAGCAAAAGATGCGGCTACTAAAAAACATTCTATTTAACAGAAGCACCTTTTTGGTGTGTAAGTCATAATGCACGTACTGCAGCTAAAAATTTAGGTATGGTGGCTCACAAGGCTATTCTTTTTTTCTTTTTTTTTGCTGATAGTCTGGCATGATAATTATTTAGTGAAAATTTAATGACTTTTAGCAGCGAATTTTATGCTGCTAAAAGCCTATGTTATTGTAGTAGCGTTTAGGAATTCAACCACCTTAGTGGTTTGTAATTCCATTCGAGATTGGGTGTCAAAGTTATCCACACAATTTATCAATATTTGGCTATAACTATCGAGCATTTCGGAGGTTATAATATGTGATTTTATCTGAAATTTAGATATGAAGATAAGATTCACATAAAGTGAAACTACATTATCGAACTCCACTGAGAAAGTTAAATTGAAGTTGTCTCTGAACTTTACTACACTACATTTCTAAATTTTAATTATAATAAAATTATTTTGGATTCACCATCATAGTGCTCAATCTTAATCTAATCATACTTAACAGTTGCTCCAAGAAAATTGAGATAAGTGCTTATATTGGGCATCTCATAGATTGCTAGTCTTATCTTTCTCGTCTTTTAGAGTAAGGTAGCAGGCTTGTTGATGGTCAACTGTACGTAATGTTAATATTTGCCACTGAACTTGGCCAGCTTTCTAAGATTATCTGCACATGGCCAATTTATGTACCATGGAGACTGGAGAGGTTATGCGTGCCCAGCAGCATGAAGTTCTCTAATTCCATGGTATATCTTTTGGGCATATTGTGGCTCAAGTGTTTATAAAGTTCAAGATGAAGCTGAAGATAATTAGGAGTGGTCTAGAATGCTTGCTGTTATGGGGACCAAAAAAAAGAGTTCAAGAAAGGATGAGTTAAAAAAGAGGTCTAGGCAGTGAGCTCATGAAAGGGATGAAGGCCTTTGGGAGATCCTGCTGTGCATGGGATTGACAAAGAGAGTCGGCAAGTTGTCTGATCTCAGTGAGGGCATCTTTGTGTGGGTGAGAGACAGAGAGAGAGGGAAGCATTGAGTTCAGCCAATCCTTACTGGATTAGATTAACAAGTGGATAGATGGAGACTAAAAGATATGGTTTGAGAAAGAGATGGATGAGAATTTTGGGACAACTAAGGGCCTATGTAGGAAAATCCTACTCAATCCCTTGGGATCCGGCAGGATGGGTCATAGAAAGGGAAGGAAGGAAGGAAGAGAGTGTGAGGGTAAGTGCAGGGAGGCTGCGAGTCCTCATCCTTGTGGGAAGGATAAAAGGACCTGGTGAGCTATTTCTTTCCCACAGTATATAGGCTGGAGGCCAGGCAAGTTGACATGGGCCAAGCCGAATGGTTGGCCAATCCACAAATCCAGCAGGATTGGTTGGGCTATTGCCGCTGGATTACCCAAATATGTCCTAAATCTGAACCTTTATAGCATTAGCACCAGCTAGTTTAGTTTTGGATCTGGTTGGACAACAAAGATCTCACATTTCTAAATGTAAGGGTCATAAAAGTTTCTGATGATAAATTATTTGTGCTTATATAGCATGTAAGATTAGACACATATACACATAAAATACATACTATATATATTTTATATGTATTTACACATGTACGCATGCATGTACATTATATCCAAGAAGTGTGATGTGATACATTTTGGGCAAAATGATGGATGCTCCACATTACATTAGTTGATGTAATCTAATGAGGAAACAAGAACAAGATGATATATTGAATTGGCAAACCTCACTCTATAAGGATAGTTTGGTCATTTTGCCCTATCCTATGTGCTCCCAATGTTTGTAGTATGAAAGATCGGGATTTGGCCAATGACATAACTGAACCTTTATACTATTTCTTCCAATTGATGTAACTGAACCTTTAAACTATTCCTTTCTCTTCTTTCTTTTCTCATGGCATATTTTTCACATATGATGACCATATTAGTATCCTTTGAGAATCTTGTTTAACTTATTTCAAATAAGGAGAAACTATGCTCTAACTATACTCTATATTTTGATTCTAGATCTGAATAATTTCTAACCTCCCCACCACCTACATATTTTGTAATTGTGCTTCTTCATGCCTCCAACAAAATCTTCTTCAAACCCACTCTTATATAGGACCATGTAGAGTAGGAATTGAATTGCTTACAAGGTCTACAATTATGGGATGTTTAGCTTAGTCATAAACTGAATTAACCACACGGGGATTTGTAACCGACTCTACGCACTGTTGCTATGCCTTTCTATCAGCTCATAGATCTTACCATTCTACCAACAGATATTGAATTTTGAGTATAGTTTTCTAGGAAGCATGAATCCTTCAAATTGCATGCCATGTCCATATCAGTTTCCTATTCGATTTTGACACTTATCAAATATTTCTCGGATATATCTCCAATTATCCAATTGTTTGAAATTTAAAAATGCTTCGGTTACTTCATGGATACACTCAAGATACTTCTTTATTGGTTCCAAATATGAGGAGGCAGGTGTTTGTTTGATGTTAGCCTTTTAATTTGTGAATGGTTGGTGTTGTAGTGTATGATGCTAAGATGAATATTGAAATTATAGGTTAAGCATTATGGATTTGAATGATAACTAAATGATGAGCTTGTAAAAGTTGATGCTGTTATCTAAAGTAAGGGTTACTTTTTTTTTATAACCTTATATGCTTTAAGGATGCCTTTTTATATTTATTTATTTATTATTTATTTACTTATCCTAGCCATGTTGTATATATCGGTGTGTCTGTATCGTGTGTGTGTCCCACGTCTTTGCTTCATTGTTTATGACAATCTATGCCATGAATAGCACATCTTACCAAAATACCAAAAATGTTACAAAAAACCAAAAGTACTGTATATACACTGATTAACCCACTGGTTGCTCTCATGCCTTTGGTGAAACTTAGAAGTCATTTATCTTGCATGGTAGAGATGACCTTTAAAGCTGCACCATGTGAGAGCTATTCAGTGATCATCTCTGTCTCTTATCAAATGAAAAGTCAATAGAAATACTAGCTCCTAGATTAGAATCAATGTCATGTGGCAGTTGCTGCTTTGATATATTACCCAATTCTTGTATTTCTCTTCCTCCATCTAATTGTCCTTGTTGCATGTGGTGGAAAGAAGATACACTGATTGTGTGGTGGGATGGTGATGGTGTCCCTTCTAGATCAGACTGTTCATCATCAATAGTATATCGCCTCGGGGAAGCTTGGAGGCGGTCCATCTCACTCCTGTAGTGTCGTAAGAGGTGTACTGGTGATAAGCCATGGGTTGGGGTTGCTGGCCTACTTGTCGACAAAGGTGTCACACTGCTAGAGCGTCGGTTCTCTTTTAAGTGTTTTCTTGCTGTATTATGCCATTTCCTTAGAGCAGTTGCCACTCTGTCGCTGAAGATGGTAGGCTTCATGTTGGACCCCATCTGTAAGGAGACACCATATAGGATGAGTAATTTTTGATCATTTGAAGGTTCTTCTATGTTTTTCAAGTATGGAAATTTACCTGTGTTACAAGAGCATAGAGAGGTAGTGTGACATAGCTACATAATACCTGGATGAGGACACTGACAAAACAATGAGAGTTAAGAGTTGTACAACTGCTAATCGTTGCTCATCTAATGATGAGGTTATAGAAAATCATCTGGCCTTTCTCAGAAAAGGAAAGGAAGGAAGGATTGAAATCAATCATTTGGGCAATTGTAATAGCAATTGATGATATGATCTATTTTGTTGCTTGTATGTTAACTTGATATGCTGTATTTTTTTGGAAATCAAAGTCAGAATGAAGAATTTACAGGATGAAAATGTTTGTTTCATCTGTGAATAAAAGTTAAGCAACCCACTGCTATGTATTTTTTATCTGAAAACAGAGAGTATGATAAAAAAAACCTTTTTGCTATTCACCATAAGAAACTCAGCAAAATCCTTTCAACATGTGAGTGACTTTTTCATTAGAGTTTACAGCTTCACTCTTGTGCAATTTCTTTTGGAGAAATCTTTAGTAAATAATTGAAGTGCACAAATTGATCAACTACGATCATGCATAAATGTTACTTTAATAACCCTATAAAGCTATCAGAAACAGAGTAGGGAGACTAACCCCATGGAGATTCTGATGATGATGTCTTCTATATGCTTGTGGAAGCATGAAGGGTAGCCAAATTCATACTGCAAATAGTTTACATTGGAATGAGCTTTTCTATACAGTGATATAAAGCTTATGTGAAATTTCATATGTATAAAAATGGATATTTTGAATTTCTGTATGTATGGGCATGCAGTCCGTGCATGCATGCATCGTCTTACCCAGCTCCATGCGAGAAACGCAAGTTGAAATGCATTCTGCCAAAAAAAACATGCAAAAAAGTTGATTACATGCTACAAGTCCTGCTAACCAGTGGAAATCTATTATTAAGCTACATAATCTCTTGGACTGAAGAAAAGGGCACCGTATCTTTTTAAGTTATGATTTGGGAAAGATTACCTGAAAAAGGACAAAATGAATTAGATATAGTAGGAGGCCAGGACGGTTGAACCAGAAGAGATCATCTGTGGGCTGGACGACAGGGATACCCTTCACAACGTCTCCACGCTCCATAATACGTACGGCCATCTTTGTTATTATCACCTGAAGTTTTGTTCCCACTAGGAGAATTATCTGCAAATATTCTTACTCTCTTAGCTACCCTCTTCTTAACAGAGAACAAGATTAAGTCAGCTTCAACTGTTTTGTTACTAATGCATGTGGAGCTGACTCACAGTCAGAGTAAGATTATAGATGTGGTCTGATCTTTGTTATTTTACATGGATCACTTGGCGCTTAAATCTTCAAGATTATTTTAAAACCTATATGAAACCAACTTTACAGAGAGGGATATTAAAGTATGAGGATGATTAGACCTTTAAAGTTGTAAATCCAAGTTGGTGATTATGGACACCATATGAGGATTAATTAATCCACAACATTTTACAGCCCCCTGAAGTATATCTTTCTATAGAAACATTAATGGTGATTTAGCTTTCCAAATAGGTCAATTTTGTTTTTCTTAGTAAAACCATCATAAGACTATTAGAATAAGACTTAGCTTCAAGCTATAAAGAATGGGTTGTTAAAAAAAATAATTTACAATGAGCAAATAATGAACAGTGATCTCAAGATCTTAATTGTTCATGGGTTCAAGGCAACTTCTTTTTTTTTTTTTTGCCTTTTCCTTTGACCTTTTCTATGCAACAACTAGAATAAGAATTCAAACATTCACTGATTTTATAAAATACAGCAGATGCATTTCTAAATTAAAAGCAATTAACTTCACAAAAAATATGGCACTGAAAAATGGAACAGAAGTCGCGTAAACTTACAATCAAAGGGACAAATGGTAGCCACAGATAGGAGTGCAAGCCTGCCCAACAAAAATAAGCATATAATATCTCCGAAGCATACGGTAATATTAGGAAGAGATAATGGCATAATTTGCATACCGTGAGTGTTGAATAGTAGAAATAGTACCGCAAAGAACCATATTGTCGGGCTGGAAATTTTAGAAAATAAGTCATTAGTAGAACAAGAGAGAGATTCTCTTAAAGAGGTTCATAAAGTAATATTTGCAGATTAAATCTTTATAGCAATACTTATATTTTACCACACATGTTATTTTCCATTCCAGGCAATCAATTAACATAATGTACATGGGGATCTTAGAGGCATTTTGAGAGAGAATGTATCTTGGGCTTAGCATGTGAGAATGTAACTATTATTGTTCTGGCCATAGGGTGTCTAGTGCATGTGGCTCCTTCTGTTGTAGGGTCTGGAAAGAGTTAGATGTATACAAGCCTACCCCTTACCCCTGCGTGCTAGAAGGTTGTTTCCATGTTTTGACCATATCAAGCCAAAAAAAAAAAAAAAAAAAAGGATAAATATAATAAATTGCCGATGAAGCTTCAGCCTGCCGGTTGGCATCTTACTCCTCAGGGCTTGGACCGAGGAGAGGTTACGAAGTTAGCTCAACTAGGTCTCATTATCATATTATTCTCAAAAAAGTTAGCATATATTAAAATAGTAAACATATGTTACATGTGCAGGTTTAGGAGTAAGTAGATTTGGTATAAGCTAGTAACTTGCTGCAAGTCCTAGATCTAAAATCCATTTCTGTTGATACGCAGCAGCTATGTATGATGATACGGGGAACTTACGGTCCCACTTTAATGTTATGGTGAAATTTTTGTTGAACACAAGAAGCCATTGAAGCCATGTCTGTCATTTAGGTGGGTTATCCATTTTCACCATCAATGATCCTATACATCTTGATGAAGTAGCTTTAATATAAACCTTGAATGATATCATTACTTTGCTTATATAAAAAGCTGGTATACCTTATCCCAACAACAACTTTGAAATCTTCTTCAAGTGATCTCTTTATGTATTTCTGAAAGTTAAACTTCGTCGAGCTTTGGGGAGCCAAATGAGCCTGAAAGTATGTAAGTTTTCGGTTCAGTGATCAAATATATGGCTTTGTAATTAATAAGGAATCTAGCAATGACTTACCATAACGAAGCCATGTCGTAGTGTAAAGTAGTCAACTTTACGGACCGATCTCAGAAACTGTCTGAAGAAGCATACCTGCTCAGAGAAAAAAATGGACATCAAAGGACTCTTTAATTTTCGCATAATTATGATATATGGTTGTGAATTCAGTAAGAAAACAGTATGCTGATTTTTGAAGAATGGAGCCTTACAATCCAGATGAGAATGGGTGATTTGCTCCAGAAGTTTAAATGCCGGCGGCCGAAAGATGTATCTCTTGCAAATCTAAACCTGGCAGGATCTACCAAACCATTTCCATCAATACATTGCATGCTTTTGATTGATTAGCTGATTCATGTTTGAACCTACCATGTGTAAACTGGTATTCGATTGTTTTGGTTTCCAATTCCCAGGCTTTCCAGCGTCTCATCTGTTTCATAGGCATCCCATGAACGCTTGTTATTGCATTCACTTTTGCCATAAATATATGACTTGAAGTAATATTATAATTAATTAAACATATCCTTGCCTTTAGTCTGCCTAAAGCCATTGTGCTTATGCAGTAGAGGACATGGGAGATGGCCAAGACGAAGATAAATATGTGGAGCTGATGGATACCATCGGAGGAAACGAATGGAACTTTACCCTGCGTTTATCAGCCAATTGTTATTTAGATAATGTGGCAAATTCCAAAGGTCACACCAGGTTCCTATCATTACGAGTTACAAATCTTATTTGTAAAAATTTATGATCTTTTTACCATCTAAATAATAAACCAAAGAAGTGTGTGTGATCGGGATAATTTGAAAACCCATAATATACATGTGCGTGCGTGTGTGTACGGATGTGGGGCGCAAGAGAACTCATAAATAAATGAAACAAAAATGATCGCGATTTTGAATAGAAATCAAAGTTCGCACATCAAAAAAAAAACTCGTATATAAATGAGATTTTGATTGACCTTGGGAATATGTGTTTGGCTCGGATTTTTTTAGATACTCCTCAGAAAAGGGAGAAAAAAAAGAGAAAAAGTAAAAGTGAAAAAAAGGCAGTACCATTTGGCATATCTACAAAGGCAAGCTTATATTCCAACTAAGACATTTTTTCCGGGTTTTCTAATAAGAATGGGCTGGAAAAAGATGATATGGTACTCTTTCTGAAGAGATCTAGAAGTGGTGCATCAAATTCTTGCGTGACCATTGGCACGGTTTCATGCTTGCAAGTCCTTTACAAGGTTTTGAGTCTACTTAGTAACTAAGAAATGGCTTTTTCTTTTTCTCTCTTTACCTAGATTTTTTTTTAATAACAACGGGCTCGAAAGGCATTAGATGACGTAGAGATCTGGAAATGGTACGTAAGGTTCTGGTCTGAGAATTGGTAAAAGAATTTCCCAGCTGGTCCGTTCTAAATTTTCTTACAATCATATTATGGACGTTCCTTAATGCTCTTCTACCATCGAACATTAATGACATCTCATGAACAAAATAAAGATCTTTTTGTCTTCTGTTCACCTCTTGGTCTCATCCTCAAATAAGATTCACACACCCACCAACTCATGGTAATTTTCTTCACTTCTATTCACTAAATTAGTCTCCTTTTCATGGAACAAGTTTTAGATCGTCATTGGCATGGTTGGACAGAATTTTACGGCAACTACAGGAGGATTTTGTTTTCTTTTAATTAATTTTCTTTTCGGTCATGTGGGCTAGATATTGGTAAAAGAATTAGCGGTTGGGCTGGTTTAGCGGTTTGATCAGTTTGCTTGCACACCCCTAGGATCAGTGCATCAAGTATATAATCTGGCATGCTATATAAAAAAAATTAATTAAAGTATTCAAATATAATACCATGATATAATCTGAGGTGATGATCGAGGTGGCCTAAATTCATCGGCTTGTGGCCGCTATCAATTAGACCGGCCAGCCAGTAATAACGGGCCGTGTATCCTTTCATTTAAAGTATATTAAAGACGGTTAAAACCCGGTTGAGTGGACGGTTATAACCCCGCACATTTATGCGATACATTGCACATGGTTTAGCTTGTTTTGGGAAGTTATTGCATGACCGATGATAATGGCATGTCCTATCTTTTCGGGCAACAATTTCATTCCCATCCTCTTGTATATATAAGGACCAAGGGACCTTCAGGTACCTTATTCCTCTCTCTACTCTATTTTATACTCTCACATCTCCATTGTTTTACCGAGACTTGGTATAACTTAAGCATCGATGGATCCTTTGCCTGACCAAATCTGCCAACCTTTGGTATTCCGTTGGATTTTCCACTCCAAGCCGACCTTCCAATTCGAGAATGCTAAATGCCCACGAACCGCAGTTCACTAATCCGTCCTTCTTTGTTTGTTAGGTCGGATTTTGGCACGACAATAACTAATTAATAGCAACTTGTGGCAATGCTTTTGTCACTCATTTACATTACATGCTAAGCAATGGTATTGGATTGCTATCATACTAAAATTGGTGCTATTGTCAATAAGACTATAGATCATATATATGTACTAAGGATAAGAAATGATGGGCATTGAGAAAAACAGGAATAAATAGTTTTATAACCTTGGCTGCGCACTCGTCGGTCCCCCCTCCGGCTAAAATGCGTCGTACAATGGTATATGACTCAGTATACAGCAGTCTCCGGCCGGTGGTACCATGAATATCCTCGGAGTCATCATCGCCGTCGGTGCCGGTGGCGGCAGCCTCTTCTTCTCGTTTGCATGGCTGCCATGAATTGGCCACGCTTTGGGGCACACATATTTTGGATATGCGGCTTTGGCCAGCGGTCAAGAGCAGGGAAATGAACCCCAGCAGCATCAGCTCTATCTCCAAAGAAGCAAACAGATCCATGTTACTGGTCTCAAATACGTATCTTTTATGGATCTAATTAATGGTGTTTTGGCAAAAATGGTAAGCACTGAACATTAATTAACGTATATACCGGATTTGATCTTCTCTAGAGCCTCGTAGAGTGCCCGCTTGTGACGCTTCTTCAACCACTGCAACATTGCATGGCATTCAATCTATTATTGGCACCTCCAAGTGGATATGGAGAAGGTTTGTGTGTAATTTATGCATGCAGGCAGATTGAGACAAACTTGCCTTGCCGATGAGGTGGATGACATGCTCGATGATGACGGAGACGAAAACCAGGACCAAGCAAACCACAGCGACGGCCCATGTCGATGTCTCCTCCAAGGACCGGCCTCCTCCACTCCCAGCCATGCTCTACCCTTTGGGGTTGGAGGCAGAGGAAAGTATGGAGAAAAAAATGGAGCTTCTGAAATAAAAAGAGAGGGTAGATATTAATAGTCGTAGGGAGGGACGTTTAAAACCTTCCGGAGAGAGATGATGAAGCGAAGCGGTGGCGTTCATGGCTGGTGGTCGGCCGAGTTTTTTAGGTTGACTTGCCGTTTAATTTTCATGCAGGGTACCGGTGGGCGCGAAAAATAAACGAAGAACATTATGGATCATAAAGAAGGAAAGTTACAGGTTCACGTGAACCATTCACGGTTGAAAGGTACAGCCGATATTTTTGCGACGTTTTACACGGCGTATTTGGAATAGTAATGAGAACGGGTAATTTTTATTCTAATTATTTAATAGAAAAAAAATTATTTCTATTTTTTATTTTAAATAAAAATAAAATTACTTCAATTCTTCGAAACTCAATCTTTATGCTTTCAAATCTCCTTTCAATTTTAATTCCGGTTTGAATAATGAATCAACTAAATCGGGAGACCATATGATCATTCTAATTTTTATTTTAATCTTTCTATTTTAGCCGCGAATCAAACGCACTTTTGGACATTTTAGAGTTTAGACCATTAATGTCACCTTAAAAGCTTTACCCCTCCGCCGCAACGGACATACACGCACAACCCCCCTCCTCCTTCCCCTCGTCTTCTGTTCTTCCGAATTTGTTTAGTTGGATGGTTTAGTTCTGATTTGGATTTTTTTTCTTCCCCTTCAAACAATTTATACATGTTTTGTTTATGATTTTCAATTTTTTGAAGTACAAATTTTTCCAACTCAGACTTTCTACGAGTTGGGTGCATCCGTACCTGAGAGGCAGGAAGTGCCACATAGTCTAGTTCCAGTGGATTTGTTGGCTTTTCTTTGAGTTTGCGTACATCTCATGCCATGTAAGAGTTTGACCATCACCATAAATGAATTTTATTGAAGAATAGCTAAGACGTTCACCAAAACTAAGTTGAGTTCTGCCTTTTTTTTTTTTTTTAATGAAAATTAGGTAAAATTGATATAGATATAAGGAAAAAAAAAATGAGGAGTAGTTTTGAAACTATGCTCCTAAACTACATACTTGAATCTAGAACTAAGATTAATTCAATCATACTTTGCCCACGATAGGACTTCTTCAAGCTTCTAGCCAGCTAAGTTTGAGCTCGTCAGCTCATTTTACAGCCACAGGAATGATTGTTGAAAAAAATAATGCGACCAAGATGTCGCGTGACTGACTGCTTGGTTTTATATTGCTGAAACTTCAAAATCTTGCCTGGTCGGATAATAATCACTGCATCAGTCATCCATTTGTGATAGCAATAACAAAATCTTCTACATACCGGCTAAAATTGACTTTTTGAAGTTTGCGTGGACCTGGGCACGAACTAATTTAGAACGTTTCCGTAACCAGCATGAAAGAATGATTGGTCTTCTTTCACGATGTCGACTGTTAGATTATATTTCCATACGGCGTTCAAAACATTTCGAATCTCTTCATTCATCCAAGTGGATACATGCGAAAGATGCAACCTGTCCAAACCAGTTGCACCTTTAGACATTTTGGACCATTAACGTCATCCTAATAGCTTCAATCCAAACTTGTCCCCCCTCCCCACGGTGAAATTATTGCATGCACCACCAGATGCAATTAGATCGTGCAAATCCTACG
>QRFJ01000102.1:1486089-1556054 GCA_006176705.1 Cocos nucifera | reverse complement strand
GGCCGGGGATTGGGGCTGAGGATGGCAGGGTGGCGGGAGGCGGCGGTTCGGGAATGGAGGGGAAGGAGGGGGCGGTCGGGGGGAGGGTGGGGGTGGGGGGCCGAGTGATGGGTGGTGGGGAGGGTGGGCCGGAGATGGGAGGCTGGGGATGGCAGGGTGGGAAGGGGCGACCGGGGATGGGGGAAGGAGGGGCATCCTGGGGGAGGTGGTGGGTGGTAGGGAGGAGCGCGTCGGGGGGAGGGGGCGCGAGTGGGGCGGCCTGAGATGGAGGGGCTGGGGTGGTAGGGTGGTTGAAGGGCGGTCGGGATGGGGGGAAGGGGGCGGCTGAGGGGAGGGTTGGGGGCCGGTGTGGGGGTGATGGGTGGTGGGAGGAGCGGCCGGGGATGGAAGGATGGAGGGGCGGTCAGGGGGAGAGTGGGGGATGGAGGGGCCGAGTTGGAGGATGAAGGGTGGAAGGGAGGGTGGCCGGGATGGAGGGCGGGATGGGGAGGGGGAAGGAGGGGCGGCACCGACTAAGGGAGAAGAAGGGGCGGCATCGGTCGAGGGGGAAGAAGCCTCACCAGCGACGGAGAGGAGGGGGAGAGACAGAGAGAGATCGAGCATGCACGAAGGAAAGCAGAAAAAATTTGAAGATTTTTAACCTAATCTATGGCAGCGATTATCAAACCGCTGCCATAGATCTATAACAGCGGTTATCCAAAACCGCTGTCATAGATCTATAGCAGCGATTCTATAACCGCTACCGTAGATCTATAACAGTAATTTTTAATAATCACTACCATAGGTTAAAAATAATTTTTTTTCTAAATATTATATAATTTTAAAATTTAATGTTCATCTTTATCGTTCATTATCTAAATAATTATCATTAGAGTATCGTCGTAAAAGATTGTCTCGATCCGATGGCCCTAGCTTCATCGATTAGAAAAATTTAATTTCGATGATCACAAACGATGATACAATGATTTGATAGATGGAGACCTTCGATGGATCCAAAAATCTGCAACGATGATTTCGGTGATGTTTGTAGTATACTATCAAAATTTTACTTCAATCGGATATCATTATCATGGTCAATTTAGTACGAAATAGTTTCGACCGTTAAATTAGAAATAAGCGATCAAAGGGTTAAACGGCATTCGATTATGAGATAATTTTTTAGTTAAATAATTTTTATTATAATTTAAAATATTTTATACGATGATGATAGTAAAATTTAAATCATTTTCATATAAACTATTTATGTGAAGCAAATATTGCAAAAGCACGAGCATAACAATCAGTGAAGTTTTAGAATGGTTATCAGGAGATGTATAGTTTTAGATCGTTCTTTATCTCACGAGTTGAATTTTATAATCACCATCATAAAAAATAATTAAAGTAGTAGCTAAGATCATTTATAAAAAATTATCTCGTAATCGGATACCATTTGGTCCTTTGATCATTCGTTTATCATTTAACGACCAAAACTAACCTATACTAAATTAACCAAGATAATGATATCCGATTAAAATGAAACTTTGATAGTACACTACAAATATCATCGAAATCATCGTTGTAGATTTTTGAATCCATCGTAGGTCTCCATCTATCAGATCATCGCATCGTCATTCGTGATCATCAAAATCAAATTTTTTTGATCGACGAAGCTAGGGCCATCGGATCGAGATGATATTTTGCGACGACACTCTAATGATAATTATTTAGATAATGAATGATGAAGATAGATATTAAATTTTAAAATTATATAATATTAAATAAATAAATAAATAAATATATATATATATATATATATATATATGGCAATGGTTACAATTAACCGTTGCCATAAATAAGCTTATAGCAGCGGTTCCTACTAACCGCTACTATAGATCCAACTTATGGCAGTAATTTCACTAACCGCTGCTATAGGTCCGACCTATAGCAGTGGTTACAATGAACCGCTGCTATAGGTCAACCTACGGTAATGGTTTTCGTTAACCGTTGCTATATATCGGACCTATGGTAGCGGTTATAAAAACTGCTGCCATAGGTCCGATTTATAGCAGCGGTTAACGAAAATCACTACCGTAGGATTTATAGTAATGATTTCGAAAATCGTTGCTATAGACCATTTTTGAAGTAGTGTGATATAAACCATTTATATGCTTGTTTGTGAATAAGTTGTATTATGCAATCATTAAATATCATTGATGCTTAAATTCTTCAAGGATGTCTAAGGCCCTATTTGGTCCACTATACTATGCTATGCTGTGTTTATAAGTGAAGTAACTAGTGTATAAGTAGTGTGCTTTACTTTGTTGTATCTTAAACTAAAACAAAGAAAGATGTTTGGTAATAGTTACCGTGCTATAAAGATAAGTAAATAAAAATAATTAACTATGTGATCATAGCTGCTGTGCTATGTTGTTTTATTTTTTAGAGAGAAATATATGAATTTATTCAAAACAGTTTCTATTTGAGAAAAAAACATCTCCTAAGATGCTTTATAGAGTAGAAGGTAGTATATCTAAAATCAAAATATCCCGATTATTCTTAAAGTAAAGCACTTAAAAAAAATTTTGGTTACCAAACACCTCAATCTCAACTTTTGTTTTCTTTACTTTGAAGCAAAGCAGCTAAAGCAAAAAAAAAAAAAGGCAGGGCCAAACAGGGCTTGTGTTTCGTGGATAACATTTCTGTTGCAATTGCCTCTATCTTCTATGAATCTTGGTCAGTTAATATTGTCTTAGATGGCTCCTTCATCAACAATATAAAATTTTGTCAATTAAATTTAAATAAATAAAATACAAATAATAGAACACTAGAGTATATACTTAAAAGTAAAAGAGAAAAAAAATCACTATGTTACCTTCATTAAACATTGAAATGCACTTGTAGTTTCGTTATGTAGAAGTGTATAACTAAACAATACTATTCTTTCATGATTAACAACACTAATAAAGACAACAAAAGACATATCATAAGAGTTCATCCTATATATGGTATCCAAAACAACAACATCCTCATACCTTTGGTCCCAATTAAAATAATAGGCTGGGGACCAAAAAAAATGCTCTGACTTTTTTTTATCATCAGGTGTAAAAGTATATTGAAATCTAGAGTCTTTATCTTTAGCATGTTTGCAATATTGCAGAAGATTAATAGCATCATCCTTTGCATTGTTACTATAAATTTTGCTATAAAAATTGTTAATGTTCTTGAGAAAAAATGGAAGGTGTCCATGTTTTACATTCTTTTCAAGCTCCATAACATGCATTATTTACTTAATTAAAAGTTCCTCTTCTTTTATCGAGAGAATACATTCTTCATCTTTTTTAGTAATACTACAGTAAGATAAAAGAAAACACACTTATTTAGAAAATAAATTATAATCATGATCCATAACAAACTTGTGACATGCTATTTCTTAAGAAAAATATCAAATGATTTTCTTAATGTGATTCACATATATATTTTGCATTTATATTTAAGTGACTCTCTATTTTGTTATTTCTTAAACGAATCAATAATTTTTGACTTTGGCTTTCCTTTATGATAACAAAAAAAATCACATTTTTTCTTTTGCAATTTCTTATTGACAAACCTACTTCTTTGAATTGCAAAAAATTTTTTTTTTGGCATAATTTCTATAGAAAAAACTTCTTCTTCACTAAGAATGTATTGATCAATAAATAACTTATATATATTTTCATTGAATTTTCATCTCTCAAATCAATTGCTACCTCCTTAAAATTTTCACAACTATCAGAAGGTTTATTCAAATTAAAAAAAATTCTCTCAACACTTTAATCAAGATTATCTTGAAAAAATTCTTCATCCATCTTGTACTATTTATATTATGAATATATTTAAATAAATAATATAAAAAATAAGAAAAATAAGAATGAATAAAAATACTTTCAATATTAAGGTAATGAAAATAAAATACATGCAAAATAAATTATTCATGAAGTTTAGTCTAGAAATTATAATTTTACAATGGAGAAGAACTACTCAATTTTTTATAATTGATGTTAATCCAACATTCAGAGATGAAAAACTATAATCATTTTGAAATTTTTTTGAAACAATGGCCAAATCACAGCAACCAAATCAACAAGAAAAGCATAAAACAAAAGGAAAAATTTAATACGTGGAGAAGAGTCAAAACTCGGGTTGAATAGAGAAAGATCATGTTTTCGCTCTATAAAACCAAAATAACTTTTAACACCCAGACATACAAAAATAATAGTTTTATTAAAAAAAATTATTAATTATTTTTTTGTTATTCGCATAAAGTCTATTTGGTTAGGTAGGTAGTTAATGCTGGCTGAGGACTATATGGGGAAAGAAAATTTTTGATTTTAGACTTAGCAAAGCAGGAAGCCTGCATATGTTTCCTTTTACGTTGTACGCTCCATACCATTTTCCCTCCTCGTCCACAGAGACGTTTGCTCTTGCACCTCCCTCCTCCCCAACCTCGGGGGCCGCCAGCGACCTCCTCACCAGCCTCGTCCCCTCCACCCTCGCCCTCACCCTGCTTCCTCTATTGAAATTGAGCTTGGAACAAGAGCAGCTTCAGCACCTAATTTTCTACGAAGGAAAAGAAGAACAACACAACCCAAAGAAAAAATAGAGGTGAAGGAGATACTAAAGAGCAAAGATTTTTTTTTTTTTTTTTTCACTCTATACAGTACACTTCATGCAGGCGTATTTATAGGCTTATAAAACCCATTGTGATATAGTGGTATGGCCACCATACATGGAAATAGTTAAAATAGAATCCATTAATATAGCTAGGCTACTGACACACTAGAATAAAAAAGTTTGAAAGACTCGATCTTCAACTTGCATCAATTTTCAACACTCCTCCTTGATGCAAAGTTATTGACACCAAGTAATTCACGAAAGTGAAAAAACTTCTCATAAGATAAAGCCTTGGTCATACTGTCAGTAACTTGATTGTTCGTCGAGCAGTGGTGCGGATTTACTAATCCTTCCGCTATAATTTCTCTTATAAAGTGATGCCGAATTCCAATATGCTTCATTTGCCCATGAAATGAAGGGTTATTTGTCATTGATATTGTTGATTTATTATCACAAAAGATGGTAGTAGCATCAAGTTGAGTCTGATGAAGATCTTTAAGAATCCTTCAAATTTATATTGCTCGACATGCCGTAGATATAGCCGCTATATATTCTGCTTCTGAAGATGATAAGGCTGTCGTGGCTTGTTTTTTCGATGTCCAAGAGATGGCTCCTAATTCAAGAGTGAAACAATAACCTGATGTACTTTTCCTGTCATCCAAAGAACCTATCCAATCACTAGCTGTAAAACCAGTAAGCTTGAAGTTAGTAACTAAGGAATACCAAATCCCAAAATTAATGGTGTTATGGATGTATCTTAGAATGCGTTTTGCTGCCCCCAAATGATGCTTTGATGGGTTGTGCATGAACCTTGAAACTAAACAGATAGCAAACATAACATCTGGTCGAGTATGAGTCAAATACATCAGCCCTCCAACCAATTTTCTAAAATATATTGCATCAACCTTGCTAGTTCCGTCTTCTAGACATAACTTTTCTCCTGCATTCATTGCTATATTGCAATCTTTGCAATTTTCTATATTAAATTTCTTTAATAGACCATACACATACTTTTTCTGAGAAAGAAAAATTTCATGCTTTGTTTGCTTGATTTCAAGACCTAGAAAGTAATGTAAGAGACCCAGATCAGTCATTTAAAATTCATTCATCATTCTCACCTTAAACTCTTCAATATGAGAGCATGAGGATCCAGTATAGATCATATCATCAATATATATAGATACAATAAGAATGTCTTTATCTTTCACCTTGATGTAGAGAGTTGGTTCATTTATACTTCTATGAAAGCCATTTTTCAGAAAATAGGCATCTATTCTACTATACCATACCCTCGGAGCTTGCTTTAACCCATATAGTGCCTTTCGTAAGTTGTACACCTTCTCCTCTATGCCTTGAACTACAAATCCTTGTGGCTGCTTAACAAATAAAGTTTCTTCCAACACACCATTAAGAAATGCCGATTTAACATCAAATTGGTAGATTAACCATTTCATATGTGCAGCTAAAGCTAATACAATTCTTATTGTTTCAATTCTAGCAACATGGGAATAGGTTTCAAAGAAATCAATACCTCTTTGTTGTGCATACCCCTTTGCGACAAGGCGTGCTTTATACTTTTATATATTGCCATTGGCATTGTACTTGATCTTGAAGACCCATTTCAAGCCTATTGCATTCTTTCCTGCTGGTAGGTCTACTAACTCCCATGTGTTGTTTCTTTCAATTGCTGCAATTTCACTTTCCATAGCTTGCTTCCATTTTTTCATTTGAATTGCTTCCTCAAAGCATGATGGTTCTATTGCTACATGGGCATAGTTACATGATTCATTTATTTCCTTTAAAGGCCTTACCTTTCTTGGAGGAGATTCAGAACTAGATGGCTCACAAAGAACTTCTTGTGTTCTTATACTCTATGGAGAACTTTCAAATGGGCTACCAATTGGAGAAGTAATAGGAGTCACATGTTCCTCCCTAGTGATTGATGAAGTGTGTGGTTGCTCCATCTCCATAAATCTTGAAGAAACCTATTCAATTTCATTCAAGCTATAACACCCATTCTCATAAAAAATTACATCCTTGCTCATAATAAGCTTCTTAGTAATAGGATCAAGTAAGCAATAACCTTTGGTTTGTTCGCTGTATCCAATAAAAATACACTTTAAACTTTTCTCATCAAGTTTGTGCCTAGTTTCAGTGTTCACATGAGCATAGGCAAGAGAGCCAAAGATTCTTAAATGGCTTACTTGAGGTTTCTGTCCACACCAAGCTTCATATGGAGTACAATTTCGAACAACCTTTGTAGGAGATCTATTTAGTAAATATACTGAGGTTGCCATAGCTTCGGCCCAAAAATAGATTGGAAGATTTTTAGCCTTCAGCATGCTTCTAGCTATTTCAACTATTGTCCGATTCTTTTTTTTGGCCATGCCATTCTGCTCCAGTGTGTAGCTTGTTGTTAATTGCCTATGAATTCCATTTGCTTCACAAAAGGACTGAAACTCATTAGATATAAATTCTCCCCCACGATCTATCCTCAAGGTCTTAATGTAGTACCCAGATTGTTTCTCAATGTAAGCCTTGAATATTAAAAAATTAGAAAAGGTTTCATGCTTAAACCTTAAGAAATACACCCAACTCATTTTGCTGAAATCATCTACAAATAAGAGAAAATACTTCCATTCAATGTTGGAGTTTGCATAGGCCCACAGATGTCTGCATGCACTAACTGTAGTGGCTTTTGATCTCTCCATGACTGCTTTATTGGAAAGGATGCTCTGTGATGTTTTCCATAGATGCAGCCTTAACAAATGAGCTCGACCTTCTCAATGTTGGGTAACCCAAACACCATATTCTTCTATTGTAGCAATTTCAAACCCCCATAATGCAAGTGTCCATATCTCATGTGCCACAACCAAAAATCATTATTTAAACTAGAGACAAGAGCATGATCATCAAGATGTGAAAATTCCAAAGAAAATATTTTGTTAGATGACATGCTAACTATCATAATGACAACACCAGATTTCAAATCATAGATTTCACATGTATTTCCTTGTAAAATAATCGAATAACCTCTTTGTGCTAATTGTCCAATGCTTAACAAATTATGAGCTAAACCAGGAATATAAAGAACATCATGAATTTATTTTCTTTACCCGATTTAGTTTTGATAGTGATAACTGTTGGGAATTATGTCCAAAAGCTAATTATCAGTCTGTTGAAGGTTGATATATTGTAATTAATTTATTAATTAATAAAAAATATTTTGGCATCCTTTTTTATTATAAATTTGCATCTTCTAATGAATTCTATTATTGTGATGAAGTCCTTAGGACTATTTAGTTTTGATAAAGATAGGATTTATCGATTAGTCTTTAAATTTATTTACGATCAAATGATAGGCTATTAATTAGGATGACAATGTCTATCGAGCATAAGTCGCTATATGCCATATAGGTTGATTGTCCTTTTAACCAAGGAGTGTGGAGACATTGGTATGGCATATAGGTAAGTTGTATGAGTACATCATCATTGAACGTGACCAACTCTAGAGTATTCTACTATCAAAAATATTTCTGATGGGATATAGATATAAGTATCCCTTAGATCTAAGATCATCTCAGTGACTTGTAAGCAACTCACTATGCTTTGGTACTGGACTAACTGAATTTCTAATTTAGCAACGGAAGACTTTTGGGCATAGTCAAGTACTTATAAAGTTAGAGTATGATCAAGATGAAATTGACTACTCTAAGAGTTGAAGAAGAATGTATCACTATTTTCAATATAGCAAAATCTTGGCCAAGATAATCCATCAAATGGATTTGATATTTTAAAATACAATGTAGATAATTTGATCAGAGTTGATAGTTGAACTCTGAGGTGTCCTATGACCATTATGGTCAAGGGGATGAATTATATGTAAACTATATTTGCATGGATTCTAAGGATGGTGTTCTACACCTTTTGATCTATCCGACCGTCGAAAATCATTGCTAGATGGTCACTTCGATTGATAAAAAAATTTATTTCTATACTATCGACTTAGGTTCGTACCTATGAGATCACACATATTAGAGTTCACATTTCGATCAGATGGTTAATCAGCGATTTAGAATTATTTTAGGATTAAACAATCAATACGATTGGTGTTTAACCTAATGCAAGTATTGCAGGAAGATCGATTAGCAATTTGATTGCTAATTGACTTAATTTGATTAAGTCAGAAGGCTGAGATTAAGTTTAATTAAATATAATTTAATTAGATTTAGTTTGGACTTGATTGAATCAGGTTCAATTGACTTATTGGATAAGTCAAGTGCAAAAAAGAACTAGTCCTAGTCTAACTAGGACTCGGATCAACCTAATTATCTAATTTGATTAAAAAATTAAATTAAAATTTAATTTAATTTAATTTAATTTAATTAAATCTTTAAATGGATTAAGGTCTTATTTAATTGGGTTGGTTACTCTTATTTTTATTTGGTTAAAAGATCTTGTTGGACCAAGTCAAAATAGGAGTCCTAGTGTGACTAGGACTCCCTATTTCTTGCGCCACCTAATCCTCATGCCCCATCCTTTTCTCTTTATATTTTTACGTGAATAATCTCCACACCCAAGATTTCTTATGCCTCCCTTCTCTCTTTCTTTTTCTCGTATGGAAGTTTGTTGGAAGACCAAGTCAAAAGGAGAATTAGTTTTGCTTAAGGATTCTATGAGATAGAATTCTTATCAACCAAAGCTCTTTCCATAAGTGTGCCGACCCATCCTTCCTTATTTTCTTTGATTTTCATGGTAAAAGAGGAAATTTTTTTGTGCACCCCCCTTGCTGGTCCATGGAAAAAAAAAAAGGTGGGGGCACCTAAGAGTTGGGCACCCCAACAATCTTCCTTATTTGGTCCTTCATAGTCTAGATTTTTGACCTAAATTGAACTCTATATATATCTTTATTTAAAAAAAAATTTGCTAAATTTTTTATAAATTGTAGACATTTAAGAGGCCTCTATGGTGTAGAAAAATTAAAAAAAAATTCATCTAGTTCATGGAGATATTGAAAACACAAATCAGGGTGTCTAGAAAAAGAACAAAGAAGAAGAAGAGGGTCTTCTTCTAGGATTTTTGTTTCAGATCTCTTCCTCCTTTTTTCTGAGCTTTTGAGAGGTGTCTCAGCATAAAAAATCTCTCTTTTTTTTAGTATTTTGGAGTATCCAACTTTCGAAGAAGAAAGCATCGGATCAATCGTCAAAGAGAGATCAGCACAGCACTAGCATACTGTGCTGATTTCCTACATTAAGATCTCTGATCGTGTTCGTAGACTCGTGTGGATGACTCCTAGAGATCGGACACATCTACAGCTCATGACTTCATCCTCAAGCCTTGGATCACTAAGTTAGAACATCTAATTTTCTCAGATAATAGATCTGATCTATTAACTTCGTACCTACATTTGATGTAGTGTAGATCTAGGTTGATTTGATCAACCTTTTCTTTCTTATTTGATTTTAATTTTTGATTTAATATCATACCTTGATTATATAATAGATCTAAGATCTAGATATTTATATATTTATTTAAATAAATATTTAATTTATTTAAGTCTTTCACTGCATGATCTTGAAAAAAGTTTTAAGATCTACCCGTGAAATCCTAGATCTGGTTCCTTCAATTGGTATCAGAGCCTAGATTTTTGTTACATAATTTTTATGCATGTTTAAATTATTTCTTAGATTAGATATAATTTATAATTTAATTATTAAATTTAAAATTTTAAAAAAAAATTTAGAACTCACGAACTGCCATAAGATTGTCCTACTGTAAGGTTTATCCCTTACAGTGAAAAGGTTATTCTAGTTCATGATGATCTGACTCTAATCATAAATTTATTAGATTTGATCTAATTTTATTTATAATTTAATAGATATAAAATAATTTTAGATCTAAAAATAAAATATTTTAGATTACATGGACTATCATAAGGTTGTCCTGCTGTAAGATTTATCGCTTACAGTGAATAGGTTGTCCTAATCCGTGCTGATCTAAAATATTGATCATAAAATTTTAGATTAGATCTAAAAAAATTTATGACCTGATTAAAAATATTTTAATCTAATTTTAATCATCATAAATGTATTAGATTTGATTTAGAGAGATTTATGATTGATTATTATTGAAACTGTTTCAATTATATGAACTTGTTTAGATTAGATCTAAAGTAGTTTTATGTTTATTTTACTTGCATATTGATTATAAATCAAACATACAACTTGGTTGATAGAATCATATTATAAAAATATTTTATAAATATAAAAATTATTTTTGAAAAGTCGAATCCCAACCCTCAATCCAAAACTTAATTGAGAATTAAGAAGTTGATTGATTAGGATCTAGGATTGTGAATTGAAGATCCTAAGACACAAATCATAATACATTGGGTTAAATGGGTTAGTGGGGATTAGGTCTATTAATTAGGTTAGACCTAGGGTTAGATTAAAGAATGAACTTAATTAGAGAATTGACTAAATCTAATCAATTATTATCTTAGATTAGGTCAAGGATTCTCTAGATCAATTACAATAGTTGTAGTTAGTCAAGTCCATGTCTTTAACAAGACCCAAGATGGACTTGATTCTTGGCTACGCGGTTTAGCACGAACTGTTAGGTTGATCTAATTAAAACTAATTAAATTAGTTGGTGTCTAAGATAAACTAGACTGATGGTTTTTAATTGGCAGTCCACTTATCTGATCATTTCTGATGGTATCTAAAGCAAGCTTTGGCAGACCCTTCCATCAATCAAACTTACCTGGCCTTTTGGTGAGATTATATTTTGATTGAATTACTTGACTATTCGAGCTGACCCATGTCAGCTAGGTAAATTAGTGTGACTGATTTAGGTGCTCCTAGATCAGTTTGTTAGTGGTCTCCCTTAAATTGACTTGGTGAAGCCAGTGGAATGATCATGACAAGCTGGTTAATCTGATCTACTCACTTCTATAAATAAATTTTCTAAAATTATTAGATTTCTAAAATAAAATAGTTATATGATAACTGGATCATAGCCTTCTATTAAAGTGGATGATAATGGATCCATCAATTGAATAATCATTGAAGGCCCAAAGGCCTGGTGCTTATCGGTTGATGGAATTATCATTCATTATATGACCTCTTTGATACATCTTTTTAAATGGTGGTTAGATGGACCAACCAAAGTTAGGCTTGATCATTCATTGGTTAGATGGGCTAAGTATGATCATGTTAATGGTTGGATCTAACTGGACCCTTTTTTGAAAAGGCCAAAGCTAATTGATCAAGGGTTGGGGCAAAATTTAATTACTAAAAATTATTTGAAGAAATAATTAGTTATGAACCTATCCTTAGATGTACATGGGTTGGCCAACCAAAGTTGGGCTCGTGTGCAGTTTATGAGGATTCTAGTATCCACTAAGAAATTAGAATAATTCCTCGAATTGGAGGTAGAGGCTATCAATTCAAATAAAATAGTGGAAGAAATCTTTTGATTAAAGTCCAAATCTTTAGGTTTAATGAATCAATTACTAATTAGATTTTGATTTTTCTTTGTGCAAACATGATCACTTTTCTATCGCTCCGATCATTGTTGGATAATGATAAGTTGGTAGGATCCAACTTCAATAGCTGGTACCGAAAGTTGAAGATTGTCCTAGAGCATGAACAGATCCTATATGTACTAACGGATCCTGCACCTGAGGAGTCAGCTACCAATGCATGTGGAATAGTCAGAGATACTTATCAAAAGTGGCTCGATGATCGAACCACGGTATGCTGCATTATGTTGGCTGCGATGAGCGATGAGTTCAATCGCAGGTTTGAGACAGCTCAGCCAAACAAATGCTCTAAGTGTTGGAGGATTTTTTTGGCACACTCGATGATGTTGAGAGGCATAAGACTAGTTGCGCCATCTTTAATGCTAGAATGCGGGACGGAGCCTTTGTCACTGATCATGTACTGTACATGATCGAGCTGATAGAGTGCTTAAGCAATCCCAACTTTTTTCTTGCATGAACAACTTGGGAAAGATGCAATACTGAACTCACTGTCAAAGTTCTATCTCCCTTTTCTTACTCATTACAGAATGACAAAATCTGAAGTAAACTACCATGGCTTACTGGGGTTACTTCAGAACTTTGAGAATGATCACCAGCTCCATAAAGAGTTGATGAACTTAGTGGGACGTTCGTCTTCTGTTTCTCGATCCTTTAGAAAAGAAAAGAAGAACAAGAAGAAGAAAATAAAAAAGGTGCAAGTTCAGGCTGGGACATCAGTATAGGGACAGACCAGGAAGATTAAGCCCGATAAGAGTCAAGTTGAATACTTCTTTTGCAAGAAGCGAGGGCACTGAAAGAGAAATTGTCCTTAGTATATTGCCTCGCAGGATCTGAACAGATAGAGAAAGAAGCAAGCTATTGCTAGGCAACGTATTTATATGATAACTTCTTGTAATTTCTCTATTTATAATATTACTGACTGGATATTGGATACTAATAGTCCTTACCATATTTATGATTCGTTGCAGAAATTATAGGTCAGTAGAAGATTCGAGCAAGATGAGAGATTTCTGAATGTTGAAGATGGAAGATCAGTTCTAGTTCTAGTTTTAAGAATTTTAAAATTTATATTTGAATCTCATACCGTTGTTCTTAGTAATTATCATTTTTATTCTAGTTTCTTTTTAAATATCATTTCTGTAGGCCTTTTGGCCATGAATAATTATAAAATTTTAATAAAAAAATGAGTTTATAATGTCATTGTGAATGGTGTTACTGCTTTTTATGGATAATTGAATAATGGTGTATATATATTATCACAATCTATTAATGTAGTCTATTCTACTAGCAAGCACTTTAGATTAGATAGTGTATCAGATATCTACTTATGGCACTATAGGCTAGGTCATATAAACAAGAGCAGGATAATAGGTTGACTCAAGAGGAAATCCTCGAAGTCAGTGATTGTGAATCACTTCCAACCTATGAGTTCTGTCTTCTTGGTAAAATGATCAAGTCACTTTTTACTGAAAAAGGTGAGAGAGACAATAGCTCTTAGGTCTAGTACATACTGATGGATGTGGACCAATGAGTATAAGTGCTAGAGGTGGATATGTCTACTTCATCACTTTCATAGATGATCTATCCAGATATAGATATATTTATCTGATGAAACATAAGTTGGATTCTTTTGAAATGTTCAAATGATTCTGAAGTGAAGTAGAAAAATAAACTGAGAAGAGTATTAAAACTCTTCAATCTGACCGAGGAGGAGAATACCTTTCTGGTGAGTTTCTCATATATCTAGGAGAGAATGAAATTCTCTTCCAATGGACTCCTCCTGGAATACCACAGTATAATAGTGTGTCTGAAAGGAGGAATCTGATTCTATTAGACATGGTCCGATCCATGATGGAATTTACCAGCTTATCGATATCCTTCTGAAGATATGCACTCGAATTGACTTATTATCTATTAAATAGTATTCTAAGTAAGTCTCTAGTTAAAACCCCATATGAGATATGGGCAGGGCTAAGCCAGCACTATCATACCTTAGGGTTTGGAGGTGCCCAGCTTATATCAAATAGTTAGTTACAGACAAACTTGGACCTAGGTATGACAAGTATACATTTATAGGGTATCCAAAAAAGATCAAAGAATACTATTTTTATCATGCTGATGAACAAAAGATGTTCGTCAGCCTTAGGGCAATCTTTTTGAAAAAAAAATTTCTTGGTAAAAGAACTATTGCCTCTAAGGTTGAACTTGATGAAATTCAATAAATAGAAAGTCCAACACAGAATGTTGAACCTAAGTCGAATTTGATCAGATCAGATCCAAAGCCTAGTGAACCCGCACCATTAAGACGATCTGATAGAGTACCCTACCATCCGAATAGATACTATGGATTCTTGATCCAGGATGGTGATTTCATCGAACTCGATGAGAACGATGAGGATCCGATCACTTATATGGATGCGATGCAGAGATCCGACTCTAAAAAATGGCTAGAAGTCATGAGATCCAAAATGGATTTCATGAAGGTTAATGATGTATGGACATTAGTTGACCCACCTGAAGGGGTTAAACCCATTGGGCGTAAATAGGTATTCAAAAGAAAAAAAGGTATAGACGAAAAGATGGAGACCTATAAAGTTCGTCTGATTGTCAAGAGGTATTGTCAACGTTATGGTATTGACTATGATGAAACGTTCTTTTCAGTGGCAATGCTCAAATCCATTCAGATAATGCTTGCAATAGCTGCCCACTTGAACTATGAGATCTAGTAGATGGATGTGAAGACGGCTTTCTTAAATAGAGAGCTAACTGAAGAACTGTATATGATACAATCTAAGAAATTCACATCCACAGATGAGTCCAAGGTGTGTAGGCTTCAGAGATCCATTTATGAATTAAAGTAAGAATCTCGGAGTTGGAACATGCGTTTTGATAAAATGATCAAAATGTATGGTTTCATTAAGAATGGAGAAGAATCCTACATTTACAAATGGGCAAATGATCCAGTAGTGGTATTCCTTATTTTGTATGTGGATGACATTCTCTTAATCGAAAATGATATTTTCGCACTACAAGGAATAAAAGTCTGGTTGTCATTATAGTTCTCTATGAAGGACTTGGATGAAGCATCCTACATCTTAGGGATGAATATCTATAGGAATAGATCTAAAAGAATGCTTGGTATATCCCAGTCCATGTACATAAAAATTATGCTGAAGAGGTTCAGTATGGAGAATTTCGAAAAGGGCTATCTTCTGATAGGCCAAGAAATTTCTCTCTTTAAGAAGGATTATTCGACAACTCCTGAAGAGAGAGAACGTATGAGTAAAATTTCATATACTTCGATAGTGGGATCTATTATGTATGCAATGACATGTATGAGATCAGACGTGGCATACTCACTAGGAGTAGTGAGTAGATACCAGTCTAACCCTAGAGAAAATCACTGAAAGATAGTTAAAATCATTCTTAAGTATTTGAAAAATACTAAAGATCAATGATTGATTTATGGTGAGTCAGATCTGAAGCTTGTGGGGTTTACAGACTCCAGCTTTTAATCTGACCATGATGACAGTAAAAGTATGTTGGAATATATCTTTACTCTAAATGGTAGAGCCATCTGCTGAAAAAGTTTCAAGCAGCATATAGTGGCTGACTCTATTTGCGAAGTAGACTATATGGCAGCATCAGATGCAGCAAAAAAAGCTGTGGCTGAGGAAGTTCATTACTAAGCTCGGAGTAGCATCCTTTATTGATGATCCAGTCTTGCTTTACTGCAACAGCACTTGCACCATAGCTCAAGCAAAAAAATCAAAGGCACACCAGCGGATAAAGCACATTCTATGCCGCTTTCATTTAGTCCGTGAGATCATGGATCATGGTGACGTCGACCTTCAGAAGATCGATAAAAAGAAGAATCTAGCCAATCCCTTCTCTAAAACCCTAGCAATTAAGAAGTTTGACAACCATAAGTCGAAGATGGGTATTAGATACTGTGTTGAGTGGCTTTAGGATAAGTGAGAGTTATTGAAAATTATGTTCTAAAGTCAATGATCAATCTGTTGATGGTTGATATATTGTGATTGATTTATTAATAAATAAAAAATATTCTGGCATCCTTTTTATCATAAATTTACATCTTCTAATGAACTCCATTGTTGTGATGAAGTTCTTAGGACTATTTAGTTTCGATAAAGATAGGATTTATCGATTAGTCCTTAAATTTATTCACGATCAAATGATAGGCTGTTAATTAGGATGATAGTGTCTATCGAACATAGATTGTTATATGCCATATAGGTTGATTGTTCTCTTAACCAAGAAGTATGAAGCCACTGGTATGGCATACAGATGAGATGTATGGGTACATCGTCATTGAACGTGACCAACTTCAGAGCATTTTGCTATCGAGAATATTTCTGATGGGATATAGTTATAAGTATCTCTTAGATCTGAGATCACCTCAGTGACTTGCAAGCAACTCACTGTGCTTTGGTGTCGAACTAACTGAATTTTTAATTTAGCAATGAAAGGCTTCTGGGCATAGTTAAGTACTTACGAAGTTGGAGTGTGATCAAGATGGAATTGACCACTCCAAGAGTTGGAGAAGAATATATCACCGTATTTCAATATAGCAAAATCTTGGTTAGGATAATCCATCTGATGGATTTGATATTTTGAAATACAATATGAACAACCTGATCAAAGTTGACAGTTGAACTCTGAGGTGTCCTACGAGCATTATGGTCATGGGGATGAAGTATATGAAAACTATATTCTCATGGGTTTTAAGGATGGTGTTCTACACTTTTCGACCTATTCGATCATTGGATATCATTGCTAGATGGTCACTTTGATTGGTACAAAAATTTATTTTTGTACTATCAACTTAGGTTCGGACCTATAAGGTCACACATATTAGAGTTCATGTTTCGATCAGATGGTTGATCAGCGATTTAGAATTATTTTAAGGTTAAACAATCAATACCATTGGTGTTTAACCTAGTGCAAGTATTGTAGGAGAATCGATTAGCAATTCAATTACTAATTGACTTAATTTGATTAAGTCAGAAGGTTAAGATTAAGTCTAATTAAATATAATTTAATTAGATTTGATTTGAACTTGATTAGATCAAGTTTAATTGGCTTATTGGATAAGTCAAGTACAAGGAAGAACTAGTCCAAGTTTAACTAGGACTTGGGTTAACCCAATTTTTTAATTTAATTAAAAAATTAAATTAGAATTAAATCTAATTTAATTAAGTCTTTAAATAGATTAAGATCTTATTTAATTGGATTAGTTTATTCTTTTTTTTATTTGGTTAAAAGATCTTATTTGATCAAGTCAAAATAGGAGTCCTAGTGTGACTAGGACTCCCTATTTCTTGCACCACTAATTCTCACGCTCCATCCTTTTTTCTTTATATTTTTATGTGAATAATCTCCACACTCAAGGTTTCTCATGCCTCCCTTCTCTCTTTCTTTTTCTCATATAGAATTTTGTTGGAAGACCAGGTCAAAAGAAGAATTAGTTTTGCTTAAGAATTCTATGAGATAGAATCCTTGTCAACCAAATCTCTTCCCATAAGTGTGTCGACCCATCCTTCTTTATTTTCTTTGATTTTCATGGTAAAAGAGGACATTTTTTTGTGTGCCCCCCTTGCTGGTCCACGGTAAAAAAAAAAGGTGGGGGTGTCTAAGAGTTGGGCACCCCAACAACTTTCCTTATTTGGTCCTTCCTAGTCTAGATTTTTGACCTAACTTGAATTCTGCATATCTCTTTATTTAGAAGGATTTTTTAGCTAAAATTTTTGTAAATTGGAGACATTTGAGAGGCCTATTTGGTGTAGAAAACTTAGGGAAAAATTCATCTAGGTCATAGAGATATTGAAAACATAAATCAGGATGTCTAGAAAAAGAACAAAGAAGAAGAAGAGGGTCGTTTTTTAGGATTTTTGTTCTAGATCTCTTTCTTCCTTTTCGTGAGCTTTTGAGAGATGTCTTAGCATTACAAATTTTTTTCTTTTCTTCTAGTATTTTAGAGTATCCATGTTTCGAAAAAGAAAGCTTCGGATCAATCGTCGAAGAGAGATCAGCACAGTGCTAGCATATTGTGCTGATTTTTTGCACCAGAATCTTTGATCGTGTTTGTGGGATCGTGTGGATGACTCCTAGAGACTGAACGTGTGTGCGGCTCATGACTTCATCTTTAAGTCTGGATCAGTAAGTTAGAATGTCTAACTTGCTCAGATAATAGATCTGATCTATTAACTTCATACCTGCATTTGATGTAGTATAGATCTTGGTTGATTTGATCAACCTTTTCTTTCTTATTTATTTTTAATTTTTTTAATTTAATATCATGGCTTGATCATATAATAGATCTAAGATCTAGATATTTATATATTTATTTAAATAAATATTTAATTTATTTAAATCTTCTGCTGCATGATCTTGAAAAAGTTTCAAGATCTACCCATAAAATTCTAGATCTGGTTTCTTCAATAACACGTTTGCCTGCAGCTTGAACTTGTTTGCCATCTCCAAGTTGAACTTGCATTTTTACTGATTCATCAATATTTTTGAAGATTCCTTTCAAGCCTGTCATATGATTGTTGCAACCACTGTCTAATAGCCAAATATCATTCTTATTTTCTTCAACATTACAATAGGTTAGAAAGAGATTATTATCATCCTTTTGTTTTTCAATAAAATTAGCTCATTGTTCAGACTTTCTTCTACAAAAGTGTTCAATATGACCATACTTCTTACAAAAATTACATTGGACATTAGTATAGTGGTTACCTTGCTCATTATTAAAACTTCTATGTTCTGTGAATGATAATCTTCCTCTGCCTCATCCTCGGTTACTGCCTCTTCCTCGATAAAAACCTCTTCCATGGCCTCTTCCTGCAAACTTTGGCTCATGACTTTCAAAGAGTTTAGTAGCTTTCTGCTGATTAGAGATCTCCAACTTTGAACTAAAAGCTTGTTCAACACTTTTCTCGGCCGACCTATTAAGTCGTTGTTCATGAGCTTGCAATGAACCCATTAGTTGGTTTGGAGAGTAATTAGACAAATCCTTTGATTCTTCAATGGCTGCAACTATATGATCAAACTTAGATGGTAGACTTCATAGAACTTTTTCAACAACCTTTCGGTTATAAACATTTTCTCCAAGCAATCTCATTTGATTAATTATAACAAAAATTCTAGAGAAAAATTCTTGCATAGATTCTGTTTCTTTCATGCAGAGGTTTTCAAAATCATGCCAAAAAGTTTGAAGTTTCATTGAAATTACCTTATCCGATCCTTGATCCTCTTTCTTTAATATGTTCCAAGCCTCCTTGGATTTTGTTGCTGCAGCAATCCTCGAAAAGATAGAATCTATGATAGCTTGTTGTAATGCTACTAGTGCCTTGGCATTCTTCTTTCTGTTCTCCTTCAGCTCTGTCTTTTGTGTTGCTATAAGCCTTACCTCATCATCTAGTTCTATAAAACCATTCTCAACCAAATCCCATAAGTCTAACGAAATAAAAAATGTTCTCATCTTAATACTCCAAAACTCATACAAACTTCCATTAAAAATTGGTATCAAAGTCTGAGAAATATTGAGAGAGTTATTGTTTGCCATGACTGCTTTAGATAGACCTTCAATAAATCCGCAACAAGTAGAGATTACCTCTCAATTTCAACAAGATACTTGAGAAGAACTCGTATTGCTGATGATTCCTACTCTTCTTCCTTCCTGCCCGAGTAGAATAATCTGGCTCTGATACCAAATGTTGAAATTGAGCTTGGAACAAGAGCAACTTCAGCTACTGATTTTCTACGAAGGAAAAGAAGAACAACACAACCCAGAGGGAAAATAGAGGTGAAGGAGATACTAAAGAACAAAGATTTTTTTTTTCCACTCTATACAGTGTACTGCATGCAGGCCTATTTATAGGCTTATAAAATCCATCGTGGCATAGTGGTATGGCCACCATACATAAAAATAGTTAAAACAAAATCCATTAATATAGCTAGGCTACTAACACGTTCAACAAACAGAGACTCTTTCAACTAGAATAGAAAAAGCCCGAAAGACTCAGTCTTCAACTTGCATCAATTTCCAACATCCTCGACCTTTTCTTCGATCGCCTTCACGGCACCCTGCTCCTCCGGCGCCCCGGCCCAACTGGTCGGCTCAAGTGATGAGCTTTTGGGGAGAGTCTAGGCCATTCTTGTTCTTCTCTTTTTCTTAGGCCTTCCGCATTTCCTGCGAAGTCCTACGAACCGCGTCCCTACCCGTGAGCATGATTTGAGAACTCATGTATAATTTGATCTGAAGTCAAAATCAGATCGAGATAAAATTCAAGGCTAAGGTGAAGACACTCATCGAAGCTGTTCAGTATCTTCAATACTACAGAACAATGGTAATAACGATAAAAAAAAGTTAGTACAATAGGCTGTACCTTTAAGATGCAACTGTCGTGCTCCATTCTGCATCGATAATACTCTCGACACTCATAGCGAGTGACTTCTAGCCCCCCAACATTCATGACTTGCCAGCTCTCGATATATTTGGCATTCGCAACATGCTGACTCTGAAGAACAATGATCCCCCTCTTCTTGACAAGCATCCAAAAAAGAGAAATGACCACGTTCTCTCTCTAGTTCTTCTGAGGAGGATTCCATGGTTGGATATTTTTGAGTCAACGATGGTTTGACAACTATGATCACAATGAAGTCAAATCTATCTAATGTTGTGCCGAAAGAAAAATGATAATGAATCAACAGATGATTCAATGATTAATACGAGCTCTGGCTTAAGATGATCTGATGACAAATATGAGCTCCAGTTCAAGCCTCGAAGGGCCATAGTAGAAAAATATCGATCTTCGGATCGAGATAAATCCCAAGAGGACCAACATGCCAATTTCGATCGGTCGAATCTACATGCCGACTTCGGTCGGTTGAATCTACATACCGACTCCCGTCGGTTGATTTTATATGTTGACTCAACTATGGTTGAATAGAAGATATGCTGATTTGACTACGATTGAATAGAAAATATACTGACTTGACTACGATTGGCTGGAAGATAACCGACTCAACTAGGTCGGCCAAAAAATATACTGATCCAACTCTAGTTGGTCGAAGAATATTCGATTGCTATGCGACTATATTAGCAATGGTCATCCTCGACAAATGATGATTGCATTCAAAAAGACCACTTCAAAAAATTTTGTTTATTATCGATCGAAGGCTACAAAAATTGGACTAAAGGTTTGGTGACAAAGAAAAGTCAGACTAAGGTCCAGTTATCTACAACAAAATAAAAGAAAGAAGAAAGAGAAAAAGTTCAAGTTCAACACTTAGACAAAAATTTTCTTTATGAATAGAAGGATTTCAAAATTAGGCCAAGGCCTGATTACAAAACCGGACCATCATCCGGTAACAAAAAAGGAAGAGCCTATCACATCTACACTGATCACTAGTCGATCTCTTCCTCTTCAATGTCAGTAGCCTTCACAACTGTCGGCTCTACTTTGATTGATGCTGGTGCAACATCCTCAACAGTTGGGGCAGTTTCCTTAATAGTTGGTGCAGCTTCTTCAATCAGAGCAGCTGCTCCTTCGATTGGCTCCTCCTTTGCCCCACCTTCAGCTCCCAGAATGGTAATGCAGCTCAAGTCTAGGTCCGAGTAAAGCTTCCCAACAGCATCCCTGTTGTCCTCATAGCTAACCCATTATGATGTGTTGCTGCCCTTAAGAATCTCATTCTTAAAATTTTGATTTCTTGTAATCTTCGATGGCTTGCTCCCATGCCCAACTGGGAGCCTCTTGAGCCAACTTTGTCTCCTCCTTGGCGGATGCCGACTCTGCTTCGGCTTGTGCCAACCTTGCTTCGGTAGCCCGATGCTTCCTCCGTTCTTCCTCCAATTCTTTGGTGTTGCTGTCATATTCCTTTAGGAGCCGATTGATCTCATGCTTTTTCTTTTTGATCCAAGACTTCTGAGATTTGATGGTCTACTGTGCCGACTCTAATTCGATGCGGGCCAACTCCAACTTAGCTTTCATGCAAGAGATCTCCTCTTGTTTTTTTCTTTCACTCTGCTGCTGCTTTCTCCCACTCAGTTGCTGCTTGGAGATGTTCAAGATGGGCTAGACAAAGTCGATAATAGTCCAGAACATTTTGAATGAACTCCAAAATTGAGAAATGAAAATCAGACCGAAGATTTTTAACGTAGAAAGAGACCCGATTTAGAGGGGGGCAACTCATCCGACCATCCGAATCAAGTGTGAACAACTAAAATTGCTTCTGAATGTGATACTGCTCCTGGAGATGAACGACAATGGCCGCAATCAAAGAGGAAACCTCTACTACTGGGCCCAGAAGAGAATCGCCAACCGAACTAGTTGGTTGACTATCCCACTGGGGTTGAGGATTTGATGTTCTACCTACAGACCTATCTTCTTTAACCCTAGCCTTACCCTTCCTACTGCTATTTGCCATTGATAATGGTAGAGAAAGAATGAAAAGGAAGAAAGAAAAAGGGAAAAAGAAGTCTAACTTGAAAGCTAAAAGCTTGAGGGACCATAAAGATAAGGAAGGAGGTTTGAAGCTCTTTGACACCCATAGAAAAAGTTTTGCAGCAAGAAATCCAAACAAAATGAGAAAGTGACCTTATATATATAGAATCCATCGACGGTCGGGATAACTTCGCTTAAATTGAGGTCATCCTAGATTTCGACACGTGGCAATGTTTGAACCAACCATCGGTTGGACGTTTCAATGCATCTATGGTCGGATCAAGCCACATCATCACTATCCACGAGAATAGTTAGAAACCAACTGTTGTTGGATAGATGGCAACAACCGATTTCGGACGTCAAACCATCTTTTCAACTTGATGTGCTAATGATGGCTGCACGACCATTGAAATGACAAAGCGACCGGAGACTCTTCAGCTTCTGAGACAATCATTAATGCCTATAATTAAAATAACCACCAAATTAGGGCTTGAGATGATAAGTGGAGACTCCCATCGTCCAATGTGTCAAGCCACGTGCCAAGGCACGTATCATTCCACCTTGGACTTGGGAGTGGGGGGGGGGGGCAACTGTTGGGGCAATTAGATCCTCTCCCCTCTAATTTGGCATCAGCACCTTGACTTACAGTCGATCATTCCGAATGTGAGTCGGAGACAAAAATTGGGACGTTCGATCAATTGTCAACCAATTTACAAGTCTCGACATCAGCGACATTAGACTTTCTATCGGCGTGAGAAACACATGGTCGACTATCAACTGGTAAACCGATTGACTATTAATTGGTAAACTGATTTACTATTAGTAACGTCTGGTCAATTTTTCTGGCAGATATGACATAATGACTTGATCAATTGCATGACCATTGACTAGTCGGTATATCAAAGTCGGTAATCGATGGTCAGTCGATTTGATGATACCGACATACAATCGGAGTGCCATGCTTATCGACATAAAGTCAGCATATCAGAAACTATCAGCATAGTAAATGCATAGTGGCCATATAGGTATTAACTGCTCACTCCACGATCATATAATGTCAGAATAAATAGAATTTGCGTGTCTAACCGTTACAAATAATTATCAATAGTTTACCTATAAAAGAAGAGGTAAACGGATGGTAGAAGCAGACCTATTCTTAGAGTCAAAATTTTATTATTTTAATTTTTTAAATATTTTATTCGATCAATCCATTAACTTAAATATTGGAGGATCTTTATCGACCATAATTTCGATTGAATTTTATTTTATAAATATTTTTTTTTTAATAATAGACATAAAAGAGGATTGACTGCAACAATTTTCATTCAATTCTCTGTTGCATGATGCGACTGCTGTGGTACGTGGATGCTTCATCACATCTCTTAGGGATTTTTTTATCCTTTGCAGTACTTTTTTATTATAGTAACTGGTTAATGGTATTTATTTATTTTGAGCTGGAGGTTTTATTTGGATCATCCGCTAATTGTTGGATAGGCCGGTTCGGGGGCCGGTGCATGGTGCCGTCCACGGATTCAATACGGGTACGTGTTATACTTTTATTATTTCTTTGGATCTCCTTGGGGCTATCTTTATGTGGTTCTTTCTATGGGTTTGTCGAAGGAATTCCATTGCTCCAAAAGCATGTGAGAGGACCCAGATGGCTGCATTGCTTTATCGAGGTAATAATTTACCGGCATGCTTTAAATGTCTTGTTGCTTGTCACATCAATTATGGAGTATGTTATGTGATTTATCGATGTTTTCCCTTAAACTATGAAAAATTATAACATATCTAGGCCCCTATGCAATTTGAACATTCATTTGAATCTCATTTAGTTCTGAAATTTGAATGCACTGCAAACACGTACCGGATCCTGTACTAATAGCATGTTGATATAGTATCGACATGCTAAATATGGTGATTGGTTCAATGTACTAAGACTTAGTATGCATATGCTCCATGTGCCTAAATATGGTGATTGGTTCAATGTACTAAGACTTAGTATGCATATGCTCCATGTGCCGAGTCTTGGTTCGTATTGGTATACCACGGGGCGATAGGCACGAGGATACTGAGCGTTGGTCCAGATTGTAGTTAGTTGCGTCTATTGATTTATCCTAAACCGTTAATGTTCATCTCATGGTTTGGTGCTTTTGTCCCACCGTTTCTTATGTCATTTTTCGAAATGCTCAAGGTGGTAGTAGGCGTAGCCTAATCATCTTGGCTTATTGATGGCTAACTCTGGCACTTGTTAAACCTTGCTTTTACGGTCATTCATGCCATTTGTGAACCTTGCTAGTGTTTCTATCTAGGTTGCCTATTGAGAAATATGGGTGGGGGTAGATGTGGATCTAGTTTTTGTTGAAATCTGTCTTAAACCATTGTATTGGGCTATTTAATTGCTTGAATTGCTTAAACCAATCTAGTTAAATGGTGTCAATATCAAACTAGTTAGGAAAGAGGAGAGTTTATAAGCAGAACTGGTGAAGTTCTAAAATCCCACTTCACAAAGTGCTTGCCCGAATGCACTGCAGTGTTTGCTGAATTCCTAGCCTTACTCTATTGGAGATCTTTCCATCGATGGACTTCTAAGGAGTAGCAGTGTTTCTGTAGCCAAATCTAGTAACGTCATCCTCTTTATCCCCATCTCTTTTGGTTTAAGGTAGGTGCAGCAAACAATCTAAATGACTCAAGCTCAGCTAGGACTTGACTTGTAAAAAGCTTAGTTCAAGCTTGCTTCGAAGTTAAGGAACCAAGCTTGAACCATCAATCGAGGCTCAAAATTAATTTCAAGCCATTGTATCTTAGACCCAACATTCGTAGCATAAAGGATTGTTTGAAACTTGTATGTTTATTTAATTTTTGAATCCATTAAATTTTAATTCAGATTTGATTAAGGCCTGAAACAAGCTTTAATTCAGTCATGGACTGAGCTTGGTTTGAGCTTGAGTTGAGTTCTAGCTCGATTTAGAATTTTCATGCTGATCATTTAGGTATATGTTTGGCTAAGTTCAAAATTAAGCTTGAATCGAGCTCAAAATAGTGGTAAGCTTGATCTAAACTGGATCAAGTTTGGCTCGATTAGGCCCCTAATTTAAGATGACAAAAATAAAAAATAGGGTCGAGTCTAGGGCCATGTAATCCAAACTAGAATGCATTAGGGGTTTGGATCTAAGTTTTGATCCAAACTCGACCCATCCATCAACTAAATTTGGTTTCTGCTGGTAGGAAAGGGGGATGGAGGAGATCTAGGTCCCATCATGATCTAGCTTCTTGGAGATTTGTGGTCAATGCCTTCCTTGGTTGGAATGATTCTTGGCCGGTAATTGGATTTTGGTTGGAGTCTGCCTGTAATCCAAGGAATCAGAAGAAATGTGGAGGGTTTGATGATTTCATGAATCACATTTAGGATCTAAAGAAGAATTTGATCGATAGAATTGTGGACCCCATTGTTGAACTGATGGTTCTTTTCACAGTTCCAACTAGGTCCACGATATCAAGACCCTTTTAAAAGGTTGTTGAGGTGCCATAAAGGTCTTCAATTCTTGTGCCTACACCAAGTGAAGCAGGGCAATGGGGCCGTGATCATGATCTGACTTTCATCTTGCAAAAATAATTGCTTCCTTTTCAATTTGATGGTGATTCATGATCTATTTAAGGAGTTTTTTTATGCATTATCTTCTTGGCCTTTCTTTCTCATCAGACATCATCTAACACCTTTGTTTAGTTATCATATGATTTGTGTGGGCAAACCATGTGTATTTTCTTTCTAATGCTTTTCGTACCAGCTTTAATAAAAACTAGTGATAATATTTTTTTAATTGATTATGTAAATCATTGGCTCTAACATCAATTTTGGAAGATTTTGTTTCTTCCCAGTACGCTATGGTCCTGAACATTGTGTCATGCCCTTGATTTAATTGTCGTCCTTCCAAGATTGTTCTTTTATTATGGTTGATCTTTCATGCACTAATGGAGCGTCCACAGTTTAATTTTGCCAATGGTTCTTGAAATAGTAAGTTGTTTTGTTTGCTGCACGATTGCTCATTCTATCATTCCGGTCGTCTCGTGTTCTGAGCTAGTTTGTTGGTTATTCTTGACCACATTCACTATGTGATGTCTTTTGTGTCTCCACTAAGTTTCATGATGCTTACAACATCGTCTTAAACCTTGATATTAGATGCTTCTTCGTCCGCTGATCCTGTAAATCAAGGTTCGGCCCTTGCCCCTCATGTCTTCTTTAAAGCTTCTTTACCCCTAAAGTAGTAAAGAGTAGTAGAGTATTCTCCTTCACCGTAGTGTAGAGGTTGAGTCTTGAATTCTTGAAATAGTTGTTCACTTGTTTGACTTTGACTTAGTCAGTGGTCCCTTATTACTTGTTTCACTTCTAGTTCTACTCCTTCACGGTGCTGATCATTTTGCTGTTTAGAACTCTAAAGTTCATCTTTTCACTAATAAAAAGAAAAATCACATTGAGACTTGGAAGGAAGGAACCTTCTTTACCATTTGGGTTCCTAATAATTGTATATTGATTCATAAGTTTTGTAGAGGTTACTGAAACAAGAGGATTGTAGTGCTTGCAAGGTTGCATTAATGGAAATTCATCTTCTGTGGCGGTGGCTTAAATGCCGCAATAAAGAGCCGCACCTTATTATATTTTTGGGATCTTGCTTAGCACTTTTCATTCTTGCAACCTCTGCAAAATTGGCACAGATTAGAAGAAATTTGGTGCCCATTCATCTTATAACTTTTAAGAAATTGGTTCTATTTGGTGTTTCATTGTGGCTTTTTTTAAAGAAGGACCATAACCTGTTGATGGTAAAGGTATGACGTGAGTAGCTGTGCTCTTATGTTAAAGATCTTACAAAGCTCTCCATGGAGTGGCAAACTCTTCATGAATTTCTGTTTAATGTTCGGGCAGCTTTATTGATAGCGACACATGACAAATCTTCATTTTTGCCTCCTTTGAAAAGGAATTGGAGCCTTGCTAACGTTCGTTTAGCAAGCCCACCAATCAGGAAAAGTAGAGATGAAAACAGATCAGGTATGGGTGGTATATTAGTGAATCCATATATGCGTCCACTCTATTATGCATCTGATTCAAAAATTTGTGTCTGCATATTGCTTTATATGGATATGGATTGAGATCGGATATGAACACTGCAAAGACAAATGCAATTATGGAAGCTAGTAAGATAAACTTGATGATTAGAAAATTCTTTCTCTTCGCATTTTATTAATTGAAACCGAAAGTACAAGCCTTCTAACTTTCTTTTATTATTGTTTTTTAAACAAGAAATGAACGTACAAAAATTAATGAATGGAAATTAATAGCTTCCACTAAACCACAAGACATCTAATAGCTCTTCTAAACTGCAGACTTTATGTTGAAGGCTCAATGCTGATGGTTTGAGAATGCAACTCACCAAGTTAAATATATCGTGTGGAAATCAAGTTGAATACATATGACACCGTGGCTTATGACCCTTGGGAGCCTACAGAGGTTTTAAGAGACTGCACAGGCTGAATAGGAATTAGGAATTTAGTTCCGCATTGGGTGTGCAATTTGGGAGGTCTTGGATGCCAAGTGCCCTAATAAATAATTCTCTAGCTAGTCTTTTTGGATGAGGTCTTGGATTGTCACAAATGGTGATGGGGCTGACTCAGCTCGTGGCCCAAGTGGCTAGGGGACACTAAAGCGTAGGCCCTTTGAGGGCTAACCACGAGCCAGTTTTGGTGTTTGTGATTGGACCTTCTCTTTGGCGACAGGTTCAGGTCTTAATAGGGAATATATGAGGACCTACGAGGGTGTTTGCTTGGTTCCACATTTGGTATGCATGGAGAAGGTTTTCGGTACTTAAGTAGGGTCAAGCACCGTAATTAATGACCTTCTAGCTAAGCCTTTTGGGTTAAGATCTTGGGTTATTACAAGGATACCATTCAGATGTGTGTGTGTATATATATGTACATGTTCGTATCCCTTTTCTTTGGCGGACACAGATAGGGAACTGGATGTTAGTCAAATGCAAAAAATTAATATTTTATCCAGATAAACAAATCAGATTGAACGTCATCTGATCCATTTCGCCCCTACTTTCAAGTATCTTCACGAGTAGTGTTTCTGCAAACACTTCATTTTCAATTTCTCTCTGCAAATTTTTGTTTGGTTAGGTACCTCTTGCATGGCAAGAATGTTAAAGGATTTTGTACTATGTTTTTCCTTTTCGTTAGTTTCATTTTCCACTCTAAGAATGCTGGGTGCTTGCTCTCATGCAGGTGCGAACAACTAGTTCCGATTTAAAAGTTGTATGTCTTTTTATACAGCTCCTACCTCATCGGTGATGGGGTACCTTAGTCATTAATAGCCTGGCATCATGCATGGTTTGCACATTGTCATGCTCTTATCCGTGTAGACCAAAAGATATGCAAAATTGCTTAATTGCACGCCAAAAGATGCTAGGATATGCTACAAAAGCTTGTCCTTTGAGCATCTAATATACAGTGGTTGCTTTTACGAGAAATTAAAAAATGTTTTTGTGGGATAAAGAAGCACAGATAGAGATATTTAAATAAAGAACAACACATTACAAGTTTCTCATGTTTTTGTTGCAAGTAAGTATCTTTTACTTTGAGCAGAATTGGTTTTTCTGGGGATGTGTGAATAATTTTGGTATAGGTGGGTGCAAATTTGCACTTGTATCATTCAACATCATTGTGTTGCAGACCATGCTGTTGGTGCTGACCACAAATGAAAAAGTTACATCCAATTTGTGAATATGATGCACATGGCCCTCATTGACATCATCATGCATGGCATTTATGCTTTGTTCATTCATTGATTTGTTTTTTCGATCAACTTGGACGTAGGAGTCCTGTAAAATTGATCGTACATGTTGTGCTTTCGGTGGAAAGTGGTACATATGCATGCATATCTCAAGCAAGGAAGATATCTGTCAATATCCATGAAATAAATTATTAACTGACTATATTTACTGGCTATACATACATACATACATGCATATGTATATCTCGAGCAATGAAGATATCTGTCAATATCCGTGCTATAAATTATTGACTGACCAAACTGGCTATATTAACTCGCTGTATATACATAGATGCATGTGTGTATCTCCAGAAATGTAGATTTTGTCAATGTCTATGCTATATATTATTAACCGACCATATCGAGTCAGTTAACTGACTATGCATACATAAATACACCCACATACATGCATACATATGAATATCCATGCTATAGATTACCCACATACATACGTACATATCAAGATCCATGCTATAAATTATTAACCGACTACATTCGGTCCATATGTATCATTTTATACCCCCTTTGATTTTAGTGAGCCTTTTCTTTTTTTAAAAGAAAGCAACGAATTAGTCAGGGTTAATTTTCCTTATGAGATATAAACCAACTTATAATAATTTGGCTTATAAATTATTAACTGACTATATCATCCTCCAAGGTTAATCAACCACATAAATATCAATATCTGTGCTATAAATTATTAGCTGGCTATATTCAGTCCATATGTGTCGCCTTTTGCCCCCTTTGATTTAGTGGGCCTTTTCTTTGTTGCGTAAGAGAACAACAAATGAGCCAAGGTTAATCATCCTCTGTGAGATGCAACCACTTGTAAGAATTCTTCCTATTTCCTTAATTATATGCTTTCTTTCAATATAACTTTTAATATTAAGAATGTTAAGAACCAAAAACCAGTAGTGAAGTAAAATTTTCCCTTTTTTTTTTGTCAGCAGTTATTTCAGTGTTGGATTAGAAGGATATTATTGTAATGATGCCTCCTTGTTATTTGCAATAAGTTTATGGGTTTTAGCTCGAGTTACCTTGCCTAAAAAGGGGGTGGGGCATAATAAAAACCTATGTGTTGCTTAAGAAGAAAAATACGTAGCTCTCCATCATCAACATGCATGGTTGTTTGTTTGCTCCATTTGGCTCTCCATTCTTGTTTTTTTCCCTCAAAATTAATTTTTCTTGTGTAAATTCACTTAATCAAATGATTATGGAATAGTGCTAGGAGTTGCTTATTTTTGGTCATTCGATTTAAGGGGTTTCGAAACTAGATGGATGATGGCATGGATGGAGCTTTTATTTTTTATTTTGTGCTTTTTGCTGTCATGTGCTTGCCTGATGATGGGCGGAGCATCACAATTTTGTGTTGTATTTCTTGGCACATGGGAGAAGTTCTATTTAAATAATGCATGAGGACTGACATACCACCTTATGGCTTCATTAAGGGGAACCATTTAGGTTATAATGAGTCCTAGGCTCATATAAGAATAACTCCTCTAGATTAGATTAGAGATCGACTCTCTTTTCTCCTTCCCGTCCGGTGGAGCACTGCCTCATCTTAACTGCTTCTCTTCCATCGCCATGGGGCAGTGAGGATGCCCCTCTCTTCCTCCGCTACCACAAACACCTATAAATATGTGTAAGGGAGCTTGGGTAATTTAATTTTCATTGAACATTCTCTCGATTCCTATAGAGAGACAGAGAGAGATAGCCGTCCACAGGTGATCCAGCCAAGATTTTCGTGGCACCATGGTTCTTCTTCATCTTAGCTATCTGAATCAAAGCCTTGGGTACTTTTGATCACCTTTCCATTATTTGTCTTCTATTTCTTTGGAATTAGAAAGTGTATCTTCATATTTTGGGTTCGTTACGGAGCATCAAATTGATGCTGAATAGGTGTTGTAAACCGCTCATATTGGTACATGGTGCAGACAAGGGATGGCATTTGCGTATGCAGCCGGATGCACTTAATTTAAAACACCGTTTCTTTAACTTGGGCCCATGGAGCATAAAGAGGTGGTGTTTGGGCTTAAGGTTCCCCCCCCCATGACTAGCCAGGGCAGCACATGAAACCGGTCAGTATCGGTCAATGCAAGATGAAACCAGGTGGAACCACTCCATTCCACCCTGTATAGGAGAATACAGCCTCCACACTGTGTCGTACTGGTGCCTTATTTGTATGATATGACACCCAGTACAAAATGGTATTGGGCGAACCTCATGTATAAGGTTATGAGCGGTAGATGATTTGTCCATTATTGCTGTACCATAGGAATACTTCTTGGACTATATCAAGCCCAAGGGGGTTGTTCTAGTCATAGGGGTATCTTGGGTTTGCAAAAGTTGTCACCCAGAAAAAATAATGAGGCTTATATATATAGAGTATTAAGTATTTGCCTAGCCACCATCAATTGCAACATTTACCCTTTTCTCTTGTCACTGTCATGCGGTCTTATGTGATGATGTCTTCTTTTGTGGCACAGCTTCCTCCGCTACTCTTGTTTTCTGGAGCTAGCGCTGCATTTGGAGATAAAATTTTGCCCGTCATTAGAAGTTTCCATTCAGCTGCAAGTAGTGTTCGTATATGTTTGGATTTTAGACATATTTCTATTGCATGCTTATATGTTCATTCTAGAAACATCTGAAAGAAGATTACTGAATCTAATTTTGCGGAATTATCTGAAATTATCTCATGAAACACAATTTTCTGGATTAGAAAAGAATGAAAAATGTACTGAATTTAGAACTCTGAATTTGCACTTCTCTTTTGCTGGTATTACTGGTTTGTTGTAGTTGGCAGTTGGTATTGACTGTGATGCATGCAATTGGTTTATGAACATAATTTCCATATGCATGTGAGGAGTTTTTTTTTTTTTTTTTCTAAATTAAAAAATCCCAATAACCCTAATTACAATCATAGGACCCTTAAGTAACATGGAAATAGCAACCATCAACAAGCTGAATGGTGCATTCTTGTCAGGTATGAAAGTATTTTGACATCTTTACATAACATGCTAAAATGCTTGTCATTTAATTAATGGCATGCATGAAAGTCTACAATAATCAATATCGGCAAACCGCCTAGGTGGCCCGAGACGTTGACATCCTTGAAGTCTTGGGCAGAATGCCTGGGTGGTCAGGCAGGTGCTGGAGGCGAACTGAGGCGTATCCTAGTCTTAACACCCTCTTTGCTTAGCAACTAAAGGTTCTAGGTTGGCTTCTTGGACGTGGTGCATCTCCAAAAAAAATATGGACCTGGGCAATTATAGTGCAGGTAGATCTCCCTTGCTTTCGGAAATGTAAAAAGTCGTAATATCAAAGAACATCCATAAGGTCAAGTGATGAAGTAATATAATCATACATTCAATTACTTCAGTTTTATTTACATGATGAATTCGCCATCAGGTAATTGGAAGTATCTAAAACTTTCAACCTATGTAATATAATTTATCATCAAGTAATATCTACAAGAACATGTTGATTGTATATGTATTTGATTTCTATCTTTCATAAAATAAATGCTTCTTTATTCAAAGAGAATATTGGTCACCAAGTTAATGCCTTCAACAAACACAAGAGTCGTTCTATTCTCTCACAAATGGCCCGGAAAGGTATGGTGAGATGAATGAGAATTGTAAGAATGGATTGGGTTAAGCTTGCAATAATGCTGGAGGTAGCCGATACAGGAAATGATCGGTGACCAAACATTGATAAAGTTGAACAGGGTTGACGGTAATTGTGATGGTTACTATGTTGACTTCGATGTTTGTTTTACCGTTTGGTGTAATCATTCCTTTCTTTCATCGCCCCAACCCTCCAGCAAATAGCAGCCCCTTCTCACTTAAGTTTCTTCCTTGATCTGAGTTCCAAAAATAACGTATAATCCTATTTTAAGAAAGTAAAGAACATTATTGCTTGAAATTGCCCTAGTGACACTTTGGAAGCTTGCGGGGTTCCTGTAGAAATAGTGTAGGTGCATCATCATTTATAATTTGGCAAAGTGACTTGGATGATCAACATTGATTGGGCCTTTATAATCAATAGTTGCTTCCGCTGTGGGCAAATCAAGAATATGTCTGACGGGGGAAGTATTTCCTCTGGCCATACCCTTAAACGATACTTATGGTTTGGTTGACTCAGTGGCAGAGAGGATGAGGTATTAGAGCTAGTTGTTGACAATTATATTGCTATTAGATTATGGCCCTCTGTGGTTTTCTATTGGACCATCAAATAAATCTGCATTTCATGAAATGGGAATAGAAGAAACAATGATTGGCGATAGGCCAGGTTTAAGATCTCAGGTGCATTAGTTACACTTGGTTGAGATGGAAGGCTGAAGAAATTTGAATTGGTCAAAATACGGAAGTATTCTTATATCAGATGTATGTTGGCCAGAGTGTTGAAATATTGGATGATATGTATGGTAGACGAGGCAGTCTGCAATGATATTACATAGTGATCTTAAAAGCTAGTAATAAGATATCATAAACTAATTCTATTCAGTTGCTTTCGAACTTGTAGGCTCCTCCCCACCCCCCCATCCCCACCAAAACCCCACCCAAGAAGAAAAAAAAAAAAAAGAAAGAAAAAGCCCACGCACACGCAAACAAAGAAAAGGCATGGTATTGCTGCCTATCATGCACTTGTTGATTCTTTGATCTCATTTTATTGGATCGCAAGATTCTGTGGCATCTTTTGACTTCTCAAAAGAAGCAACATGAATTTTTCTCTGCACCCTACGAGAAACAACTACCTTTTACCGAGTTCATGACGTAACAACTGTAGAGTTAAGCCAGGATTAGATTTCGTGCCCACACGTTGTTCCTCTTGTACCTCGTGTGTGTTGTAAACTTTAGATATTTTTATTTTTGTTTTACAGCTTATGCGGTTCCTAAGTTTGCCCAGATCACTGTGGCATCCTATCATGCTGCTTCTAGTGCATCGCACTATGCTACATCTCTGATCACCAGATGTGTCGAAGGAGCCCATTCATCTCACGATGTTCATGATAAGCCCAGATGATGAGCATGCAGAGCCCCTCTTTGTGACATCTAAATCAACAGGTCAGGCCCCTAAATCCCTCTCAGGAAAACGAACTCCACTAATGGCATTGCAAGGATGGCTGTGTATTTTGTGTGATTTATTTGGTATAAATTTGTTTATGTTATTTATCTCCAACCAAATATATGAATCCGTGGTATCTCATAGATGCTGTTGTCAAGTGTGCTCGTTCGAACTTTTGTCAAGTTCTTGGGAGCTGTAGAATTGACGGAAGTTCCTTGATCATGTAAACTTTTGCAAGAACGCATGATGCCTTTTTCAGGGCCAATGTTTGTTAGCCTGGGCCTGAGCAGTGTGACATGTGGCCTGTGCCAGGTTCAGCTTTTAAAAGGAATGCTAACCATTCAGTATTCTTTCCAGTTTCGGCATCTTCGATAAAATGTTTATGATGTAGACGAATTTGAGTACAAAGGCAGAAAATAGAAAAAAGTGCGTGGCAGTAACATCCAGTGTCTGATTTTGGGATGACCCAGGATGCATTTGAAAATAACAGTCACCGGCCAATTCGATTCGAAGGAGCTCATGTTCGCAGGTCCTAGCTTGTCGAGCTGGTGAAGTTCTTGATGGTTGAACCAAGTGATCTAGGATTGATTGGGTCTCACCTTTACCAATATTTGGGGTGTAATAATTTCTCAGTTTTTTGATGGTCCAAATTTTAAAGTAAATGGAGAGCATGCTCATCTGCTGTAACGTGCACTCCGGGTCTTGCGTCCAATTTACGTTGCTACCAGGCTGAGCAAGAAAAATGGTTCAACAGTAGCTTTAAAGCTGGACTGGACTCATCGGGGAAAGCCAGCACCCCTCTCCTTTTAGAAACCATGCCGGCCATTCTATATACTTCCATGTGAAAGTCCTGCACGGAGTGCTAGAGACCTCCGGGCCATCTTTTCGTTATTTGTGTCCAAGTAAAGGTTCTGAAAACTGTCCGAACCAGAACTAACCGCACGGTTCATACCGGACCGAGGCGAGATCTATCCGGTTTTGCCACGTTTAGGGGCGGATCGAGACAAACTGCACTCAGTCCCGAACTGCCATTAGATTCACCCAAATTGGTGGTTTGGGTCCTAGGCACCGGAAAGCTGATCAATTCTTATTGTGGTAGGTTGAAAGATAAATGAACTGGAGTTTCAAAAAATCACAAAAGATTATATATACATAAAATGGGGTGAAAAAGGGCATTCAAGCCATGAATCTGTATATCCTACTGTGGGTACACACACCCCAGGCCTCGACGTTGCCCAATTTTAACTAAGATCGGACTATAGCGGGGGTTGAACCTCGGTCATGATCGAAGATAAAAGAAATTAGATCCAGCTAACCTCGCGAAGTTGATCCGCAGGTAGCAAATCAATTCCTATGATTTTTATTCAATGCTCACCTCAGCTTAATCCGCCCCTGATATCAGAGGTCCTGTCTTCGGTTTTATCCGACATTGGAGGTCTCAACTTCGGTTTCATCCGACCATGGCAGTCCCGACCTCGGCCTAATCCGACCTCCGACCTTAGAAATATCATGACTTGTGACTCTATATTTTCGGCAAGCCGCATCAATCTCGTAGGATGACCATATTAAGAAAAAAATCTTAAATATAATATTAGATAAGAAAATCGGGATGGTTTAGATCAAATCTTATAGAAAAAGCAAGTAATCAACAAACCCCACAATGCAAATGCAGAAAGATAATCTTTTCCAACGCATCGACGTACGAAATCCGAAAATCAGTTGATTTTTCTGGGCGTACAACTAAGCTCTCCACTATAAATAGAAGGGAGTGGGGATCCTAAGGTATGCTTTTTTCAATAATTTTTATTTTCCTTTTATTCTCCAACTACTGATTTAAGCATTGGAGGGTTTCCACCGAAAAATAATCTAGCCAAGAACTTGATTTTAAAAGTATCACTCCAGTACTCTAGTGTCTTCCAATCAAAGATGAGCTTCCTGACCTTAAGCCCATAGTTCGGCAGCAACGGTTGGCGCAAGAGGAAGGGCCTCTCAACTTTTATTTAGGAATCATCTCGAGAGTGAACAATATGAGGCTTTGGAGGGGAGCATCGAATGCATCTCGTCACTCCAATGAGGCGCGTTCGAATGACATCAATAGCAGGTTGTTATACCTGAACTAGTTCAGGCATCACCACCTCCGTAGCTAGTTCCAGCAGTGTCGAATGACCAATTCAGCAGCCTCGTGCAATAGGTGCAAGCCTTGTCGCGACCGTGCGTAGGATACAACAAACTACTGTACCTCAGCCACTACCCGATGTTCCATGCCCAGAGAAGGATAAGTTGTCAAACCGGTGCTCGCTACTATGAAGTCTGAGACTAGGATAAAGTCACCATAGCTGACCTGCCAGTTCTATCAGGAAGAGATGCAGCCGCTCATGGACTCCACAGTTAGGAAGGGTTCAACCCCAGGGAATCAGTCTCCTCATCACTATAGGCTATATACGACTAAAGACTTCGAGGTGGAGAAGAGGTTCCAAGAAATGTAGCAAAAGATCGAGGCACTATAGGATCGAGCCAAGCAACAAGGAGAGTACCTCAGTTTCAACACCAACCCTCCCTTTATTAGAAGGATTTTGGAAGAACCATTGCCTACGCGGTTCAAAATATCGTAGATTGATCCCAATGATGGGATTTCGGATCCCATCAATTGGAAGCCTTTAAATCTCTGATGCTTCTCCATGGGGTGTCGAACGCGATTCTCTATCGGACATTTCCATCAACCTTGATAAAGGCAGCCCGACAATAGTATTCAAGCCTTCAGTCGAGTTTGGTAGATTTCTTTGAGCAACTCAGAAGGATATGTGTGACTTACTTTGTCAGTAGTTGTCAATAGCATCGTGGTTCGAACTATCTCATTAACATCAAGCAAGGAAAAAAAGAATCCCTAGGGGACTACATCAATCATTTTAATGCTGCAACTTTGGAAGTACGTAATCTTGATCAGTCTGTGGCTATGACAGCACTTAAAGTCGGGATTCGAAAGAATGGCCTCCTCTTCTCACTTGAGAAAAAGTATCCAAAGGATTTCACCGAGATGTTGACGAGGGCGGAGAAGTATGCAAATGTACAAGAGGCCTGGACTCAACATGGAGAGAACCCTAACCATGAGCATTGAGAGAATGAGGGGGATAAATGGAAGGAGAAGAAATTTGAAGCTCAGCATAAACGACAATGGTCCTACATGCCTCCTCATAGTGTCCAAGCTCAATCATCGCCAGAGCACTGCCGAGCTAGATCCCCACCGTGAAGGTTCAACAATAATGCACCACTCAGCACTTCAAGAGCTCAAATTTTGATGGAAATTGAGATAAAAAAGACCTCCCAAGGCTGAAAAGGATGATGGCTCTATCTCACATGGAAGATATGAGGAAGTACTACCAATATCATCGAGATCATGGACATGATATAGAGGAATGTTGACAACTTGAAGATGAGATCGAAGCCCTTAACAGACGAGAACATCTACAGAGGTATATGGTAAAATGGCCAAACCCAAGGGAGGATAGAGATGAACCACGTGGCCTGAATAACCTCAAGCAATGCATCAATCCTGCATCCAAGCCGAGCTGAGGAAGCTGGGGGGAGACTGAACTGAAGAAGAAAAGCTGAAAAAGAGGAAGATTGAAGCTGAAATTACTTTTTTTGATTAAGATCTTAAAAAAGTAGCATGTCCTTATAATGATCCCATTGTAGTTACCTTAAATGTTTTCAATTATGATGTATGACGTATTTTAATCGATAATGGAAACTCTATAGATATTTTATTTTACGATGCTTTCACGAGAATGGGCTTATCTTATGATCAGTTAAAGAAGGTAGCATCTCCATTGGTTGATTTTTTTGGCATCACCATATGAGTTGAAGGGGTTGTATCCTTCTCCGTAGCTACAGGACGTGCTTCGAAGCAGTCAACTATTCAGATTAATTTTCTGGTCGTGAAGATCCCCTTGGTATATAATGCTATATTAGACCGATCTAGATTGAATGCTCTCCAAGCCATAGTATCGACCTATCACCTACCAATGAAGTTCCCCACTCTTCGAAGGATCAGAGAGGTCTGAGGAGACCAATAGGTGGCTAGAGTGTGTAACATGGCAACTTTGCATGGGGAGATACTTAAAAAGCCTCCTCCACCTGAAGAGCTTGATGTTCGGGATGAGCTAACAAAGCAGCAAGCTCAACCGGTTGAAGATCTTATTTCGATTACTTTGAAAGAGGGAGACCCGATCAGGATGGTCCAAATCAGTTCTAACCTGAATAAAGAGGATCGTCATCACCTCACCTTATTCCTATAATCCAACATTGATGTCTTTGCTTGAATAACTTTAGATATGTTAGGCATAGATCCAGGAGTGATTGTCCATCGTTTGAATGTGGACCCAAATCATCGGTCCATCAGGCAAAAGAAAATGAACTTTGCATTAGAATGCCAGAAGGTGATAGAAGAAGAGGTGGATAAACTCATGAAGGCTGGCTTCATGTGGGAGGTTAACTACCCTGAATGGCTGGCCAATATTGTGCTAGTTAAAAAGGCAAATGAAAAGTGGCAAGCATGTGTTGACTGCATCGACCTCAACAAGACCTACCCCAAAGATAGCTATCCTTTACCTTGGATCGATCAACTGGGAAATGTTACATTGGAACATTAGCTCCTCATTTTTATGGTTGCCTTCTCCGACTAATGGCTCCTAAGGATGAGGAGAGAACAACTTTTATTATTGATCAAGATCATTTTTGCTACAAGATCATGTCTTTCGGCTTAAAGAATGTGAGGGCGACTTACTAGTGGCTTGTTAATAAAATTTTCAAAGCACGGATCGGGAGGAACATGGAGGTGTACGTGGATGATATGCTCGTCAAGAGTGTAGCTACCGAACATCACATCACCAACCTTGAAGAAACCTTTAAAATATTATGACACTTCTGCCTCAAGCTGAATCCTAGTAAATATGCTTTTGGCCTTACATTCGGCAAATTCCTTAGCTTCATAGTGTTGTGACGTGGGATCAAGGCCATATCGGAGAAGATACAGGTGCTTGAGGAGATGAAACCACCTAAGTCCATTAAGGAGGTGAAACATCTTACCGGAAGACTAGCGGCCCTTAACAAATTCCTCTCGAGGTTAGCTAAGAGGAACCTCCCTTTCTTTCAAGCCCTTAAGCAAGCAAAGGATTTTCAGTAGACGGAGGAATGCCAAGTGGCTTTCGATGAGTTGAAAAAGTATCTTAGTTCTCCACCTCTCCTCAACAAACTGGGGTCTAGAGAGATCCTATACTTGTATCTCACAGTCTCTGCTCAGGCGATCACCTCGGTACTCGTTCGATAAAAGGGAATGTTACATAGGCCCATGTACAATATGAACCAGATTCTTCATAATGCAGAAACTAGGTATGCCAAACTTGAGAAGGTTGTATGTGAAGGAAAATCCTGATTTTCTGATCCAGGTTCGTTCAGATCTGATCAGATCAAGAGATATATTTCAAAATTTTTTTTCTTTGATCTGTATCAGATCTGGGATGTTTCAGATCTGATTCTTATTATTTTAATAAATAAAATAAAGTAAGAATAAATTAAATCAAATTTAATTTATCTGATTTGGGTAATCCTATTACCCTATTGATGATCCTGTATGCAGCGGAAGGTTCTGGATCTAGCCACGCAAGTGCCTGGCCTCTACCGATATCTACTTGGATTGGATCTGAAGATCCTCTTCTTCTCTATCATATCTCCAAAAATTAGATCTGGATCTGATCTGGAGGATCTTCAAAACTTCTTTTGAAGATCAGCAGTCGTCCTTTGCAGCAGTGCAGCCTTCTTGCTTTTGATCTCCTTTCTTTGATCTGGATCGCACCAACCAAGCTCCAAAACTATTTTGGACGTGGAAAGAAGAGGGAGAAGAAGCTTTGGCATGGAGGAGAAGAGGAGAAAAGGCCTTGGGCATGGAGAATTCTGATTACTCTTTGAGTTGGGTACAGGGTCTTATTTATAGACTAATTGTGATCCAACTCCTCTTCTTCCCAACCAATCACAACCCTTTGTGAAATCAGATCTAAATCTGATTGGTGGGAATAGAGTCCCCTGGATTCCTCCTTAGAGGGCGCCTAAGACCAGTCAAACTGGATTCTTAGAAGAACTCTAATTGGAATCCAAAAGGGAGGTGGAGTCCTTGTCCAACAAGGACTCCTAGGCGCCTCCAACTTGGGCGCACGCCTAGGGTGGCGTGCGCCCTCCTCCTTGCCAGGTTCTGGCAGGGGGACAGGCCCCCACCAGCTCTCCAATAGGTGCATGACATGTGGTCAAAAGTCAAAGTGTCAATGGTCAACGTTTGACCAGTCAAAGGTAGACTTTTGACCAAAGTCAAAGAACAAGAAATGGCAGGTGACCAAAAATGGCAGGTAATGTCTTACAAAATAAGACAACCTTTTCTGACTTGGACAACCTCCAGTCAGACCATATGAAGGCCTCTGATTGAGCACAAACTCCTTTGGCTCAGAGTCAGGACAACTTATTTATGATAGTAAAAGAAGAACGTTAGGTTCAATCGAGTGCTAGCACGATTTTCTTGAACCTAATTGAATCTCATTCAGATCAATTGAACTAGATCAGTTCAATTGATGATCACCAGATTCAAACCCTTGTTTGTGTGACCCAGTTAGGTTCAGTTCTGTATGGTAATGGGATATGTCATGATCTCTATCATCGACATCATCGAAACTCCTTTCGATGGATCAGAACTCTTCTGATTCGAACAGCTAGAATGATCGATCATCTAAATCATTCTAATTGCTCCCAAAATCCACCAGTGACACCTAGCAGTATATGGTGGCAACCCATCAGAGCTGAATGCGAACCTCTTGGTGCAGCTACCTGTGTGATTAAGTTCTTCTATCTTGAGCCCCGATCAGATTAGGGTTAAGGTGAACTCGTCAAACCCTAGTCTCTGTCATATGATGTAATCATTCGATTCGAGTCCAATGTGAAAATCTAAATAGAAACTCTTTCTATTATTTCACTCTGCCATGGCCATGGGCTTCTGGACTTGATTCTCATGATCATCATAGGGCTGCTCCTCTACCACCGAGGTAGATAGATTCCATCTTGATGCAATCCAGTTCCTACAATGAACATGCTATAGCCAACATACACCTCAGGGTTCCATATGGCTAGGAGACCGAGTAATGGTGTAGTCAAACTATAACACCCTCAAGGTGAACTGCCGATGCACCTCAGGTCAAAGAACCAGACACACTACTGCAGCATCGAGTCAGTCATTGACGAGAAGGTAGACTTCCTAATGACTACTCGAGGTGGTCACGCTCAGTGCCCTCGTTCTCTAACGAGTACCTGTACTCTCGCTCCGGTGTCTCCACACCATAGACTCAAGACTCATCTACTAAAGAGAAGCGATTGTACACCAACCTTCCGGATCAATCACCATCCTCGTGATGATCCTATGGTCGGGAGCATTTTATGAGTTAATAATGATTATTCATGTCTTAAATTTTCAACTCTTGAAAATATGAATTATCATTACCATTAACTCAAAGGATGTATCACAGACACTAAATACACATATGTGATAGAAAATAACCCATTTTATTGATTATAGTCAAAATTATAATTTTGCCCCTAGAAGTGTATTACAAGTGTCAGCCAATTCTGGCTTCTAGGGCACATATATCTAACAATCTCCCACTTGTCCTAAAGCCAATTGGCTACAAGTCTAAGTCCCATCTTCTCAAGGTGGGCTTCGATCTTCTGCTGGCCCAACGGCTTTGTAAGTGGGTCTGCCACATTATCTGTGGAGTTGACTCTCTTGACCTCGACGTAACCCTTCTCGAGGTAATCGCGGATGAGGTGGTATCGCCGCTCAATGTGCTTGGATTTCTGGTGAGACCTCGGCTCCTTAGCAAGGGCTATGGCGCCATTGTTGTCGCAGTATAGAGGAATGGCATCTGATGGCATTACTCCAATTTCTGCAGCAAACTTCTTGTACCAGAATGCTTCCTTCGCAGCCTCTGATGCAGCGATATATTCTGCTTCCATGGTGGAATCTGCTATCACACAGTTTGCTTGGAACTCTTCCAGCTGACAGCACCACCATTGCACACAAACAGACTCCCAGATGTCGACTTTCGATCATCTATATCGGACATGAAATCCGAGTCTGTGTATCCCTGGACTTGGAGTTCTCCATTACCAAAGACCAACATCATATCCTTAGTTCTTCTCAAGTACTTAAGGATACATTTCACAGAAGTCCAGTGTTCTTCACCTGGATTTGACTGATATCTGCTTGTGACACTCACAGCATGGGCTATATCAGGTCGTGTACATAGCATGGCATACATGAGGCTCCCTATTGGAGAAGCATAAGGGATCTTGCTCATGCGTTCTATTTCCTCAGGTGTGCTGGGGCACATCTTCTTGGAAAGATGAATACCATGTCTGAAGGGTATTAATCCCCTCTTAGAGTTTTCCATACTAAACCTCTTTAGTACTTCCTCTATGTACATCTTCTGTGAAAGTCCTAGCATCCTATTCGGTCTATCCCTATAGACCTTAATTCCTAGAATAAAGGATGCTTCACCTAGGTCTTTCATGGAGAATTCCTTGGACAACCACATCTTGACTGATGTCAACATGGGAATATCATTCCCAATAAGGAGGATGTCATCCACGTACAATACGAGGAAGACAACAGCGCTCCCACTGACCCTTTTGAAAACACATGGTTCCTCTTCATTTTTGATGAAACCAAACTTTTTGATCACATCATTGAAACGAGTGTTCCAGCTCCGAGATGCTTGCTTAAGTCCATATATGGACCTTTGCAGCTTGCAAACCTTGTGATCAGTATCACTGGATGTGAAACCTAGCGGCTGTTCCATATAGATATCTTCCTCAAGATATCCATTTAAGGAATGCCGTTTTCACGTCCATTTGCCATATTTCATAATCGAAATAGGCTGCAATGGCAAGCAATGTGCGGATGGATTTTAGCATAGCCACTGGGGAAAAGGTATCCTGATAGTCAATGCCTTCGCACGTTGACTATAACCTTTTGCCACTAGTCTAGCCTTGAATGTCTCCACATTTCCATCTGCACCAATCTTTCTCTTGAAGATCCATTTACACCCAATAGGTACTATACCTTCTGGTGGATCTACCAAGGTCCAGACTTGGTTTGAGTGCATCGAGTCAATTTCTGACTGCATTGCCTCTAGCCATTTCTCGGAGTCGATATCTGATATCGCCTCGTTGTAGGTTTTGGGATCATCACCATGAGCACCATTACCTACGAGGAACATTTTCTCTACATCCTCTGAAATAATACCTAAGTATCTTTCAGGGGGACGGGAAACTCTTTCCGATCTACGAGGTGGAGGAGGTAGTGTTCTTATTGGCTCAACCTGATTTGGTTCCAATTGGTCCTTAGCTCGTTGTACTTGTGAGACTTTCTCATCAAGCTTAATCTGCTTTCCAATGCCGCTATCTTGAATAAACTATTTTTCAAGAAAGATGGCATGTCGACTCACAATCACATTGTGGTCTTCTGGAATGTAGAAATAGTATCCTAATGACTCTTTAGGATATCCTATGAATCGAGCTCTAAAGGACCTAAACTCTAACTTGTCCGCTTGTTGTCTTTTGACATGAGCCGGACAACCCCAAATTCTGAGATGACTCAGACTTGGTTTCTTACCGTGCCATATCTCATACGGTGTGGTAGGAACGGTTTTAGAGGGAAACCCTATTCAGTAGATAAATTGAAGTTAACAATGAGTGTCCCCAAAGAAAATCAGGGAGGTCTGTGAAGCTCATCATGGATCGAACCATATCCAATAGAGTCCGATTTCTCCATTCTGAAACCCCATTGAGTTGAGGTGTTCCTGGTGGAGTCCATTGAGAGACTATGCCATTTTTCTTTAGATAGTCTAGGAATTCTCGGCTAAGGTATTCACCTCCTCGATCTGATCGAAGAACCTTAATGGGTTTTTCAGTTTGTTTTTCTACTTCATGTCTGAATTCTTTGAACTTTTCAAAAGCTTCAGACTTGTGTCTCATAAGATACACATACCCATACCTAGACAGATCATCGGTAAAGGATAATGAAGTAGACAAAATTGCCTCTAGCCGGCACATCAAATGGGCCGCACACATCAGTATGTACTAGGGCAAGGAGATCTGTGGCCCTCTCCCCATGTCCAACAAAAGGGAGTTTAGTCATTTTGCCTTGAAGACAAGATTCACAAGTTGGATATGACTCGGAAGTCAATGGACTCAATAGCCCATTTTTCTCCAATTTGTTGATCCTATCTTCTGCTATATGACCTAATCTCAGGTGCCATAGATATCTGTCGTTTGGACTATCCCTAGGTCATTTGGCATTCACGTTTTGCTCGATAGTTAGAACAGGTACATCAATATGTAGCTGATAAAGACCATTAATAAGGAAACCATTTGCAATTTTATTTCTTTCATAAAGAATGTTACAATGGTCCTTAAAGAAGGTAATCACATAACCTTCTTGTGCTAAGCATGAAACAGAAATCAAATTCCTGCTAGCTGCAGGCACATAATAACAGTCTTTCAAAACTAAGTCTAAACCAGATGGTAATCGAAGAGGGTATGTTCCCATGGCTACTGCAGCAACTCTTGCTCCATTACCGATGCGTAGGATCATGTCTCCATCCCTCAGCCTCCTGCTATCCTCAAGACCCTGCATGGAAGTGCACAGATGAGCACTAGAACCAGAGTCAAGCACCCAACTGGATGCAGAAGAAATCGTAAGGTTAGACTCAATAACGAGCATACCTCCAGAAGGACCTTCCTTCTTGTTCTTCAGGGTGGCCAGGTAAGTAGGGACAGTTCCGCTTCCAATGGCCGTCGCTGTTGCAATGGAAATACACTTTCCTTTGACATCGGCCTTTTCTTTGGCTCTGCCTTCTTCTTCTTGGTTCCTTCCACCTTTTGCTTTTTCGCAGACTTCTTTTTCTTTCCATAAGACTTTTCTTTTGGAAGAAGTCCGTTCCATAGCAAGAACTGAGCCTTTAGAACCTTTCATAGAAAGCTCAGCGGTAACCAGCATATTCATTAATTCGGCCAAGGAAATTTTGAAGTTTATGCATGTGGTAATTCATGATGAATTGCCCATATGCATCAGTCAAGGATTGCAGAATAATATCATTCTGCAGGTCCAAGTCTAACTTCACACCGAGCTTCTCAAGCTCTTCCATGTCCTTGATCATTGTCAGACAGTGATCTTGGACTGACTGCCCATCATGCATCTTAGCCTTAAAAAGTCATTTCGTGACTTGATATTTGGCTGCACGACTCTGTTCACCAAACATCTCTTGCAGGTGAGCCAACATTTGGCGAGCAGTCCCGATATCTTCATGTTGGTGCTGGAGCTCATCAGACATCGAGCCCAACATGTAATATCTGGCCTTATTATCTTCGTCTATCCATTTTTTCAGAGATGCTCTCTGTTCAGTGGATGGATGGGCTGGTAAGATGGGAGGGTCCTGGTCCAAAACATGGGTTAACTTTTCAAAACCCAAAACTATTTTATAGTTTCTGAGCCAATCTTTATAATTGGGTCCAGTCAGTCTATGTGTGTCTAGGATACGTGCCAATGGGTTGGACGCAGATATTTTTCTTTAGAGAGTCAAAGATTCTAGTTAGATACTGTAATTTTGACTTGACCAATTTATTTAGAGATTTTATTTTTAAACAAATTAGCTCCCACTATTTTCTTGGATCCCTACACTCCCTCTATAGAGATGCGAAAATCTCCACGATTAATGATTTCTAGTGGGTGGTGCGGTCTCACCAACTGACTCATCACCTCACCTAACAGTTATTGGTGATGGGTTAGCCAATGAGTGAACAACTCTTGTTCAATGATTCTCTAATCATGGTGCACCCAAACTTGATCTCTAATTCATGAATCTCACCATATTCGGAATATTGATCCACTCCTTAGTTAAGTCAGACCCACCATTTGCATAGACTGGGTTCCTAATTGAGTCTCTCACCGTATCCAAAATATTGAGCCCAACTCATCCTCCAGCCTATAGCATCTAATGCCTAATAGACATGGTTGCATCTTTCTGGTGCAACTGAGCCACTGTATCCAGTCGAGAACAATCAATCTCGGAAAGGGCCCGCACATCTACAATGGTGGAAGACCTCAGACTTAATCTTTTCTTAGGAAGAATTGATTCAGGTCTCATTAAACTAGACTTATCATAGTCATAACAATTATGACTAACCTAGTGGCATGGGTTAGCTCGGATTATTGATCACCATAGATCAGAACTGTGTCAATAGATATGGCCAGGTAAGTGAGACCGATGGAAGAAATATGCCATTAACTCGTACAAGAACGCATTCAGGTCAAGTGGCTTCTAATTAAAAATCAATCGATCGTCTATGCCAAACTTACCTTAGATACCAAATTATTGAGACAGAATCAATTAGGTTAGCCTACAATCCAGACTCTAATCTCTGAGCCTAATTAGGTCTTGCTTGATCGTGACTCGATCTTGACCCAGACTTAATCCTATTAGGCTGGTCAATTTAAGCATTGTTGATCCCATCTAACCAACTCTTGATTCGGTTTAATCAACCGCTTAGACCTAATTGAGCTACCCAAGTCCGAACCCAGTATTATGAATATGTCTTAGATATGAAATTCTCAATTTTAGACCTAATTAATATTTCATAAACTTAATTCTTAATTAAGTAGGGTTCATAAACAAAATATGCACAATAAATCCTAGGGTTTCAGGATCTAGGGTTTTGCAGAAAGTAAGTTTTGGATTTCTGATTAAGGACGAACACACAGCACCCCTACACATCATAAGAACACTCCATCGAATGGGAAGAGAGGGCCTTTAAACTCTTCTTCATTCTAATGATCGGACGGCCAAAAGGAACGCCTTAATTAGGAACATTCAATACTACAAAACAGTATCAGATCTATATCATATATCTCATATACAAAGTAGATCTAATCATGGCATATTTTGCATACATCTCATGTATTGAATCATGCATATTTTTAGATCTAAATTATCTTATAGTAATCTAAAAAATTAGATTTAAATTGATCTAATCAAAATAAATTCTAATCTAGACAATTATGTAGAACTATTCTACAACTAGTCTAGACATGCATCAATCATATCTCATATGATATTCAAAATTAAATAATTTTTATTTACTATTTTTTAGATATTATTATAATACTTATAATATTAAAAAATAATAAATAAAAGGATCTAAAATATGATTTAATTAGATTAAATCAAAAACATGCAAGACTATTCTATAGAACTATTCTATTCTAGAACTAGTCATGCATATTCTCTAATCTTAGATCCAAATTATTTAATTTTAATTTTTTCTAATTTTAGATCTGATCACATCTCATGTGACATCTAAAATTACTTATTTTTTGATTAAAATAAATTTAAAATCAGATCTAAACATTTTTAGAACCATGGCTCTGATACCAGTTGAAGGAAAATCCTGATTTCTTGGTCCAGGTTCGTTCAGATCTGATCAAATTAAGAGATATATTTCAAAAAAAATTTTCTTTGATCTGTATCAAATCTAAAATATTTTAGATCTAATTTTTATTATTTTAATAAATAAAATAAAGTAAGAATAAATTAAATTAAATTTAATTTACCTGATTTGGGTAATCCTATTATCCTGTTGATGATCTTGTATGCAGCGAAAGGTTCTGGATCTAGCCACGCAAGTGCCTGGCCTCTATCGGTATCCACTCGGGCTGAAACTAGAGATCCTCTTCTTCTCTATCACATCTCCAAAAATTAGATTTGGATCTGATCTGGAGGATCTTCAAAACTCCTTTTGAAGATCAGCAGTCATCCTTTGCAGCAGTGCAGCCTTCTTGCTTTTGATCTTCTTTCTTTGATCTGGATCACACCAACCAAGCTCTAAAACTATTTTGGACGTGGAAAGGAGAGGGAGAAGAAGCTTTGGCATGGAGGAGAAGAGGAGAAAAGGCCTTGGGCGTGGGGAATTCTGATTACTCTTTGAGTTGGGTACAGGGTCTTATTTATAGAATAACTATGATCCAACTCCTCTTCTTCCCAACCAATCACAACCCTTTGTGAAATCAGATCTAAATTTGATTGGTGGAAATAGAGTCCCCTAGATTCCTCCTTAGAGGGCACCTAAGATAATCAAACTGGATTCTTAGAAGAACTCTAATTGGAATCCAAAAGGGAGGTGAAGTCCTTATCCAACAAGGACTCTAGGGCGTCTCCAAGGTGTGCGCCCTCCTCCTTGCCAGGTTCTGGTAGGGGGACAGGCCCCCACCAGCTCTCCAATTGGTGCGTGACATATGGTCAAAAGTCAAAGTGTCAATGGTCAATATTTGACCAGTCAATGGTAGACTTTTGACCAAAGTCAAAGAACAAGAAATGGCAGGTGACCAAAAATGACAGATAATGTCTTACAAAATAAGACAACCTTTTCTAACTTGGACAACCTTCAGTCAGACTATTATGAAGGCCTCTTATTGAGCACAAACTCCTTTGGCTCAGACAGGACAACTTAGTTATGATAGTAAAAGAAGAACGTTAGGTTCAATCGAGTGCTAGCATGATTTTCTTGAACCTAATTGAATCTCATTCAGATCAATTGAACTGAATTAGTTCAATTGATGATCACCAGATTCAAATCCTTATTTGTGTAATCCAGTTAGATTCAGTTCTGTATGATAATGGGATATATCATGATCTCTATCATCGACATCATCGAAACTCCTTTCGATGGATCAGAACTCTTCTGATTCGAACAGCTAGAATGATCGATCATCTAAATCATTCTAATTACTCCCAAAATCTACCAATGACACCTAGCAGTATATGGTGGCAACCCATCAGAGTTGAATGTGAACCTCTTGGTGCAGCTACCTATGTGATTAAGTTCTTCTATCTTGGTCCCCGATCAGATTAGGGTTAAGGTAAACTTGTCAAACCCTAGTCTCTGTCATATGATGTAATCATTCGATTCGAGTCCAATATGAAAACCTAAATAGAAACTGTTTCTATTATTTCACTCTGCCATGGCCATGGGCTTTTGGACTTGATTCTCATGATTATCATAGGACTACTCCTCTACCACCGAGGTAGATAGATTCCATCTTGATGCCATCCAGTTTTTACAATGAACATGCTATAGCTAACATACGCCTCAGGATTCCGTATGGCTAGGAGATCGAGTAATGGTGTAGTCAAAATATAACACCCTCAAGGTGAATTACCGATGCACCTTAGATCAAAGAATCAGACACACTACTGCAGCATCGAGTCAGTCATTGACGAGAAGATAGACTCCCTAATGACTACTCGAGGTGGTCACGCTCAGTGCCCTCATTCTCTAATGAGTATCTGTACTCTCGCTCCGATATCTCCACACCGTAGACTCAAGACTCATCTACTAAAGAGAAGCGATTGTACACCAACCTTTCGGATCAACCACCATCCTCGTGATGATCCTATAGTCGGGAGCATTTTTTGAGTTAATAATGATTATTCATGTCTTAAATTTTTAACTTTTGAAAATATGAATTATCATTGCCATTAACTTAAAGGATGTATCACAGACACTAAATACACATATGTAATAGAAAATAACCCATTTATTGCTTTTAGTCAAAATTATAATTTTGTCCCTAGAAGTGTATTACAAGTGTCAACCAATTTTGGATTCTAGGGCACATATATCTAACAGTATGTGCCCTTATTATCTCAGCAAGAAAGTTGTGCCCGAATTTCTAAGCACATACGGTTGTAGTCCTCAGCGACCAACCTATCAAGTTAATACTCTATCAGTCCGATACTTTGGGTCGACTTGCCAAGTGGGCCATTGAGCTTAGAGAATTTGATTAAAATACCTCCCACAATCCTCTTCAAAGCGCAGGCCCTGATGGACTTCATCTTGGAATGCACCATCCCCGAGGAAGAGCCTGTACTGAGCTCAGAAGTTCCGAACTTTGAAGCATGTTGGACCTTTCACATGGACAGCTCCTCCAACACATCAGGATTCAAGGTTGGAATTATTCTCATTAGCTCAGAAGGAGTGGTTGTTGAGTATGCATTACACTTCTGGTTTAAGGCTTTTAATAATGAGGTTGAGTATGAGGCATTGATAGTTGGACTCAATCTAACCAAGGAGTTAGGGATCCATAATTTGAGGGTCTACAACGACTCATAGCTTGTTGTAGGCTAGGTCTAGGGTGAATATAAGGCATGTCTAGCTTGATGAAGTATTTGGGGAAAGTCAAAGGTCTCATGTTCAGCTTCTCCACTTTCAACATTCAACAGATTTTTAGAGCCAAAAAAGCTAAAGTAGACCTCCTATCGTGACTGGCCACCTTTGAGATAGTCGACTGTTGACTAAGGGCCAGTGCACATCCGATGGGACCCAAGAGGGGTTGCCAGTCAAGAGGTGGCTGTTAACATGGTAACATCCTCGAGGGTCGATCTGGAGGGTTGACCTACCCCTAGTGGGTAGGGATTAAATGAGAATGATCGTCCAGCCTGCCGTTTGAGATTGATCTGGCTTGATGCGGGTCGACTTAGGTATAAAGCTTCTCAGGCCCACCTGCAGCATGTTATAGATGTGGGGTTCTGTGCACCTAATAAAGGCTAATAAACCCCTCCTTCTAATGGATAATTATCTTTTAGAAGTGTAGTTTGGGGCTACGATCCTACAGATGGTATCAGAGTGAGGTTGCAGGCTTGAAACTTGGTAGGCCCCCTCGGTGTCACTGGGGGGCATTGTTGGCTAAGGGCCAGTGCACGTCCAATGGGACCTAGGAGGGGTTGCCAGTTGAGGGTGGCTGTTGACACGGCAACATCCTCAGGGGTCGACCTGGAGGTTCAATCTATCCCTAGTGGGTAGAGATTAAATGAGAATGACTGTCCAACCTACTGCTTGAGGTCGATTTGGCTTGATGTGGATCAACTCTAGTGCGAAGCCCCTCAGGCATGCTTGCAGCATGTTATAGATGTGGATTTGTGTTTGCTTAATAAAAGCTAATAAATTTCTCCTTTTAATGGACAATTACCTTTTAGAAGAGTGGTTAGAGGCTACAGTCCTATAGAAAAAATAGCTATTGGAAAAAGTACTGGCAAAATAGGACATGTTTTAGAACTAGCCATTATGCTTAATTATTGATCCTATGATTGATTTTGATGATCATAAAATATTGAATAAAAATATTACTAATCATATATTTTAAGATTAAATATATGATTTCTCAAATGCTTACTTTGAAGAAATTATCTTTGAAAGAAATCTTCTTAAGATGTCAAGTCAAAGTACTTAAAAGAAGAAGTTTTCATAAATTTAGATGGCTCATTATAAAAAAAATAAAAGAGGAAGAAATAAATATCATTTGAAAGATTTAGGATAAAGAAATTCAAGTTTGAAAGGTCAAACAATAAAAAAAAATAAAGTTGAAAAGTTTAGAGCTGACCCATTCAATAATCAAGTAAGCTCTAGCATGGCATGCCCTTGATACGTTGACTTGGCATGCAGTCGAGCTTGCTCGAATTGGATTCGAGCTAGCTCTCTCAGGATGGCCGAAAAGGTATTTTTTTTCTCTACTGTTCGAGCTAGCTTGAATTGGATCCGAGCCAGCTCTCTCAGGATGATAAAAAAGCTATTTTTCTATTCTGCTATTTTAGCCAACTCTCTCAGAATGATAGAAAACTGATTTTTGAAGTTCTGCAATTCAAGCCAGCTCTATGCCAGATTCAAGCTAGCTCGACGTTGTTTGATAGTCTTTAACTGCTAGTTTCTGCAACTATTCCAATAGCTCTTTTTTTTTTTTTAATCTCCAATGGCTATTTTAGAATTTTCAACGGCTAGAACTCTCTTTTCAACCATCTCTAATGATATTTAAAGGTAGAGAATCAAAAGAAAAGCAAGATTAAAGAATTTAATGAGAGAATCTTTTATTTTTGATGAGGAACATTGAATATCCAAAAAAAAAAGAGAAAAAAATTATGCATAGATTTCAGCAATCCTTCAAAGCAATCTTCTCCAACATCTTTCACATCCTTTCAAGTATAAATTAAAAAAAAGCCAAGCTTCTATCAGACAAATCATCAGCTTCTTCTTCAGGATTTAAAGAGTTATAAATTTTGTTTTTACTTTTGTGCTGAAATTCTCTTCTTATATTTTTATTTTTTTTCAAGTTTCTTTGGAAGAAAGAAACTTGGGGATTAGGCTCGTCGAAGCCCAAAATTAGATATTTCATGTTTTAGTTGGCGAGCCCGAAAAACCAACTGGATTGTTAGTAAATTCAAAAAACTAATAATGTAAGATTTTGGTTGATATTCTTAGAAAAATCAATTGAGTTTGTTTTTGAGCTCAGAAAAATAAATACTGTAATCAGTGAGATTATAGTAAACTTTTTAAGGAGAGCTTAGAAAGTGGACGTAGGTGCAGGTTGCATTGAATCATTATAAAACTTTATATATTTATGTTGTGTCTTTGATTATTTCTTTACTTGCTTTATTATTTACTTGGATTAGCCTTTAAATTCCTGCATAGCATTTACATCCGCTACTGCTCATATTGTACTCATCATAATCATACTACTTATGTTAGAATTAAAGTACATACTTGTTTAGATCTTAAATTTGGTTAAAATTTTATAAGAACCAAATTCATCCCCTCCTCTTAAGTTGCTATCTTTGGGCAACAATTGGTATCAGAGTGGATGCTCTAATATTTGATTATTAACCTAATGGTTAAAGAGTAAAAGATCTTGGCAACCCAAAATGAAATTTGTTTTTAATGATAGACATTCTATAGATAGACCTCTATTATTAGATTGATCAAATTATAGTTATTAAAAAGCACAAATGCGCATCTTCATACAAGCACACGATTATAACTTATGAAAAATTATAATCGATGACTCACACACCTCCAAAGTATTGAAAGAACATGATAAAAAAATAATCCAACTAAATGCTAAGGCCATGAATATGCTTTATTACTCTTTAGATATTAATAAATTTAATATAGTTTTCTCAAAATAAGTTTGGAAAAAATTAAAAACTACTTTTGAGGGAGCAAATCAAAGAGAAATATCAAACTTTCAAAAGAAAAAGAAAGCTCATCCTAACTCATGCCTCATGGTGCATGAGGATGAAAAGAAGAAGAAAAAAAATAAAAGAAAAAGAAAGTATTGACTAAAGAGCAGTAACGCAAAAATGAGAGAAATAAGAAAGTGGAAGAAAGAATTATAAATCCTTGCCTCATAGCCAATGATGATGAGGTAAATCTTGAGAATTCTTTTGATTTTACTTTTAATGAGTTGTTTGAAGTCTTCGATGATTTTTTAAAAAAATTAAGGCTCAAAAATAAAGAATTTAAAAAGTCAAATCTTTTTTTAGCTGATGAAAAGAGTAAATTATTGATTAAAACAAAATATATTTTGAAAGAAAAAATGCTTTGGCTAAAGAAAAAGAAGCACATTTTAAATCTGCAAAATATTTGGTTGAAGAAAATATTAAGCTGAAAATAGAATTTGAAAAATCAAAACTTTATATTGAAGAAAAAGAAAACTTGCTAAAAGAAAATAAGTTTCTTTTGAAAGAAAATGCTAATAGAAGAAAAGAGATTGAAATATTAAAGCCTATGCTTAACAAGTTTACAATTGGCTCTCAAATACTTTAATTTATTTTAATCAATCAAAAAGCTATTTTTAATAAAGTTGAAATTGGCTATAATTCATTAAGAAAATAAAAATTTATGAACAATATATTTAGCAAAGCTTATGTTGAAAATCATTCTATAGTTTGCTTTAAATGCAATAAAGTTAGCTATAAAATTTTTGAATTTAATATTAAAAGAATTGGTCATATTTTGATTAAGCAAATATGGATTTCAAAAGGAACCATGAGCTCTAACCTCAATGGACCCAAGATGGCTTGGATACTAAAAGATAGAAAATATTTTTTGCAGGCATGCCAAACATCCAATGAAATAAAAGAAGCTAATTCTTATGGATGGATGGCTTGGACTTGAAAAAATGGATGATGATATTTGGTAAAAATAAAATATTTCTCTCATCATTCCATTATTAATTACTATAATTATGAAGTATGTTTGATTGATTTTGATGAGTTATCACTGCTTACAATGTCATACTTTATGATTTGAATATTTAGATATATTAATTTTACTTCAATTTCTAAGTTGATATACTCTCATCTATGTATCATGTTTAGTTGATATGAGCTAAAGTTTTCTTAAAATTCAGTATGATACTTTAGGTTTTCCATACCAAATATGGATTCAAGAAACTTAAATTGAAAGAAGCATGATTGTCTATGAATTTATTTGATTGTAAAAATGATAAATAAGCTAAGTTTTGACAATCCACATAAGATGCTTAATTATTGAAATTCTTTAAAACTTGCATGATCTAAATACTTGAAGATAAGACACTCTAGTCATAAAAGATCAAGTGCTTGAAGTATTGATTTGCATTGCATCATAGGTTGAACCCCTAAGAATTTGAAATTTCGTAGTTGAACTAAAATCATAGAGCCTTTATCTTCCTCTTGATCTAATTTTGATTTAATATCATTTGATTTGATTAATTATTATTCTCCCAATTGATTAATTTTTGATCCTCTAAATTGATTTGAATATCTTTCTTAATCATTGATTTGATTGTCTTTTCTTATCTTAAAAGAGAATTTATTGATGAACATTCATACTTTATTTTGATTAATTAATTTTAAAAATTAAATTTAAAAAATGCTCTTCTTAAATTTTTTAAAGTTAATATTAAGCAAAATATTTTAAGAAAATTATCATTTACTTTTAAAGCTAAATATTTAAAGAGAACTTCAATTTTAATCAATTTTGTATTAAATAATTTACTATTTATCCTATATTTGATTGATTTATCATTCTAAATTCTCAAAACTATTTGATTTGAATTGATTCATCTTTATCAATTCAAAATTAAAATAATTTGTATCAAGCTAAATTTAAAATATTTTAACTCTGATAAATGAATTTGATTATTGTAGAGAAATGAATTTAACAAATGTTCTTTTTATATCTCTAATTGATATCAAGAAATTTTTTTAAGAAAATTATCAATTGATTTGAATTTTGAAGCAATTAATATCATAATCCTCATAATTTATATCAAATAGTTTATTCTTGTCTTAAATTCCATCATTTTATCTTTTAGCAAAAAAAGAAGAATATTTTATTTTAAATTTGATTTTGCATAGCTAATATGATATTATTTGAGATAAATTCAAAGAATTTTATGTATTTTCTAAACTTAATTGAGTGATATCTCTTAAAAAAAAGATCTAAATTTAAATAAAAAATCTCTCTATGATTTATTTTACATGATCTATTGGTATCAATTAAAAATAATTTATCAAAATAATTTAATCTAAATTTAATTAATTTATCTTTTTCGATCAAAAACTTTAATAATTGATATCAAATAGACTATTCTTGTCTTGCACTTTATTACATTATTTTTGACAAAAGAATTGAATATTATGTCTCAAATTTATTTTATATTGATATACTCTTGATGTGATACCATTTGAGATAAATTCAAAAAAAATATATGTACCTCTGAACTTGATGGATTGATACTTCTTAAAAAAAAAAAGAATAGATATTTTCTAAAAAATTGAATATATCTTATGCTTAGTTTTGATACTCAAAATTCTTAATGGTGAAAAGCTCTATTTCTTTTGAATCTTTAAAACTCAAAGCATTTTTCTAACTAAGTTTAAGAAAATATCTTTGCATCCATATCTTTCAGAATGGAGAGAAATACCATTAGATTTATATTATTCAAAAATCTAACTAAAACATATTTTTTGAACCTAGCCAAATTTGATTTGAATTAAAAGAAAGAAAAGAAATATTATTTTATTTCGATATAAATTTTTGATTCTTTCGAAAAAAGAAAAAATTTAATCTAAATTTACTGCAAGCTTTCAAATAGGGGAAGGAAATATTAAAGATTTTAAATAGCTTTGTTTGCAAAAGTAAGAAAAAAATATTAAAAAAAATGATCATTTAATTAAAAATATCTTTCAAATTTAGAAAATCTAAATTTATCGGTTAAATTCATGTTAAATGTGCTTGATTTGAAAGAAAATGGAAGAAAAAAATTTAAAGATAAAACAATTCAGCTATAATTATAAAAAGTAAGGGAGAAATGCTATTTATCTTGATTTGATAGAAAATTTTGATTAATTTACATTAAGAAAAATAAATTTTGATCTTAAATTTTTAATCAATTACTTTATGGTCTTCTTAAATAGAACTTTCATGTATTTATTTAATTTGATATGCATGATTTTATAATCTAATCATTCTTGATAATTAATTAAAGTTAAATTAAATTTGAAATATAATCTTACTCCAAGAATTGAATTTAATACACACTTTTAATTTAAAAAAAATAATTAAAAATTTGAATATAATAAAGAACTTTTGATGTGCTTTGAGAATCTTTGTAAAATCATTTATGTCAAGATAATGTTTACTCAAGAAATAAATTTAAAAAAATAATTCTCATTTGCTTTGATACTATAATTGATTTGCTTGATATATTCTTAATACATATCATTTTTTGAATTTAAATGATAGATTTTCATTAAGAAAAGAAAAGAATCAATATTGATGTGCATATTATGCTTGATTTTATATTCAATTTTTTTGAAAAGCTCTATTCTTCTTAAAGCTTACTAGTACATATTTGAAAATTTGATTAAAAAATTATATTTATTCAAAAAGAGAGAGAGCCTTTGATATTTGAATTCAAGTCAATTTTTGAAAAGAAAAAAATATTTTAAGCATATTTTAAATCAAAAGATAAGTTTTCAAAGAAAAGAGAATTTATTTGAATTAATTTTTTGAATTTGATACATCTCTTATATTGATACATTCTTATATATTATTAATTTTATTGATTTTTATTAAATATTTTCATAAGCTTTTCGATTCTGTCAAAAAAGAAGAGAAGAATATTGAGTATATGCTTAATGAATTAATTCTGAAGATATTCATTAATTTGATGCTTGAAATCTTACTTAATACTCATTGATTTGAATTGAGAGATTAATTTGAAATGAGTATAAGAAATATGTGTAACAAATTAAATATGTGCAATGAACTAATGACTAATTAAAAATATTTATGAAGTATGCATTCACGTGTTTGATCTACTACTTCATGATATATATTGGCAAAATATATGAAAATATATTATTTATTTTTTTATTGTACATATACTTAAAGTTTTATCATCAGCAAAAGGGAAAGATTATTGAATCGATGATTAATTTTGATGATCACAAAATATTAAGTAAAAATATTACTAATCATGTATTTCAAGATTGAATATAGGATTTCTCAAATGCTCATTTTGAAGAAATTATCTTTGGAAGAAATCCTCTTAAGATGTCAAACCAAAGCACTTAAAAAAAGTGATTTTTACAAATTTGGATGGCTCATTATAAAGAAAATGAAAGAAGAAGAAATAAATATCATTTAAAAGATTTAGAGCCAAGAAATTTAAATTTGGAAGATCAAACAATGAAAAAAAATAAAATTAAAAAGTTTAGAGCTGACCCATTGAAGAATGGAGCAAGCTCTGGCATGGCATGCTCTTGATATGTTGGCTTGGCATGCAATCGAGCCAGCTCAAATTAGATCCGAGCCAGCTCTCTCAGGATGATAGAAAAGATATTTTTCTGCTCTGCTATTCAAGCCAGCTCAAATTAGATTTGAGCTAGCTCTCTCAAGATGATAGAAAATTAATTTTTGAAGTTCTATAGTTCGAGCCAACTCTGAGCTAGATTCGAGCCAACTCGATACTATTTGATAGCCTTTAATGATTAGTTTCTGCAACATTTTCAATAGCTCTTTTCTGTCTCCAATGGCTATTTCAAAGCTTTTAATAGCTATAATTCTCTCTCCAACTATCTCCAAGGATATTTAAAGATGGAGAATCAAAAGAGAAGCAAGATTAAGAGATTTAATGAGAGAATCTATTATTTTTGGTGAGGAATATTGAATATCTAAAAAGAAAAAGAAAAAAGAGAAAAGTTGTGCACAGATTTCAGCAAGTTTTCAAAGCAATCTTCTCCAACATCTTTCACATCCTCTCAAGTATAAATTGAAGAAAAGCCAATCTTTTATCGGGCAAATCATCAGCTTCTTCTTTGGGATTTGAAGAGTTTTAAATTCTATTTTTATTTTTGTGCTGAAATTCTCTTCTTGTATTTTGGTTTCTTTTCAAGTTTCTTTGGAGAAAAAAACTTGGAGATTAGGCCTATCCAAGCCTAGAATTAGATATTATATGTTTTGATTGATGAGCCTAAAAAATCAACTGAATTTTTAGTGAACTCGAAAAACTAACGGTATAAAATTTTGGTTGGTGCTCTTGAAAAAATCAATTGAGTTTGTTTGTGAGCCCGAAAAAATAAACACACTATAATCAGTGGGATTATAGTAAAATTTCTAAGGAGAGCTTGGAGAGTGGCGTAGGTGTGGATTGCATCGAACCACTATAAAATTTTGTGTATTTATGTTATGCTTTCAATTATTTTCTTAATTGCTTTGTTATTTGCTTCGATTAGTCTTTAAATTTTTGCATAGCATTTGCATCTGCTGCTACTCATATTGTACTCATCACAATCATACTACTTAGGTTAGAATTAAAGCACATACTTGTTTAGATCTTAAATTTGATTAAAATTTTATAAGAATCCAATTCATCCCTTCCTCTTGGATTGCTATCTCTGGGCAACACCGACCCAAGAGAAGTTCATACATGGAGACACTTGATCGCCCAAGCATCAAAGGAGCATCGATCATACGGACTAATCTTGAGCTAAGCTGCATGGACTTACTCATTCTTTTCTTGGAGGATGGGACCTTTGTTAGATATATGTGCCCTAGAAGTCAGAATTAGCTAAGACTTGTAATACACATCTAAGGATAAAATTATAATTTTAACTATAAATAATAAAATAGATTATTTTCTATCACAGTGTGTATTTGAAAGTGTCTGTGATACATCCTTTAAGTTAATAGTAATGATAGTTCATATTTTTAAGAATTAAAAATTTAAGATAAATTTTTATTATTAACTCATAAAATACTTTCGACCATAGGATCATCATGAGGATAGTGATTGATCCAGAAGGTTGGTGTACGATTGCTTCTTTAGGATAGATGAGTCTTAAGTCTACGGTGTAGAGACATCGAAGCGAAAGTATAAATACTCGTTAGAGAACGAGAGCACTGAGCATGACCACCTCGAGCAGTTATAAGAAAGTCTACCTTCTCATCGATGACTGACTCAAAGCTGCAGTAGTGTATCTAGTTCTTTAAACTGAGGTGCATCAACAGTTCACCTTGAGGGTGTTATAGTTTGACTACATCATAACTCGATCTCCTAGCCATTCAAAATCCTAAGGTGTATGTTGGCTATAGCATGTTCATTGTAGGAATTGGATTGCACCAAAAAGAGATCTATCTACCTCGGTAGAAGAGGAGCAGCCCTATGATGATCATGAGAATCAAGTCCATAAGCCCATGACCATGGTAGAGTAAAATAATAGAAAGAGTTTCTATCAGAATTTTCATATTGGATTTGAATTGAATGATTAATTCATATGACGGAAATTAGGGTTTGATGAGATCACCTTAACCTTAATCCGATTGGAGCTTAAGATAGAGGAACTTAATCACATAGGTAACTATACCAAGAGATTCATTTTTAGTTCTGATGGATTGCCACCATATACTGCTAGGTATCATTGGTGAATTTTGAAAGCAATTAGAATGATTTAGATGATCGATCATACTAGTTGTCTGAATCAGAAAAGTTCTGATCCATCGAAAGATATTTTGATGATGTCGATGATAGAGATTATGACATATCCCATTACCATATGGAACTAAACCTAACTGGATCACACAAATAAGGGTTTAGATCTGGATATCATCAATTAGACTAATCCAATTCAATTAATTTGAATAAGATTCAATTAAGTTCAAGAAAATCATGCTAGCACATAATTGAGCCTAATATTCTCCTTTGATAATCATTAAAAATTATCTCGACTGAGCCAAATGTATTTGGGCTCACTCAGAAACTTTTACTTGGTCTGACTGAAGCTTGTCTAGATTAGAAAAGGATTATCTTAATTTATGAGATAAATTTGAGATAATACCTGCCATTTTTCGTCACCTGCTAAATCTTGTCTTTTGACTTTGGTCAAATATTGACCTTTGACACTTAGACATCTGCCCATATGTCATGCACCCATAGGAGAGAAGATAGACCCTTGTCCCCCTGCTAAATAGCAGAATGGTAAGGGGCACATGCCTAGGGAGGCGTGCATCTAAAGAGGATAGAGCTTGGAGTCCCATATGGATGGGACTCCAGTTGCTTCATGGTTTCAAAGTAGATAGAGCTAAAGACTCATCTTTGACTAGTCTTGGCACCACCTAAGGAGGTTTCTGAGGGATTCTAATCTGATTGGATCAGATGATGTCATTTCACCAATCAGATTTAGATCTGATTGCACAGAGAGCTATGATTGGCTGGGATGATGTGGCACTGCATGGCGCAGCAGGGTCTATATAAACCTTGTTTGTGCCTAGGATTGTGATGCTTGGCCCTTTGCCCATGCCATATAGCCCCTCTCCCTCCTTCTCCATGCCTACCTCCAATTCTCTCTCTTCTCTCCATGCCCAAAAGGTTTTGGGCTTCAGTTTGGTGTGATCCAAGCAAGAGGAAGATGATAAGAAAGAAAGAAGGCAGCACTGCTGCAAGAGACGACACCTGATCTTCAAAATCAATTTTGAAAACCTTCAAGATCAGATCCAGATCTAATTTTGGAGGACAGATTGAGAAAAAGAGGATCTCTAGATCTTATTTGAGTGAATATCAGTAGAGGTCAGGCGCTTGCGTAGCTACGTCCAGAACCTTAGGCAAACATCAGAATCATCATAGGGTAATAGGATTATCCGTAATAAGGTATAAATTAAATTAAATTAAATTTATTTTTATTTTATTTTATTTTATTAGATTAATAAAATTAGATCTAAAAAATCTCAGATTTGATTTAGATTTAAGAATTTATTTTTAAAATATCCCTCTTGATCCAATCAGATCTGAATGAACCTGATCCGAAAAATAGAATTTTTTCTTCAACTGGTATCAGAGCCAGATTTTCATAATTAATTAGATCTAATTTTATTATAATTTTGATCTAATAATTAGATAATTTTAGATATCATATTAGATGTGATTAGATCTAAAATCAAAAATTAAAAAAATTAAATAATCTGAATCTAAGATGTATGAGATGCATGACTAGATTAGGAATAGAATTATTCTATGTGTAGTCTAGGATGATCATAATTCTAATTTAATTAATTATAATTTTTAGATTTATTTATTTATTATTTTTTAATATTATAAATATTATAATTAGATCTAAAAAATAAAAAATAAAATTATTTAATTTTGTTCATGTGAGATATAATAGATGCATATTTAGACTAGTTGTAGAATAGTTCTATAAAGTTATCTTGAATAAATTTAATTTAATATGATTAAATTTAATTTTATTTTTTAGATGTTTATAAGATAATTTAAATTTAAAAATATGCAGGATATGATACATGAGATGTATGCAAAATATATTTTTAAGTTTGATCAATTTTTATATGTGATATATGATGTAGATCTAACTAATTTTGTAGATTCATCATATTTCTATTTAAGGCATTCTCCTTGGTCGTCCGATCATAAGAACAAAGTAAAGTTTAAATGCCCTCTCCTCCCATTCGATGGGGTATTTTTATGATATCTAGGGGTGCTGTGCGTTCATCCTTAATCAGAAATCAAAATTTATTTTCTATAAAATTTTAGATCCTGAAATCCTAGGATTTTATTTGCATGTTTTATTTTTGAATCCTAAACTTAATTAAGAATTAAGATTATGAAATATGTTTGGTCTAAAATTGAGAATTTTTAGATCTAAGACATATTCATAAAATTGGGTTCGGGCTTGGATAGCTTAATTAGGTCAGCGATTGATCAAATCGAATCAAGAGTTGGTTAGACGGGATCAAGAGTGCTTAAATTGACTTGCCTAATAGGATTAAGTCTGAGTCAAGGATGAGTCACATGAGTGATCGATCAAGCTAAGATCTAATTAGGCTCAGTGGTTAGAGTCTGGATTATAGGCTAACTCGATTAGTTCTGGCTCAATAATTTGGTATCTAAGATAAGTTTGGCAGATACGACTGACTGACTTTTAATTGGAAGCTACTCAACTCGAATGTATTCTTATCGAGTTAATGGCATATCCCTTCCACCGGTCTCACTAACCTGGCCATATTTGTCGACTCAGTCCTGATTTGAGGTGGCTAATAATCCAAACTAATCCATGCCACTAAGTTAGTCATAATGGTTATGGTTATGTCAAGTCAAGTTTAAAGAGACTTAAATCAAATCTCCCTAAGAAAAGATTAAGTCTAAGGTCTTTCACCATTGTAGATATGCAGGTCTTTTTCGAGGTTGATTGTTCTCGGTTGGTCACAGTGGTTCAGTTGCATCGGAAAGATGCAACCATATCTATTAGGCATTGAATACTATGGGCTGAAGGATGGATTGGACTCAATATTTTAGATATGATGAGAGACCCAATTACGAATTCAATCCGTGCAAATGGTGGGTCTGACTTAACTAAGGAGTGAATCAATATTCCGGACATGGTGAGATTCATGAATTAGAGACCAAGCATGAGTGCACTATGATTAAAGAATTATTGAACAAGAGTTATTCACTCATTGGCTAACCCATCATCAATAACTGTTAGGTGAGGTGATGTGTCAGTTGGTGGGACTGCACCATCCACTAGAAATCATTAATCGTAAAGATTTTTGCATCTCTATAGAGAAAGTGTAGAGATCCAAAAAAATAGTGGAAGCTAATTTATTTTAAAAATTAAATTCCTAAATAAATTGGTCAAGTCTTAATTACAAAATCTAACTAAAAATTTTGACTCTCTATAGGAAAATAACTGCATCCAACCTACTAGTCCATATTTTGGACACCCATAGACCGACCAGACCTAATTACAAGAATTGGCTCTGAAACTTTAAAATCATTTTAGGTTCCGAGAAGTTAATTCATGTATTAGACCAGGATCCTCCCACCTTACTAGTCCGTCCGTCCATTGAATAGAGAGTATCTTTTGATAAATGGATAGATGAAAATAACAAGATTAGATACTACATGTTGAGCTTGATGTCTGATGAGCTTCAGCGCTAATATGAAGATATCAAGACTGCCTGCCAAATGTTGGCTCACCTACAAAAATTATTTGGTGAACACAGTTGTGCCTCAAAATATCAGATCACTAAATGTTTGTTTAAGGTTAAAATGCGTGATGGGCAGTCAGTCCAAGATCATTATATGATGATGATCAAGAACTTGAAAGAGCTTGAGAAGCTCGAAGTAAAGTTAGACTAGGATCTGTAGAATGATATAATTCTATAATCCTTGACTGATGCATATGGATAGTTTATTATGAACTATCATATGCATAAACTTCAGAGTACTCTGACCGAGCTTATGAACATGCTGGTTACCACTGAGTTTTCTATTAAATATTCTAAAGGCTCAGTACTTGCTATAGAACAGACTTCTTCCAAGAGAAAGTCTTTTGGAAAGAAGAAGAAGTCTGTAAAAAAGCAGAAGGTGGAAGGTAGAAAGAAAAAGAAGATAGAGCTAAGAAGGCTGCTGACAAAGAAAGGTATTTTCATTATAACACAGACGGCCACTGAAAGCGGAACTATCCTATATACCTGGCCATCCTGAAGAATAAGAAGGAGACAGGTCTTTCTGGAGGTGTGCTCGTTATTGAATCCAACCTTATGGTTTCTTCTACATTCAGTTGGGTGCTTGACTCTGGTTCTAGTACTCACTTGTGCACTTTCATGTAAGGTCTTGAGGATAGTAGGAGACTGAGGGATGGTGAGATGATCTTATGCATAAAAAATGAAGCAAGAGTTGCTACTGTGGCCATGAAAATCTATCTTCTTCGACTACCATCTGGCTTAGATTTAGTACTTAGGGATTGTTATTATGTACCTACTGCAAGCAGAAATTTGATTTTTATTTCATGTTTAGCATAAGAAGGCTATGTAATTAGTTTTCTTAAGGATCATTATATTCTTTATGAAAGAAATAAAATTATAAGTGGTTTCCTCATTAATGATCTCTACCAGTTACATATTGATGTATCTATCTTTAATATCAAGCAAAATGTGAATGTCGTAAAATGACCCAGGGATAGTCCAAATGATAGGTATCTATAGCACCTAAGAATAGGTCATATAGCAGAAGATATGGTTAACAAATTGGAGAAAATCGGGCTATTGAGTTCATTGACTTTCGAGTCATATCCAATTTGTGAATTATGTCTTCATAGAAAAATGACTAAGCTCCCTTTTGTAGGATATAGAGAAAGGGCCACGGATCTACTTGCCTTAGTACATACTGATGTGTGCGGCCCATTTGATGTATCGACTAGAGGCAACTTTATCTACTTCATAACCTTTATTGATGATTTATCTCGATATGGGTATGTATATCTTATGATACACAAGTCTAAAGCTTTTGAAAAGTTCAAGAAATTTAGACATGAAGTCGAAAAGCAAACTAAAAAATCCATTATGATTCTTCGAGCAAATCGAGGAGGTAAATACCTTAGTCAAAAATTCCTGGACTATCTAAAGCAAAATGGCATAATCTCTTAATGGACTCCTCTTGGAATACCTCAACTCAATGGGATTTCAGAACGGAGGAACCAAACTCTATTAGATATGGTCCAATCTATTATGAGCTTCATAGACTTTCCTGATTTTTTTTAGAAACATAGTCTGTTAACTACTATATATATACTGAATAGGGTTCTCTCTAAAATTATTCCTACCACGCAGTATGAGATATGACATGGTAAGAAATCAAGTCTGAGTTATCTCAAAATTTGGGGTTATCCAGCTCATGTCAAAAGACAACAAGTGGATAAGTTAGACTTCAGATCCTTTAGAGCTCGATTTATAGGATATCCTAAAAAGTCATTAGGATATTATTTCTACATTTTAAAAGATCATAATGTGATTGTGAGTCAGCATGCCATCTTTCTTAAAAAATAGTTTATTCAAGATAGTAGCATTGGAAAGCAGATTAAGCTCGAGGAGAAAGTCTTATAAGAGCAACGAGCTAAGGACCCTATGGAACCAAATCAAGTTGAGCCAATATAATCACTACCTCCTCCACCTCGTAGATCGGAAAGAGTTTTTCGTCCCCCTAATAGGTACTTAGGTACTATCTCAGAGGAAGTAGAGAAAATGTTCCTCGTAGGTAATGGGGTTCATAGTGATGATCCCAAAACCTATGATGAGATGATATCAGATATTGACTCCAAGAAATAGTTAGAGATAATGAAGTCAAAAATTGACTCGATGCACTCAAACCAAGTCTGGACCTTGGTAGATCCATCAGAAGGTATAGTACCTATTGGGGTAAATAGATCTACAAGATAAAGATTGGTGTAGATGGAAATGTGAAGACATTCAAAGCTAGATTAGTAGCAAAAGGATATAGTCAGTACGAAGACAATGACTATCAAGATACCTTTTCACCAGTAGCTATGCTAAAATCCATCCGCACATTATATGCTATTACAGTCTATTTTGATTATGAAATATGGCAAATGGATGTGAAAACGGTATTCTTAAATGGATACCTTGAGAAAGATATTTATATGAAACAGTCGCTAGATTTCACATCCAGTGATACTGATCATAAGATATGCAAGCTGCAAAGGTCCATATATGGATTTAAGCAAGCATCTCGAAGCTAGAATACTCATTTTAATGATGTGATCAAATTATTTAATTTCATCAAAAATGAGGAGGAACCATGTATCTTCAAAAGGATCAATAGGAGTGCTATTATCTCTCTCGTACTGTACGTGGATGATATCCTTCTTATTGGAAATGATATTCCTATGTTGACCATAGTTAAAATATGGTTATCTAAAGAATTCTCAATGAAAGACCTAGGAGAAGCATCCTTCATTCTAGAAATTAAGGTCTATAGAGATAGACCGAATAGGATGCTAGGTCTTTCACAGAAGATGTATATAGAGAAGGTGCTAAAGAGGTTTAGCATGAAAAACACCAAGAGGGAATTGGTACCCTTCAGACATGGCATTCATCTCTTCAAGAAAATGTATCCCAACACACCAGAGGAGATTGAACGCATGAGCAAGATCCCTTATGCTTCAGCAATAGGGAGCCTCATGCATGCCATGTTATGTACACGACCTGATATAGCCCATGCTGTGAGTGTCACGAGCAGATATCAGTCGAATCTAGGTGAAGAACACTGGACTTCTATAAAATGTATCCTTAAGTACTTGAGAAGAACTAAGGATATATTGTTGATTTTTAATAATGGAGAACTCCAAGTCCAGAGGTATACAGACTCGAATTTTATATTCGATATAGATGATCAAAAATCAACATCTAAGAGTTTGTTTGTGTGTAATAGTGGTACTATCAGTTGGAAGAGTTTCAAGTAGACAGTGATAGCAGATTTCATTATGAAAATAGAGTACATCACTGCATCAGAAGCTACGAAGAAGGTATTCTGGTACAAAAAATTTACCGCAGAGATTAGAGTGATGCCATCGGATGCCATTCCTCTATACTACGACAACGATGGCACCATAGCTCTTGCTAAGGAGCCGAGGTCTCATAAAAAATTTAAGTACATCGAGCAGCGATATCACCTCATCCATGATTACCTCGAGAAAGGATATGTCGAGATCAAGAGAGTCAACTCCGTAAATAATACGGTAGACCCACGCACAAAGCCATTAGGCCAACAGAAGATCGAAGCCCATCTTGAGAAGATGGAACTTAGATTTGTAGCCAATTGGCTTTAGGTCAAGTAGAAGTTTGTTAGATATGTGTGCCCTAGAAGCTAGAATTGGCTAACATTTGTAATACACATCTAAGGACAATTATAATTTTGACTATAAATAACAATATAGATTATTTTCTATCATAGTGTGTATTTGAAAGTGTTTGTGATACATCCCTTGAGTTAATGATAATGATAGGTTCATATTTTCAAGAGTTGAAAATTTAAGACATGAATTTTCATTATTAACTCATAAAATGCTTCCAATCGTAGGATCATCATGAGGATAGTGATTGATCTGAAAGATTGGTGTACGATCGCTTCTTTAGGGTAGATGAATCTTGAGTTTATGGTGTAGAGACATCAAAGGAAGAGTATAGGTACTCATTAGAGAATGAGAACACTGAGCGTGACCACCTCGAGCAGTCATAAGAAAGTCTAACCTTCTCATCGATGACTAGCTCAAAGCTGCAGTGGTGTGTCTGGTTCTTTGACCTGAGGTGCATCGACAGTTCATCTTGAGGGTGTTATAGTTTGACTATACCATAACTTGGTCTCCTAGCCATTCAGAATTCTGAGGTGTATGTTGGCTATAGCATGTTCACTGTAGAAATTGGATTGCACCAATAGGGGATCTATCTACCTAGGTAGAAGAGGAGCAGCGCTATGATGATTATGAGAATCAAGTCCATAAGCCCTTGACCATGATAGAGTGAAATAATAGAAAGAGTTTCTATTAGAGTTTTTACATTGGACTTGAATCGAATGATTAATTCATATGACAGAAATTAGGATTTGATGAGATCACCTTAACCCTAATCCGATCGAAGCTCAAGATAGAAGAACTTAATCACACAAGTAATTGCACCGAGAGGTTCATTTTTAGTTTTGATGGGTTGCTACCATATACTGCTAGGTGTCACTAGTAGATTTTGGGAGCAATTAGAATGATTTGGATGATCGATCAAACTAGTTGTTTGAATCAGAAAAGTTCTGATCCTTCGAAAGGTGTTTCAATGATGTTGATGATAGAGATCATGACATATCTCATTACCATATAGAACTGAACCTAACTGGGTCACACAAACAAAGGTTTGGATCTTGATATCATCAATTGGACTAACCCAGTTCAATTGATTTGAATTAGATTCAATTAGGTTCAAGGATATCGTGCTAACACACGATTGAGCCTAATGTTCTCCTTCAACAATCATTAAAAGTTATCTCGACTGAGCCAAATATGTTTGGGCTCACTCAGGTACCTTTATTTGGTCTGACTGGAGCTTGTCCAAGTCAGTAAAGGGTTGTCTTAATTTATGAGATAAATTTGAGACAATACCTATCATTTTTCGTCATCTGCTAAATTTTGTCTTTTGACTTTAGTCAAATGTTGACCTTTGACACTTAGACATTTGCCCATGTGTCATGCACCCATAGGAGAGAAGATATATCCTTGTCCCCCTGTTAAATAGTAGAATGGCAAGGGGCACATGCCTAGGGAGGCATGCACCCAAAGAGGATAGAGTTTGGAGTTCCATACGAATAGGACTCCAGTTGCTCATGGTTTCAAAGTAGGTGGCGCCAAAGACTCATCTTTGACCAATCTTGGTGCCACCTAAGGAGGTTCTTGAGGAACTCTAATTTGATTAGATCAGATAATGTCATCCCATCAATCAGATTTATATTTGATTGCACAGAGAGCCTTGATTGGCTGGGATGATGTGGCACTACATGGCACAGCAGGATCTATATATAAACCCTGTCTGTGCCTAGGATTGTGATGCTTGGCCCTTTGCCCATGCCATATAGCCCCTCTCCCTCCTTCTTTATGCCTACCTCTGATTCTCTCTCTCCTCTCCATGCCCAAAAGATTTTGGACTTTAGTTTGGTATGATCCAAGCAAGAGAAAGACGACAAGAAAGGAAGAAGGCAGCACTGCTGCAAGAGACGACACTTGATCTTCAAAATCAATTTTGAATACCTTCAAGATCAGATCCAGATCTAATTTTTAGAGAACAGATTGAGAAAGAGAAGATCTTCAGACCCTACCCAAGTGGATACTGGTAGAAGCCAGGCACTTGCATGGCTACATCTAGAACCTCAGGCAAAACATCAGGATCATTACAGCATAATAGGATTTCCCATAACAAGGTGCAAATTAAATTAGATTTAATTTATTTTTTTTATTTTATTTTATTAGATCGATAAAATTAGATATGAAAAGTCTCAGATCTAATTTGGATTTAAGAAAAAAAAAAATTTGAAATATTTCTTTTGATCCAATCAGATCTGAACGAATCTAACTTGGAAAATATGATTTTTCCTTCAACCTTACCTCTA